>CM065721.1:11751376-11771376 GCA_033310375.1 Conus canariensis | reverse complement strand
GACCAACATGGGTGTTACACTGTTATGAATGTTCAGTTCTTAAATATAATGAAAATAGCCAGAAGTTTAAAATGTTCTTAGCGAGTCTAAAGGAACATTTGATTAGTAAGCAGACTAACAATACAACATAATGGAACAAAAAACAAGTAGTAAAAATATGATAACAATTTCTTCATTAAACTGTCAGGGGCTTGGAAATAAACAGAAAAGGAGAGATGTCTTTCACTATTTGAGGAAAAAAAATATTCTATCTACTGTCTACAAGACACACATTTTGAAAAACAAATGGAAAACTATATACAATCGAATGGGGATATACTTGTCTTTTCTTCACTTACTTCAAATGCCAGGGGAATAGCAGTGCTATTTAATAATAACCTTGAATTTAAGATCAATAAAGTTGAATCAGATATAAATGGTAATTTCATTATTATATCCTTTACAGCT
Organism: Conus canariensis; assembly: GCA_033310375.1. Taxonomy (NCBI): domain Eukaryota; kingdom Metazoa; phylum Mollusca; class Gastropoda; order Neogastropoda; family Conidae; genus Conus; species Conus canariensis. The sequence continues at coordinate 11,770,929 of CM065721.1, read as the reverse complement.
ATGGAAAAAGAACTATTATTAGTAAGTGTATATGGTCCCAATAAAGATGACCCTATGTTTTATGAAGATCTAATACAGAGAATAAAAAGATACAAAAACAACAATGTTATAATAGTTGGAGACTTTAATATTGCCTTAGAACAGGAAATAGATTGTTTTAACTATAAACATGTTAATAACCCCAAAGCTAAGAAAGCAGTAGAAGAAATGATGTCAGAGCTTGTTTTAACAGATATATGGAGAGAGAACAATCCAGACAGTAGGAGATACACATGGAGAAGACCAACCCCCTTTCAGCAAAGTAGAATAGATTTCTTTCTACTATCGGATTACCTGATATGGTACTTTGATGATACAGATATAATTCCAGGCTATAGAACTGATCATTCATTAATAACTCTAAAACTTAAATTTGGAAAAGATGTCAAACAAAATACTTTTTGGAAGTTTAATACCTCCCTACTTAAAGATAAAAAATATGTTGATGAAATTAATGAAGAAATACAAAACGTAATAAAAGAATATACAGAAACCCAGGAAGAACCCAACCAAACTAAAGATGAAGGTAACTCAGAAATAAAATTTAAAGTATCTGATAGGACCTTTCTGGACTTTTTGCTGATGAAAATTAGAACAAAAACAATTTCATATGCAACAATGAAAAAAAGAGAATCAAAGCAGAAAGAAGAAAAATTGACACATGACATAAAAGAAATTGAGAAAAAAGAACACAAAACAGAACAAGACAGGAAGGTACTTGAAGAATACAATCAGGAGTTGACTTTGTTAAGAGAAAAAATCATGAATGGGGTACTACTAAGATCTAAAGCAAGATGGGTAGCAGAAGGAGAAAAAATTACAAAGTATTTCTGTAATCTTGAAAAACGTAACTTTGTTAGCAAGCAAATAACAAAACTGATAAACAGTCAAGGGAAAATAATAGAACATACAGATGGAATAAAAGAAGAAGTTAAAGACTTCTATGAAAAATTATATAAAAAAAGAGATTTGGAACAACTCAATATTGAAGATTTAGTTAAAGAGGTACCAAAAATAACAATGGAAGAAAGTAGATCTTTAGAAGGTAAAATAACACTGGAGGAAGCAGGCACGGCATTGAAAAACATGAAGGATGGAAAAAGCCCAGGAACAGATGGGTTTGGAGCTGAGTTTTTTAAGTTCTTTTGGAAACAGATTGGCTTTCTAGTTGTAAGAGCCTTGAATGAGAGTTTTAAAGAGGGAGAGCTTTCTAATGTACAGAAAGAAGGTATAATTATCTGTATACCAAAACCAGGTAAACCCAAAGAACACATTAAGAACTGGAGACCTATTTCCTTGCTAAATGTTATCTATAAAATAGGATCAACATGCATAGCAAATAGATTAAAAAGAATACTCCCAACTGTAATTAGCGAAGATCAGACCGGATTTATTCCAAACAGATACATGGGAAACAATATCAGACTCATTTATGATATAATCAATCAACTGAACACACAACACAAACCAGGAATGTTGATAAATCTAGATTTTGAAAAAGCGTTTGACTCATTAGATTGGAATTTTATGTTCAAAGTATTAAAAGCCTTTGGACTTGGCAAGGATATGTGCAGATGGATTAGTGTTTTTTTATAAAAATATTAAATCAACAGTTTTTTGCCAATGGACAAAGCACACCATGGTTTTATATAGAGAGAGGGTGTCGTCAAGGCGACCCAATGTCACCATACATTTTTGTACTATGTGCAGAAATATTATCTATTATGATCAAAGAAGAAAAAAACCTAAAAGGAATCCAAATAGGTGAGAGTGAATATAAAATATCACAGTTTGCAGATGACACTCAACTAATGAATAGTGGAGACAGAATATCCTTTGAAAAGTCAACTCAATTTTAGAAAAGTTTGGTAAAACGTCTGGACTGTTTCTGAATAAAGAAAAAACGCAGATCATATGGTTGGGGAGTAATAAAAATAGCACAATAAAATATATGCAACACCTAAACATGATATGGAATCCTAAAGAATTCAAAATACTAGGAATATGGTTTACTAATGATCTAAAAGACATAGAAAAAAGAAACTACAAAGAAAAGATGATTGAAGTGAAAGCATTATTCAAAACCTGGCTAAAAAGAATTATCACCCCTCTCGGGAGAATCGCAGTACTCAAATCGCTAATCTTGTCCAAATTAACACATCTCTGGCTTCTTTTGCCAAACCCTCCGGATGCATATATAAAAGAATTACAAAGACTATGTTTTTGGTTTGTGTGGAACAAGAAGCAAGACAAGATTAGCCGTAAAACAGCTGTAAAGGATATAAGAGATGGAGGACTGAACATACCAGATGTACAAGCATTTATCACATCACTAAAACTAACATGGGTAAGACGAATTAAAAATACTACACACAGATGGAAAGAATTGTTGGTGCATAATTGCTCGTTTATTGAACACATTGAAGAGTACTCTCCAAACTATCTGTGTATAAGAAATAAAGAAAATATGTTTTGGCAACATGTATTCACCTCCTATAGACAATTTTTTTTATAAAGTAAAACCAGAAACCACTCAGGAAGTACTAGCCGAACCAATTCTTTATAATGATAACATTAGAATAGGGAATAAAACTGTTAAGTTTAAAGGGTGGCATGAAAAAAAAGTAAACAGAATTTCTGATTTAATAAAGAATAATGGAGAAATACTCACATTTAATGAATTCAGATCAAGATACAACATACAGATTAACTTTCTATCATACATGGGATGTATAGCATCAATAAAGAATTATTTAAGAAAAGTTGGACTTACTATTCAAGATCGCAATATGGCAGAGCACAACGCAGCTTTGGGAAGGATATGCTCTATATCAAAAGGCACCCAGATATATTATAAAACATTAATCAAGGATAACAGGAAACCAAAATGCATCACAAAATGGTCTGAAAAGCTCAACCGAGACATACCTTGGAAACGTTGTTTCTCAAAGATTCAGCAGATTAAAGATATAAAACTTAAATGGTTACAGATAAGAATAGTACATAGAATAATAGGAACTAATGTGGTGTTGAAAGAAATAGGAGTTGTACAAAATCAAAACTGCAATTTCTGCAGTAATGAGAAAGATACTATAGAGCATGTCTTCTGGAGATGCAAATATGTTCATGAATTTTGGAAAACACTAGAAAATCTGCTGAAAGAGAAATGTTCAAATGTAGACAACTTATATTTCACAGAAAGTATAGTACTATTTGGTACAGACTTTAACTTCAACAGCGATACTGTAGTTGATCTGATAATTCTTTTGGCTAAAAATTATATATACAGATGCAAGATAACAAAGTGCCAGATCCTCACTTCAGTATTCATTAAAATACTCAAGGCACGGTATCAAATAGAAAGATCCGTAGCAACAGTGAACTCTGAACTTCAAAAACTCGAAAACAACTGGATTCATTATAAACCTTTATTTGAAGATTCACATGAGTAATGGTCTTTTAGTAAATGATCTGTGAGTGGGGAAGTTACAACTTTGAAAGTGAAAAGAATTGTCAACTATTTCAAATACACTGTACGTTGATTGCTATCTCGATTCCCATGAATATTATTGTCATTGTGATAACTACTAATTTTGAAGGATTTTAATTCTTATAAGCGACATATGTATATAGTGTGTAGTATATGTATGTATATGTATATATATATATATATGTGTTGTATATGTATATATATATATATATATATATATATATATATATGTATAGTGGTGTGTGTGTGTGTTGTGTGTGTGTGGTGTGGTGTGTATGGGTATATATGTGTCGCATTGGAGGGGAGATATGTCAGGGAAATAAGAGCTTCATTTTTTTTTTTTTTTAATAGAATAAGCTTACGCCATAGGGAGTATTTGCCATAATATACGAGGCATACGTAGATGCCATGGTCTCAGTAGGATGAATATGACTTGAGTGTAAAAGAGCTAATGCATAGGAGTACGTATGTGTATCGTCACTGGCGAGCTCTGGCCATGTGTCTGCAAACAATTTCATCGAGTGTGCATGGAGGGAGCATGGGGGGGAAGGGATGAGATCTATGTGTGCAATGTGAATATTTGGGTGTGTGGATATAATACATGTTTGTGTTTGGGATGATGCTTACCTATAGATGGATTGGATGACATGGAATATCCAATGTTCAGCCTGTTACTCTTTTTTTTTTTTTTTTTTTTTTTTACTCTTGGATGGCTCTATATAGAGTGGAAGGTTCCATTCTAATGTACTGATGTGACCCTTGCTGGCTGGTCCTGTTGCTGTTCTTGGGAACTTTCGACCTTTCTTTCGTCCCAAGGATAGTATGGGAGGGATTTAGTCACCGGAGGATTGCATACAGTTGTGCACAGAATATGTGTTATATGTTAGTTAAAAAACTAAAATAATCTCAGGAAATAGATATTTTGATTGCAACATGGATTACTTTCAACCCAGAGATTCTTGTCTCTGCATCATCTTGTACTTTTTATATAAATTTTGTGAGCAAGAAGAGCAGACATTTTTCAATATGCTGTTTAACTGTCATACTAATATGTACCGATTTTGGACGAATGTCCAGCAGTTGCTGACTTGAAAATATTCACATTGTCATGATTTTATGATTGACAAGGAACTTGTATTGTTTGATGTTAAGCAGAATACACAGACAGACGCTCTTTTTGAATCCATCACTTTATTTGCAAAATTTTACATCTGCATATAAATGCCAAATGCACAGCTGCATGTACATACCTTTGTTGTATCACTGAGTGACAGATATTACTTGGAGCATTACATGGCAATTACAAATATAACATGTGCAAGTTTAAACAAACTTGGTTTCTGTACAGTTCAGTTCTCGATTGGTTTCAGCGTTAGAATTCAAAATAAAATATATGTATTTTATCTGTAAACCACTACATTCAGCAAGATCTACTTCAGCTGTATGTTTTAACAAATGGTTGAATATTTGTATATAATCAAGTTTGATTTGTGTTTGATATGAAAATGTCAATGGACCTCCCCTGTCCCTTACCCTCAGCCCCCAACCCCCCCGACCCCGGTCCCCCTTTTCTTTTGTGTGCAAGGATGTTTGATTGCTCAATGGCCTTTTTTTTTTGTTTTTTTTGTTTTGTGTGTGTGTGTGTTTGTGTGCCCCCCCCCCCCCCCCCCCCCCCCCATTTTTTTTTTCTTTCTTCTTTTTTTTCTTTTTGAAATGTTATGATATTCATTTGTAATGTATTGTTTGAAAAATGATTAAAAAAAAACGTGAAACAAAAAAAAAAAAAAAAAATCATTACCAACCAACTCATCAGCTCCTGTGCTTATGAAGGTGGGTCACTATGTCGTCATCATAATCACACAGGCTTCTTTGTGGTTATCACAACACCATCATCATCCAACTGATGTGTCTCTGAAGGTGGGTCCTCGCATCGTTATCAAACTCACCGGTTCATGTGTCCATAAAAATTGATCAACGTAACAATGATCATCCAACTCCCGGTTCGCGTGTCCAATCCGGTGACCTCATCATCATCATGCGACCCATCGGCTCCTGTGTCTATTACTGCGAGCTATCATGCCCACCGCCATTCATCCTATCAGCACCTGTGTCCATTGCTGCGGGTTACCCTTGCCATCTTCATTCCAGTCGTCACCTCCTGTCTGTTATCGTTGATGATCACGTCATCGTATTTCAGCTTATCAGCCCTCGTGTCTGTTACTGCAGATTATCATGTCATCGTCATGCATCTTTATCAACATCTGTGTCAATTATCTTGGGTTCTCACGTCATCGTCATTCACGTTATCAGCATCTGTGTCAATTATCTTGGGTTCTCACGTCATCGTCATTCACCTTATCAACATCTGTGTCAATTATCTTGGTTATCACGTCATCGTCATTCACCTTATCAACATCTGTGTCAATTATCTGAGTTATCACGTCATCGTCCTTCACTTTATCAACATCTGTGTCAATCATCTTGGGCTATCACGTCATTGTCGTTCAACTTCACAGATCCTGTCTATGATAGTGGATTATCACATCATTGTCATTCAACTCCACAACTCCTGTCTACTATTGTGGATTAGCACATCATCGTCATTCAACTCGACGCCTTCTGTGACTGTTATTGTCTGTTATCACGTCATCGTCCTTCAGTTCATCGGTGTCCGTGTCTATAAGAGGCACGTCATCACATCACTGTATAATCATTCCGCATCACCCTATGGTCCAACTCATCGACTTCTGGGTCCACAAATGTGCTCCATCGCGTGGACATCCTCCTCCTAATCTGTTTGACCGTCCGTTAAGCTAATGCTTTTGCATCTTTTGTCTCATGCTTTGAAACCGTGGTAAACATGGCCTTTTACCGTGTTCTAAAAGACATGGCTACCATATAGGACTGTCTACAGAAGCTACATAGAAAAAATGTTGCTTCTTTCTGTGCCCTCAACAGTGGTCGCTTTCATAGCGCTCTGCTAAATTCATTGCGCCCTCAAGAAACTGTCTCTTCACTCTGCCCATACAGCTGTCGAGTTCGACATTGCCCTCTACCACATAACCTGAAGCCACATGAAAAGATTTCCCCGTGACTTCGGGCATTAAGGCAAAGGTCTTCACGCTCAACTGACTTTGATGACACACGAAAATGTTTCTCAGTATTGTGTCTTGCTGTCTCATTCCAATTTGATCTATTCAAACCACGACCGATAACGGATAGCTGTGACACTTGCGTCTGATATGTTGAAGCCACCGTTTAATGATTCCTTCGTTTGTGTCAGTGAACGTGTGGCTTTCGGAATAGTATCTGCGGCCAAAGGCCGTGTATACAATGATGATAGTGGTAGGTTTGTTGGCTACTACCCTAAAGCCTAATCGGAGCTGATCGTAACATCAAATGCGACAAATGCCAGGAAAGTGGACCGCCGTTGCTGCGAGACCTCTTTGTTTTATGAGTAGATGTAGATCAACACACACACACACACACACACACACACACACACACACACACACACACACACACACCACACACCACACACCACACACACACACACACACACACACACACACACACACACACACACACACACACACACACACAAATGCGAGCGAGCGCACAAATACACACACGCGCATGCGCGCGCACGCACACGCAGACACACACACACACACACACACACACACACACACACACACACACACACACACATGGCGACCAACAGTCATCTCCCTCCATGAAGTCAACTGCTGGTCAACATTCCGACCAGCAGTCAATTCCCTCTAAGAAGTCATCCGCTGGTCATCAAGGCGACCAGCAGTCATCTCCCTCCAAGAAGTCATCTGCTGGTCAACATGGCGACCAGCACTCATCTCCCTTCAAGAAGTCATCTGCTGTTCAACATGGCGACCTGCAGTCATCTTCCTCCAAGAAGTCATCCGCTGGTCAACATGGCGACCAGCATTCATCTTCCCTGAAGTCATCAGTCGGTCAACATGGCGACCAGCAGTCATCTTCCCTGAAGTCATCAATTGGTCAACATGGCGACCAGCAGTCATCTTCCTGGCAGAGGGCTAGTCAACAAAATGTCCAACAATCATCTTCTCTGCTGACGCCTACGGATGTTAAACAGCGCAACCATCTGCCATTTTCCGCTCGGGCGTCTTTTTTTGTTCAGCATCGGGCCCCATCATCATATTGTGTGAAGCAGTTTTCAGTAGGAGGTCATTGTGATAGCCTGTTATCCCCAGATCAACATGCAAGAGTTCGATAGTCAATTAAGTATCCATGATCAGCCCCGTGGAAAAAAAAAATCTCCAAGCATCACCCCCCCCCCCCCCCCCCCCCCCCCCCCCCCCCCCCCCCCCCCAGTTCTCTGGGTAACGTCTGCTTTTCGCAGTTTTGATCTGGTTATTGTACTGCGTCACCTATATGATACTTATCCACCATTAAATTAGGTTAACATATGACCAGGAAGAAAAAGAACAACACATGTGATAATTTGTCGGTTCTACAATGGAACGCACGTTCCTTGTCAACTAATATTGATAATTTGTGTATGCATCTTTCTAGTAAATTTCATCATGTACTTCTCCTTTCAGTCCCTAAATGTCACTCAACAGAAGTTGCCAAAGTTACAAGGTTATTACTATCCCCCGGTTTATCATATATGCAAAGATTCTGATAAAGTTAGTACAGCTATCTATGTACAATGTGGTTTAGATTACACATACGTTAGTCCTCTTTCTTTTACAAAAGATACGGTTAATGTGTCGGCATCCTTTATAAAATTGAAAGTTTCAAACAATCAAATTTTACATTTTGCATCAGTTTATTACCCTAAGGGCCCTGATGGGCAAAATACTGATTGGTTACGTTCTCTAAACTGTTCTAAAGAAAAGTGGATCGTTGGTGGCGATTTCAATTCTCATGCTCCTTTCTGGGATAAAGGTTGTCAAATAGTATCTCACCCTGATTTTCTGGAAACTGTTGTGGATTCATCTTTAGTTTTGCTTAACGACGGGAGAACTACGCGCATCCCAGACATATCTCATCATAGAGCATCGGCGCTTGATCTTACCTTTGTTTTACCTGCTTTAGCATTAACAGCAAAGTGGGATACAGCCAATGACCCACTAGGTAGTGACCATGTGTCAATACTTTTATCTTTTAAAGAATCCGTTGGATCTGAAGTTAGTGGTGAAGATGTTATACCCAAATTTAATTACATAAAGGCAGATTGGGAAACTTTTTAAAATTACCTCACTGAGAAGACTGAGAATGAAGTTATTTGTGAGGATGTTAACATCTTTTTTGATAACTTTCAGAAAGCAGTTCTTGAGGCTGCTGCTTTAGCTATTCCAAAAAAAGGATCAAAAAGGTGTGAAACATTCTCAGGGAATGTCTGGTGGAATCAGGCTTGCGAGGAGGCTGTTAAAGCAAAAACATTAGCTTATCTTAATTGGCTAAAAGTTAGAAAAGTTCCTGTGCAAGAGATAAAAGATGCAGCTCATAAAGAAATGTGCAGTACAAAAATAAAAGCAAACAGAGTTACAGCGCAAGCAAAAAGACAATACTGGTCACAGTTCTGTCTAAATGAAGTATTTGACTGTAAAGACTTGAAAAAGGTGTGGGATAAGGTGAAAGAAATGAAATCGGGCATTAAACTCCAAGATTACCCAATCAAAACAACAAGTAAAGAATTTCTATCTCCCAAAGAAAAGGCTGAGGAGTTTGCATCTATGTACGTTAAAACATGTTGTATGGAATGTTTGCCTAATGAGCAAAAGTCGTTTAGATTGAAAGAAAAAAATACTGATAACTATAGAGATGCTGTGCCAAACAACAATAGTACTATAAATGTATCGATATCTTTACAGGAAGTCAGGAATGCTATCCGTCTGTTGGGAAATAAAAAGGTTTCGGTTGGTTTGGATGGGATTTCTTACACTATGTTAAACCATTTACCAGAGAACTGGATAGTCATTTTACATAAATTATTTAACAAATGTTGGGAATGTGGACAAATTCCCAATATATGGAAGACGTCTATTGTGACTCCTATTCTAAAGCAGGGCAAGCCTCGGTCTGAGACGTCTAGCTATAGACCCATTTCAGTCACGTCTCATACTGGAAAAGTCATGGAAAAAATAGTAAATTTCAGAATGGCCTATTACTGTGATAAAAATTATGTATTTTCTTCACATCAAGCTGGATTTAGAAAAGGACGAAGTACAATTGACCACCTGACACGACTAACTACTCAATTAAGAAACAGTTTTCTAAACGTAAAAGTGTCCTTGCTTCCTTCTTTGATCTTACTAAAGCTTACGATAGAGTGTGGCACAGCCGATTATTGTATAAATTAAAACAAATTGGTCTTTCTGGTCACGTCTACAATTATGTGAAATCCTTTTTAAGTGGGAGACACGTAATGACCAAAGTTGGTGTGACTTTATCATCCTCAAGATCTATAAATATGGGAATTCACAAGGTTCTATAATCTCCCCATTGTTATTCAACGTAATGCTATATGACTTATATAAATGTTTTTCATCATATACTAAGGTAGCTCAATATGCTGATGACATTGCAATATGGATTAATGTATCTTTAAAGAAAAGAACAAATTTACGTCACATAAATTATATCCAGAAGCTCTTTCAGAACGAGCTGGATAAATTAAATAGTTATATGCATTTGAATGCCTTTCAATTCTCTGTTGAAAAGACACATTTGGTTCTCTTTAACAATGGATATAACCCAAGTAACCTGCCTATATTCTTTCTGGGAGGACGGGAAATTTTTTATAAACTTGAAGTAAAATTTTTAGGTGTCCTACTTACACCAAAACTAAACTGGAAAAAACATATTGACTCAATTGTTACTAAAGCAGTTAAAAGTTTGAATTTTCTAAAAATTGTCAGTCACTCTCCATGGGGACAGGATCCCAAAGTTTTGCTACATTTAGCAACCAGTCTTGTACGATCAAGATTGACTTACGGACAGGAAGTATTCTTTTCTGCTCCGCGATCGCATTTAAAGAAACTTCAAAGAATTGACAGTAAAGCTGTAAAGTTGGCCCTGGGTGCACACTAAGTCCTCTGAAGCTTATAAGATAGCAGGCCTTTTGCCACTTGATGAAGAAAGGAAAATAAGTTCTGTAAAATATGTAGTGAGACGGATTGCTGTGGACGACCTTGAAGTGTTAAATACACGATCCGACATTGATTTTTCGAAAAATGCACAGAAAAAAAATTCAATTTAGACGTTTTTAATTCATCAAAGATTGACCCACACGAGGTAGCGCCTCGCGTACTGGTTCCGCCGGTACCCCCTTGGGAACTAACGGAAGTAACAGTTAACATTTTTTCTTCAGATCTAAATAAAGCGATTTCGCCGCATGTGTTAGCAGCATCTGTCAAAATTGACATGGAAGAAAAGTTTACTAACTATTTAAAAGTATACACTGACGGCTCAGTTCTTGATGATGGTAGTGCGGGATCTGGCTTTGTAATTCCAGATTTCAAAGCTGAAAAATCGTATTATTTAGGAAAGGGTCATTCCATATTTACAGCTGAACTAGTTGCTGTCCTGATGGCATTAAATTATTTAATTTCCTTGCCAGTCTCAATATTTAATATCCTGTTTTGTGTTGATTCACAGTCAGTATTAAAAAGTTTGCATTGTTTTGAAAATACACAGAGAGAGGAATTATTATTTAAGATTAAGTACATGTTGCACCGTCTTTACATGAAAGGTACTAATGTCGTATTTTCTTGGGTTCCATCGCACACCTCATTCGTATTTAACGATCAAGCAGATAGAGCAGCAAAAAGGGGAGCAAAGAATATATTAGGTAGTATTAAGGTTGATTGTCCTTTGTCATACAAGGAAATTAGTCATATAATCGAGAGGTTTCTTGAGTCAATACAGTTCCTCATCAAAACCTCGTCAGCAAACTCTGTCAAACTTTGTGTCGATTAGCCGACCGGTTTCAAGCCTGACTTTTAGACTTTTATGTAATTCCCTACGAACCAAGTATTGCCAGACTGTTAAGTGTGTATGTCATGGAGATCTTTCAGTTCAACATGAGATTTTTGATTGTGAACTAACGAAACCCTTTTTGAATGGTGTTATACCAAGTGCTGACACTGGGCACGTTAATGTGTTTAACTTTTTAGATTCGTTGCCAGTTGTTTCTCTTGTTAAATTAACGAGTAACCTTTTGCAAAGTCCATTAAGGAACATTTTATAATCATAATCGTAAGTTAGATTACTTTAGTTATTTTTCTCTAATTTTTCATAGTTACTGTCCTATAATTCATCTATCCTTTATTTTTGTTCTATGTAACCACATCGTCCTCTTCTCTTCTTTTATGATAATAGTCTGAAATTGTAAACACTATGTTATTTAGACGTCTGCAATCACCTATATGTGTGACAAGACGTAAAACAGAATTCCTTCTTTCCTACACACATGTATAATTATTATATTATATATATATATATATATTATATATATATATATATATATATTCACACACGCGCGCGCGCGCCCACAACTGAAGTGTACAAACTTGCTGCTGCTTGTGTATGTATACACGGCTTTGAAAGACATGAATGATGCAGAGGCACTGATCACTTCGGTCGCCTGCACAGAAATCCAAATTGACATTCAGATGAACATTCTGCGCCTTCTTGGCTCCACCTGCACTCTCCTCCTTCCTCATCCCCAACTTCTCGAGGCGTCGCAAATTAACGTTCACTTAATCTTGCCCTCAAAGATCAACTGCAGTGTGTCAATGTCTGTTGCATTCCGTTTTCTGAAATGGATTTCTGGGGTTTGATATCTCGCCTGCTGTTTTTCTCCGAAGAGATCCCCTGGCCACGACACACACTGGTCTCTGACTGCATGTGGGCGATAGCGCGTCAAGAATCCTGAAAGATGTTGGTGGGAATTCTGCCCGATCCCCCACCGTAATGCCAATGCACGTTCTTCCCTTTTTCAGTCTGTCTTTTGAAAGTGATCCAATAAATATAGCATCCGAACATGCAAAATGCCTATCTTCTGCATGGCCCGCATTTCAAATAGACATGGTTCGGATCTCAGCTCTGTCCAGCTTTCCGAACATGTAGCTCAACAGATGAAATATTAAAGAATTTGACATGCATTTTTTTTTTTGCACAGTCATTTGAATTTAGGAAAAGGTTTCCGATGAGTGCATTTCGACTAGATGCCTTACATTTATTTAGCCATGGAGGTAAAGCGTTCTGATGGCGTCTGTTGGCTGGTAGGTCTGTCAGTAACACTCTGCCCCCACAAACCACCAGAGCGATTTTGTTTTTACAAAACTTGAAGGAAAGATGCATCGATGTCCAAGGATGAAGGCATTGAAGTATAGTGCAGGTCTGCGACGCCGATCCAGGTGAATGGGCGATTCCTGGATCCTTTGAACCTTGACAGAAGTCTGCGCTCTCTCAACAAACCTCTTCCGGAAAAAAAAATCAAGGGAAAGTGACGCTTGTCTGTCCATTGTAATTAGAGTTACGAATTCTCGGTTTATGGGTAAGGAAATCGACCTTAAAAGTAAAATATTTGATTTGAAACACATGTCAGGATAACGATCTGAATATCTCAATTGCATGCGCACCGGTTGAACTGACAAATTGCCCGATGGGGCAAAATTACTTTGGGGTGCTCACAGGCGGCATCTGTCCCATGCGAAGGGCAGGGTCACTCACGCTAAATGCGAGCTCTGACTCAAATTATCTCCCATGTAGGTTTCAGCATTCGGTCTAATGCCCTTCTGACTGACCATGCATCTCCACTTGTGGTACAAATGATATTTTGAAAATCGTGTAAAGTATTTCATCTGAACATTCAGAATCACAGGACGCATATCCTGGCTCAAGTGATAAATATTTCATCTGAAAATGCAGAATCTTAGGACATATATGCTAAACAATGGCAATCGGTTGGACAGTTTGGAAGTATCTCAGAGAAAGCGTCGAGGTGCTGCATGAAATGTTATTACTACTCAAACACATTATTTTGAGAAAAAAAGTGGATTGTTGCAAAAAAAGTTACGCAGAACTGTAGTGAATATAAAACAAAACTTCTTCAAAGTCACATCTTTTAGGCGAACTGAAAGGTTTGAAATTCAGTAGAGTCTTATTTGACCCGTTTGATATGCGTGGGATTTCACATATGTGGACGCTGCGCACAGAGGTGACCATTCTCTTTGTGTTGGTTTGTGACCATGTAGAAGTCTTGATTTACTTAACTTCCACCGGTCCAGACCAGTCATAGAATAGGAAAGTTTTGACATCTGCCCCCTTCCAACGTGTTGTATAGACCGTCAGGGTGACTTCCCTTGCAGGAAAGTCTCCTTCATAGCGCCGAATGAGTCGGCAACAGAATGAAGATATGCTATATGGAGACCATTTCAGTGTCGTGTACAAATCCATAAACGCAGATTATAGCAAGCAGCTTGATCATAAACATTGATTGAAAACGCTACTGTCCGGTGCTCAGAAGAATCCCTGCGTGTTGCCTCGGAGCTGACCAATGACAGTTCCCATCCATTATGTATTATGTTCTTAGGGACGGCCATCGATAAGGAGAAGGAGGCAGGTTTAGTTTCTTTTCAAAGATCAAGGGTGGCGGGGGGGAGGGGGGGGAGGGAAGATGGTGACGATATTCTGTTCTCGCTCACTAAATCCAGATCAATCATCGAAAAGTTGCACTGGGGCGGAGCGGAGAAGAGGGAAGGGTAATGGGGGTGGAGGTGGTGGGGGGGGGGGGGAGAGAAATGGCAGCCGTGCGCTTTCTGTTTGTATTGTTCCTTCATGTTTGCTGCTGATGTTTTCGATGACGATTGATTTTTTTTTTTTCACTGTCCAGACTTTTTTTTTTACAGAATGGTGGAGAATTGGGATGGGTCGGACCAGGGAGCGGAAGAGGAAATAGAAACGTCACCATCCCTTCCCCGCCCCCCCCCCCCCCTCCCCCCAACCCTGTCCTCTACCCAACCCTAACTAACCCTTATCAGCGCTTAATCCAGTGATAAGGTGGTTTCGTTTCACAAACGGCATGTTTATAACAAAATGATAAAACAGCCACGCAGGCTAGTTGATGGAGACTAAGATCTGCTGTGCATATCATCCCCGGCTAAAATGTGCGTCACCTGTGTGTGTGGGTGTTTTTGTTGTTTTTTGCTTGACTAGAAGTGTATTTGTTCTACTCAGTGTTTCTTCGTGTCTTTGTAAATGAGCTTTTCTACACAGTGTTCCTTCATATCTTTGCAAACGAGCCCAAGTGGGGTTTTGCCCAATTTTGTGTTGCATTCAGGTGCCTCATGCACACGTTCAATGATTGCAAGCTGCTTAATTTCGAAACTGTCCGTTTTAGTTTGTATTCATTTTAAGACAGTTCCCTGCCTGCCTGCATCTGTCTTTCTTAATCTGTTTGACTGCCTGTCTGCTGCTACCTCTGTCTACTTGCCTGTCTTCCTGAATTCCTGGCTGGCTGGCTGGCTATCGGTCTACCTTTCGGTCTGCATGCCTGTCTGACTGTCCTCTCTCTCTCTCTCTCTCTCTCTCTCTCTCTCCTCTTTTTTCTCTCCCTCCCTCCCTCTCTGTCTCTCTCTCTCTCCCGCCCCCCTTTTTATGCATGCATAAATTGAGTGAGTGAGTGAGTGAGTGTGTGTGTGTGTGTGTGTGTGTGTGTGTGTGTGTGTGTGTGTGTGTGTGTGTGTGTGTGTTTGAGCATGTGTATCAATGCGACCGCCCACATGGTTGTCATTTTTTTTTTCTTTGATGCCTGGACACCCCCCTCGTGCACGTGCTTTTCCTGGCCCCGCGTGATCAGGTCAGCTGCACATCATCATGGAGATGGCGGAGGGCGGGGACCTGCTGACCTACTTACGGCAGGGCAAGGTGCGGCACGAGCAGTACGTCAGCGTGGGGCCTGACGGCAGCCTGAGGGAACAGCAGACCCTGGAGGTGACGGGTCACCAGGACCTCATGCTCTTCGTCTGGCACATCGCCAAGGGCATGAGCTACCTGGAGAGCGTCAAGGTGAGAGAGAGAGAAGAGAGAGAGAGAGAGAGAGAGAGAGAGAGAGAGAGAGAGAGAGAGAAGGAGAGAGAGAGAAGGGATGAGTCATTGAAGGAAGGAATAAGGGTCGTAGGTCACCAATTGAAGGAAGGAATGAGGGTCATAGGTCACCAATGGAAGGAAGGAATAAGGGTCATAGGTCACCAGGATCTCGTGCTCTTCGCCAAGGGCATGAGCTACGTGGAGAGCCTGAAGGTGGGGGAAGAAAGGGATGGATAATTGAAAGACGGAAGAACAGAATGAAGTTTATAGGCCACCGGGACTCATGCTCTTCGTCTGGCACACCGCCAAGGCTATGAGATACCTGGAGAACGTCAAAACGAGTGAAGAAAGGGGTGAATGGTGGAAGGAAGGAATAGAGGTCGTAGCTTTATAGGATCCCACGGGGTTTGTCTCGTTCAAGTTTGAAATAGTATAGCGGAGTCGACTATACAGGGCTTTTTTTTTGGGTGGGGGGGGGGGGGGTCAGGACAGTCATACTCACACAGGAAAACACATTCTATCATGGAACCAGTAGAATCATCGGAAACAAAAGTACAACCTGAAAACGAGACAAGAAGTGAAAACGGTTAGTGATACAGCAGCTAAACTTTTGACATTTGATGGCATATAGATGAGGATCTGCTGAGAGTATCAAACATTCCCCGTAATTCATAGCTCCAATGTTTAGAAAAGAAAATCTTAAAAATAATGAAAACATTCGAATGCCACAAAAACGCATTTTAAAGGCCACGAAGGCAAATAGACCCTGCAGAACCGACAGCTAGTGTCACTCTGTACAGTGTGTACAATTTTCATCGCCTAATCGCCAGATTAAGATTTCAAAAAGCTGGCATGTCGTAGCAACAGGCTGTCACGTTGAAAAATAAACCGAATGTATAAGTGTTTCCACTGTAAAAGAAAAGAAAAGAGGAGAGAAAGGCAGACACGTAGTAGACGATAGTGAAGAAAGACGGATAATAAAAAAAAGGGCAGAGTCTTTGCGAGACAAAAAAAGAAGCTGCAAGCACCGAACCTTCCAGAAAGCTAGGAAGCTATTTGTATAGAAACAACTCCACGCATCCCCGCAGAGAATGACGTTTGTCTCAGACATTGCCAAGGGCAACAGCCCCCCTGGAGAAAGCCAGGGTGCATGAACGACGGACGAATGAATGAGGTCATAATACCACACGGAGACTGTTCCGATGCTAGAAGGATGGAAGACAGGTATGAATGAAAAACTGAAGATCAGCCACCGTCAGGACAACACGCCTGTTTGTGTGGCGCGTGTCCAAGGACTTGAGGTGGATGGACACTGTTAGGGCGAACGAACGAATGAAAGAGTCCACTCGTAATTGAAACAATGAATGAGGAGATGAGTATAGAAGTGGAAGTCACTGCTCCTCCGGAGTTTACCCCTCAGAGCATGGCTACATCAAGAGCTGAAGGTGGAAAGACTGAATGAAGGAATCGATGGCTAGACGAAACAATGAATGCAGGTATAAAGGGGGGTAATCAAGGGAAGAACGGGCGTCACTGGCTCCACAACCTCACGCTTTAGGAAAGGCACATCTTCAAGGGCATGGGTTGCCATGGAGAGGGCTGAAGTGAACAAAAGAAAGCAAGATGGGACCTCAAGCAGGTTTAACTCTTTTGTTTGTTCGGTGCATCACCAGCAGCGTAAGAAAGATGAAGGTTACCATGACGAGTGAAAAGAAATATGAAATAGAGAAGAATTCGTCTGTGTGTCTGACAACAGAAAACGACACTACGCCGGTTTCAGCCATACAGTGACAACGCTAGAACAGAGTCCGATAACATGCATGTCAACACACACACACACACACACACGCACACACACGCACCACGCACGCACGCACGCAAACACACACACACCACCAACACACACACACACACACACACACACACACACACACACACACACTCATGTACGTACACACACAGAAGCACACGCTCGCTCGCGCGCACACACACGCACACACCACACACACACACACACACACACACACACACACACACACACAACAGAGAAATACATACAATCATACACGCACACACACACGCGCGCGCGCGCGCGCACGCACGCATGCATGCACGTACGCACGCGCGCGCGCACTCATACACACGCACAGAAACAGAGAGCACGCACGCGCAAGCATACACACGCACGCGTGCGTGCACAGAGAGAGAGAGAGAGAGAGAGAGAGAGAGAGAGAGAATGTCAGACGAAGGGCTACATGCCGATGTGACCGCATGCCGATGTGAGCACATGTCGCTGTGACCCAATGGCGATGTGACCCAAAATGATGTGTTGTTGTGACCACGTGTCGTTGTGACAAATGTCATTGTGATCTTGTTCTTTTGATCTCATGCCGTTGTGACCATGGTTTTCAATATTTTGTCAAAGAAAGGTATGCGAACTATTGCAGCATTAAGTCTACCATTCTTTGGTAAAATACTGAAAACCATAGTCACAACGACACTTAGTCGCGATGTCATGTGGTCACAACATATGATCACGACGATACGTGGTCACAACACTTGGTCACAACGACACGTTGGTCACAACGACACGTGGTCACAACGACACGTGGCCACAACGACACTGGCCACAACGACACTTGGTCACAACGACACTTGGTCACAACAACACATGTCACAACGAACACGTGGTCACAACAACACGTGGTCACAACAACACGTGGTCACAACATGTGGTCACAACAACACGTTGTCACAATATGTGGTCACAACGACACGTGGTCAAACAACACGTGGTCACAACATGTGGTCACAACGACACGTGTTCACAACATGTGGACACAACGACACGTGGTCACAACAACACGTGGTCACAACATGTGGTCACAACGACACGTGGTCAAACAACACGTGGTCACAACATGTGGTCACAACGACACGTGGTCACAACATGTGGACACAACGACACGTGGTCACAACAACACGTGCTCACAACGACACGTGGTCACATCAACACGTGCTCACAACGACACGTGGTCACAACATGTGGTCACAACGACACTTAGCCACAACGTCACGTGGTCACAACATGTGGTCACAACGACATTTAGTCACAACGACACGTGGTCACAACATGTGGTCACAACGACACGTGGTCACAATAACACGTGGTCAAACAACACTTGGTCACAACACAATGTGGTCACAAACGACACTTGGTACACAATTGTCAACAACACTTGGTCACACACATAGTCACAACACTGTGGTCACAACGACATTTAGTCACAACGACACGTGGTCACAACGACACGTGGTCACAACGACACGTGGTCACAACGACACGTGGTCACAACAACACTTCGTCACAACGACACTTCGTCACAACGACACTTCGTCACATCGACACGTGGTCACAACGACACGTGGTCACAACGACACGTGGTCACAACATGTGGTCACAACGACACTTAGCCACGTCACGTGGTCACAACATGTGGTCACAACGACACTTAGTCACAACGTCACGTGGTCACAACATGTGGTCACAACGACATTTAGTCACAACGACACGTGGTCACAACATGTGGTCACAACGACACGTGGTCACAATAACACGTGGTCACAACAACACTTGGTCACAACAACATGTGGTCACAAAGACATTGAGTCACAACGACACTTGGTCACAACAACACTTGGTCACAACAACACTTGGTCACAACAACATGTGGTCACAACAACATGTGGTCACAACGACACGTGGTCACAACGACATTTAGTCACAACAATAAGTGGTCGCAACAACACTTCGTCACAACAACATGTGGTCACAACAACACTTCGTCACAACGACACGTGGTCACAACGACACTTGGTCACAACGACACGTGGTCATAACGACACGCGGTCACAACGACAC
>CM065721.1:11716376-11746376 GCA_033310375.1 Conus canariensis | reverse complement strand
TTTGTTAATGTGCGCAGCCCTGATAAGGGCCATCGTGGTCGGCGAGATTATAAACAGCATGAAAAAGATTGCAAAAAGGTCACGCACGCACACACACACACACACACACACACACACACACACACACACACACACACAACACACATATATATATATATATATATATATGCATATATATATATATATATATATGCATATATATATATATATATATATCTATATATATGTGTGTGTGTGTGTGTGTGTGTGTGTGTGTGTGTGTGTGTGTGTTTGAGGTTAGGGCTATGAAAAAGCAAACGAAAGACAAAGCATTTGAATGATAATGTTGAAATTTTCGCTAGCAGCACATAGGCATTAAACTTGTCTTGAAAACAGAACCATTTCTATCGCCCGTCCGTCTTGAAAAACAACATTTCTCTCTCGCTTAATCGTCCTGAAGACAGCACCGTTTCTCTCGCTTAACCGTCTTGTGTGTGTGTGTGTGTGTGTGTGTGTGTGTGTGTGTGTGTGTGTGTTTTGTGAGAGAGAGAGAGAGAGAGAGAGGAGAGAATAAAACTGCGTAGTATAGGAACACGAGTATATGTAATCATTCTCTCCATCATAAATAACTTAACAAACAAACTAAGGAAACTCCATACAAAAGAGAAAAAAATGCAACAGATCTAATCTGTTCACATGGGATAGCCACCTGGGAACATAGCATTTCTAGAAAAGGAGAAAAGCGTTCTGATTACAGTTTGGTTGTCACGAACAAAACATTAAAAAAAGGATTACGATGCCATACACAGGTGCAAGATTATTACCGCAGACTATGAGCTGACGTTGAGTGCTGGTGACAATGTTCCCGCCAGACACGGCAGGGAAGAGTGTTCTCCAAAAGACAGACTAGACCCCCCATCGCTGACGGCTGCAACGATGCCTGTGTGTTGCAGGGGCGGGTGCCCTTCAAATGGCTTAGCCCCGAGGCCTTCCTGTGGGGCCAGTACAGCAGCAAAAGCGACGTCTGGTCCTACGGCATTTTGCTGTGGGAGGTGGCCACGCTGGGCGGGACCCCTTACCCGGGAGTGCCCCCGGACAAGATCGCCGACATGCACCGGAGCCGGCACCGCTTGCCCCAGCCCCCGGCCTGTCCTGATACTCTGTGAGTGAGGCTGGCAGTGAGGATGATTGGGGGAAAAATAAGACTGTTTCTCCCTCATTGAGAATCTGTTCTTTTTTTTCTAATCTGTCATGCAGACTTCTTCTCTTTCATTTTTTTCCCTCTGTCTGTCTGTCTGTTTGCTTGTTTGCCCGACCCAACCTTGTCTCTCTGTACGTTCCTTCTTCTTCTTCTTCTTCTTTCTTCTTCTTCTTCTTCTTCTTCTCTCTCTCTCTCTCTCTCTCTCTCTCTCTCTCTCTCTCTTCTCTCTCTCTCTTCTCTCTCTCTTCTTCTGCATGTCTGTCTGTCTGTCTGTTTGCTTGTTTGCCCGACCCAACCTTGTCTCTCTGCACGTTCTTCTTCTTCTGCTTATTCATCTGCTTCTTCTTCGTCTTCTCTCCTCTCTCTCACTCTCTCTCTCTCTCTCTCTCTCTCTCTCTCTCTCCTCTTCTTCTCTTCTGCCCTCTTCTTCTTCTTCTGTCTCTCCTGCTCTTCTTCTTCTTCTTCTTCTTCTTCTTCTCTCTTCTCTCTCTTGTCTTCTTCTTATTCGTCTTCTCTCTGTCTCTCTCTGTTTGTCTCTCTCTCTGTTTCTCTCTCTGTCTCTCTTCTCGTCTGTCTCTCTCTCTCTCTCTCTCTCTCTCTCTCCTCTCTCTCTCTCCTGCTCTTCTGCCTGTCTGTCTGTCTGCCTGTCGATGTCTGTCAGTCTGCCTGCTCTGTCTGTCTGTCTGTCTGTCTGTCTGTCTTCTCTCTCTCTCTTCTCTCTGTCTGTCTGTCTGTCTGTCTGTCTGTCTTCTCTCTCTCTCTCTCTCTCTCTCTCTCTCTCTCTCTCTCTCACTTGTTCTCGTTCTTTTTGTCCATCTGTCTATCTAGATATCTATCTGTATTTCTATCTATCTATCTACCTATCTATTTATTGACCTATCTGTGTATCTATCCATTGATCAATCAATCAGCCTATCTATCTATCTATCTATCTATCTATCTATCTATCTATCTATCTATCTTCTATCTATCTGTCTATATATCTATTTATCTATCTATCGATCGATCTATCTATCTATCGATTCCAACCAAACACTTCATGCCCATTCACAATTGTAGCGTTGTATTACTGTGAGCGATCCGAGTTATCAGTCGTCTGTGGCTGCAGGACAGACACAGTGAAAGAAGGCGCTGCCGTTTAGATTAACGAGTTCGTTTGATGTGTTGTATTGGCAGACACTAACCAGACGTAGACATTTCCACGTTGTCGCAAGGTGTAGTTATGACGCAGATGCAACAGCTGAATGTTATGATGTAAAAAGATGCGACGGGGTCACCAGCATCTACCAGTCAAGGATAGAATGACACAGGTACGTGACGTATACGTGATGACACAGGCTTTGAAGAGAGGATGCCAAAAGAATCCAGAAGGCAATCTAACAACGCCAGCAGGGTCACTGGACTACGAGGGGAAAACGCACTCCAACGATGTCTCGGCTGGAATGAGATATGGCACATGGCTTGTCCTCAGCTCTGTAGATGACCTCTTGCCTTCGAATGAAGACCTGGTGACATGGGGGAAATCAGATGACCCCTACATGTCCGTTCTGCCCGGGTAAACAACCATTGGAGCATGATCAGAGTTTGTTCAGAGCCCATCCATCTAAAAATGCTGGTTTTAACCCCGGCAGCGCAAAAAAAACAAACAAACAAACAAACAAACGAACCCCCCCCCCCCCCCAAGAAACCAGCAGAAGAGCATCTACCAGTCATGAGAGTGCAAAGAGAGCACATGCCTAAGAGGAGGGGGACGGGGGGTCTTCTCTGAAGACCCTCTGCTGTCAGACACTCCTCCCTCGAGTTTCATCCTTGTATAGTGCTGCTATGAAAATGCGCAGAGAATGATGCAGAGACGAGCAGACGGCATCACGAACGAGGAAATAAGCTGTGAATGATGTTAGGGTTTAAACACACGATTTGAATATTTACGAACTAGATGCACGATGTGGATTTTATCACGAGATAACAAATGCAGATGTTGAGGCAGATAGCTGGTGAAGATGTTAAAACACAAACAGGAGTGGGAATCTTTTGGCGCAATTAATGAGTGAAGATTTTATGATGCAGTTTACGGGTAGAGAATTTCGAAGGGCCAATACAAAGCAGTGATGTCATGATCAAAAGTACAAGATGGGGGTGTGATCATGGAAGCACCCGGTGGGGATGTTATGAGGGAAATACGAGGTGGGGATGTTACAATGGAAGTACAATTTGGGGATGTTATGATACAGATACAAGATGGGGATGTTGTGATACAGATACAAGATGGGGATGTTATGATACAGATACAAGATGGGGATGTTATGATACAGATACAAGGTTGGGGGTGTTGTAAAACAGATACATGGTAAGGATGTTAGGATAGAGATGGGGTGTTAGTACAGTTACAAGATAGGGGTGTTGATACAGATACAAGGTGGAGATGTTATGATACAGATACAAGGTGGAGATGTTATGATACAGATACAAGGTGATGTTATGATACAGATACAAGGTGGAGATGTTATGATACAGATAGAAGGTGGGAATGTTATGATACAGATGCAAGATGGGGATGTTATAATACAGATAGAAGGTGGGGATGTTATAATACAGATAGAAGATGGGGATGTTATGATACAGATAGAAGGTGAGAATGTTACGATACAGAGAGAAGGTGGGGGATGACATGATGCAGATGCAAGGTGGGGGATGTTATAATACAGATAGAAGATGGGGATGTTATGATACAGATAGAAGGTGGGGATGTTATGATACAGATAGAAGGTGGGGATGTTATGAAACAGATAGAAGGTGGGGATGTTATGAAACTGATAGAAGGTGGGGATGTTATGAAACAGATAGAAGATGGGGGATGTTATGATACAGATATAAGGTGGGGACGTTATGATACAGATGCAAGTGGGGATGTTATAATACAGATAGAAGGTGGGGATGTTATGATACAGATGCAAGGTGGGAAATGTTATGATACAGATACAAGGTGGGGATGTTATTATACAGATAGAAGGTGGGGATGTTATGATACAGATAGAAGGTGGGGATGTTATGATACAGATGCAAGGTGGGGATGTTATGACACAGATAGAAGGTGGGGATGTTATGATACAGATGCAAGGTGGGAGATGTTACGATACAGATATAAGGTGGGGGATGTTATGATACAGATGCAAGGTGGGGATGTTATGATACAGATATAAGGTGGGAGATGTTATGATACAGATATAAGGTGAGGGATGTTATGATACAGATATAAAGTGGGGGATGTTATGATACAGATATAAGGTGGGGATGTTATGATACAGATATAAAGTGGGGGATGTTATGATACAGATATAAAGTGGGGATGTTATGATACAGATATAAGGTGGGGATGTTATGATACAGATGCAAGGTGGGAATGTTATGATACAGATAGAAGGTGGGAATGTTATGATACAGATAGAAGGTGGGGATGTTATGATACAGATAGAAGGTGGGGATGTTACGATACAGATATAAGGTGGGGATGTTATGATACAGATAGAAGGTGGGGATGTTACGATACAGATATAAGGTGGGATGTTATAATGCAGATATAAGGTGAGGATGTTATGATACAGATGCAAGGTGGGAATGTTATGATACAGATAGAAGGTGGGGATGTTACGATACAGATGCAAGGTGGGAAATGTTACGATACAGATACAAGGTGGGGGATGTTATGATAAAGATAGAAGGTCGGGATGTTATGATGCAGATAGAAGGTGAAGATGTTATGATACAGATGCAAGGTGGGGATGTTATGATGACAGATAGAAGGTGGAGATGTTACGATACAGATAGAAGGTAGGGATGTTATGATACAGATGCAAGGTGGAGATGTTACGATACAGATGCAAGGTGGGGATGTTATGATACAGATAGAAGGTGGGATGTTATGATACAGATAGAAGGTGGGGATGTTATGATACAGATAGAAGGTGGGGATGTTATGATACAGATGCAAGGTGGGGATGTTATGACACAGATAGAAGGTGGGGATGTTATGATACAGATGCAAGGTGGGGATGTTACGATACAGATATAAGGTGGGGGATGTTATGATACAGATGCAAGGTGGGGATGTTATGATACAGATATAAGGTGGGAGATGTTAATGCAGATATAAGGTGGGGGATGTTATGATACAGATATAAGGTGGGGGATGTTATGATACAGATATAAGGTGGGGATGTTATGATACAGATATAAAGTGGGGGATGTTATGATACAGATATAAGGTGGGGATGTTATGATACAGATATAAAGTG
This sequence comes from Conus canariensis, assembly GCA_033310375.1. Taxonomy (NCBI): domain Eukaryota; kingdom Metazoa; phylum Mollusca; class Gastropoda; order Neogastropoda; family Conidae; genus Conus; species Conus canariensis. The sequence goes on along the minus strand of CM065721.1, from coordinate 11,740,904 downwards.
GGAGATGTTATGATACAGATATAAGGTGGGATGTTATGATACAGATATAAAGTGGGGGATGTTATGATACAGATATAAGGTGGGGGATGTTATGATACAGATGCAAGGTGGGAATGTTATGATACAGATAGAAGGTGGGAATGTTATGATACAGATAGAAGGTGGGGATGTTATGATACAGATAGAAGGTGGGGATGTTACGATACAGATATAAGGTGGGGATGTTATGATACAGATAGAAGGTGGGGATGTTACGATACAGATATAAGGTGGGGATGTTATAATGCAGATATAAGGTGGGGATGTTATGATACAGATGCAAGGTGGGAATGTTATGATACAGATAGAAGGTGGGGATGTTACGATACAGATGCAAGGTGGGAAATGTTACGATACAGATACAAGGTGGGGGATGTTATGATAAGATAGAAGGTCGGGATGTTATGATACAGATAGAAGGTGAAGATGTTATGATACAGATGCAAGGTGGGGATGTTATGATACAGATGCAAGGTGGGAGATGTTACGATACAGATAGAAGGTAGGGATGTTATGATACAGATGCAAGGTGGAGATGTTACGATACAGATGCAAGGTGGGGATGTTATGATACAGATAGAAGGTGGGGATGTTATGATACAGATACAAGGTGGAGATGTTACGATACAGATGCAAGGTGGGGATGTTATAATACAGATAGAAGGTGGGGGATGTTATGATACAGATGCAAGGTGGGGATGTTATAATACAGATAGAAGGTGGGGATGTTATGATACAGACGCAAAGTGGGAGATGTTATGATACAGATGCAAGGTGGGGATGTTATGATACAGATGCAAGGTGGGGATGTTATGATACAGATGCAAGTGGGGATGTTACGATACAGATAGAAGGTGGGGATGTTATGATACAGATGCTAGGTGGGGATGTTATAATACAGATAGAAGGTGGGGATGTTACGATACAGATGCAAGGTGGGAATGTTATGATACAGATAGAAGGTGGGATGTTACGATACAGATGCGAGGTGGGAATGTTATGATACAGATAGAAGGTGGGGATGTTATGATACAGATACAAGGTGGGAATGTTATGATACAGATAGAAGGTGGGATGTTATGATACAGATACAAGGTGGTGGGAATGTTATGATACAGAGACAAGGTGGGAATGTTATGATACAGATAGAAGGTGGGGATGTTATGATACAGATACAAGGCGGGAATGTTACGATACAGATACAAGGTGGGAATGTTACGATACAGACAGGAGGTGGGAATGATTTGGTACAAATGCAAGGTTCTAATTGTTATAATACCGATACAAAGTGGAGATGTTACGATACAGATACAAAGTGGAGATGTTACGATACAGATAGAAGGTGGAGATGTTACGATAGAGATACAAGATGGAGATGTTACGATACAGATGCAAGGTGGGAATGTTATGATACAGATGCAAGGTGGAATGTTATAATACAGATACAAGGTGGGAATGTTATAATACGGATACAAGGTGGAATGTTACGATACAGACAGGAGGTGGGAATGTTTGGGTACAAATGCAAGGTTCTGATGTTATTATGCAGATACAAGGTGGGAATGTTATGGTATACACACAAGCTGGGGATTTTATAATATACGCACAATGTGGGGATGTCATAGTATACAAACAAGGTGGGGATATTATAGTATACATACAAGGTGGGGGTGCTATAAGATGTATACAACTCCATTCAGTTCATGTTGTTTCTAGCTCAAGTAACCAAAAGATGCCATATCAGATCTGGATGGAGATACAAGGTGAGGGTGTTGTCATTCAGCACAATCTGATGACAGTATGATGCATATCCAGTGTGGGGATGTTATGATGTAGCTATCGAGTGATGAGAAGCTGCTGGCACGAAGATCCACGGAGACGGCCCAGCTTCCGCAGCCTTTGTGACGTCATGGAAGCCTTCGTTCAAGGGGCCACAGAAAACGTGAGTCTGGGAGAAGGAGGAGGAGAAGAATGAAGTCTGGCATACGGAGCATGTGCTGAAGATTTTATGGGAGAAAAAAAAAAGAAAAGCAAAACTTGTCAACGTTTCGGTCGTAGACCGTTTTTTTCCAGAATGATGACATGAAATGAAAGACAGATAATGACCTATGAAAATAAGATGCATGATTACACGAACGTGTGTTTAATGCAATGTGTGTGTGTGTGTGTGTTGTGTGTGTGTGTGTGTGTGTGTGTGTGTGTGTGTGTGCGTGTGTGTGTGATGGAGAAAAGGGGGAACACAAGGAGAAAAACGTGTGTGCGTGGCGTGCTGTGCGTGCGTGCGTGCGTGCGTGCGTGTGTGTGTGTGTGTGTGTGTGTGTGTGTGTGTGTGTGTGTGTGTGTGTGTGTGATGGAGAAAAGAGGGAACACAAGGAGAAAAACGTGTGTGCGTGCGTGCGTGCGTGCGTGGTGTGTGTGTGTGTGTGTGTGTGTGTGTGTGTGTGTGTGTGTGTGTGTGTGTGTGTGTGTGTTGGAGCGAAGGAAAAAGAGAGAGAGACAGAAGGGGATAGTAAACAGAGGCTGAATAAGGAAAAGAAAGAGGGAGGGAATGACGGAGGAGGTGTTTTATACTGGTGGGGGACGCTTTGGGGTGAATTGTGTGTGCGGGCAAAGGGAGGGGGGGGGGGGAAGAAGAGCAAACGGTCGTATGAGAAAATAACCATACGGATTATCACATGTACATGTGTCTATTTATGTGCATGTTTAGGTAGTGGCAGTGGTGTTGTGGGTGCAGTGTCTAGTTTCATGACTGTAGGTGGAGTGTGAGGAAAGTTGGTGGAATGATGAAAGAGGTGAGTGTGTGTATGTAAACGGTTGGGGGGGGGGAGGGGGGGGGCGAGGGATTAAAAAGCGAGTTAAGGAAAGAAAAGATTGGGATCAGAGCTGGAAGAATCAATACCAAAATGTCAACCATGGCAGTTGAGTCCCTCAGGAAACGGGGGTGCGGAGACAGGAGATGATGGGTGACTCCATGAGCTCTTCGTAAAGGAGCTGAGGAATGGTTCTGTCACACAGAAGAGTCATAATTGTGGGTCTGGCTGTGGCATTCACCGGTGAAGTGGATCCCCATTGTTCTCATAACATCTTCAGTACACCCTGAATCAAAGTTACGATGTATTCGTGGAAAACGAAGAAAAGCAGTCGAGAAATTTATTTTTCTGGCATGCTTAACTGCCGGGGAGGTGGTGGTGGGGGGGGGGGGGGGTTGGGTGGTGGCGGGGTGTCGTATTCAAAGAGATGGACGAGGTGGATTCCGGAAAGGGAGAAGTGAGATGTTGCCTACAAAGCAAGGGCTTTGCTTCAGAGTAGGAAGAACAGGTTGCTTCTAATTAGAAAGACAGAGACGGTGAGGAATAGAGAAAGTGAGGGAAGCTTGATGTCTGGCATTAAAACGGATGGACAAAGGGACAGAGCGGATGGGCTGTTGTGGAAAGGGAGAACTCTGGAACAGGAAGACACAGATGACGTCTAGGACTAGTATCAGAGGGAGTGATAAGGTCTGGTATAGGAAGGGAGGGATGGGGTGTAAAGGAGGAAAGAATGCCGACAAAAGGGGAGTGAGATGTCGAGATGACAGTGCTGTATTGATGGACAGATAGGGACAGAGATCTGGTGAAAAAAGGTAGAAAGATGAGGTCTGGTCTAGAAAGAAGAACGGTTAAGTATTTATAGTGCAGATCCTTGTACGTCTGGTACTCAAGCGTAGAATAGGGTGTGTTGCACGTATGTTATCATCAATGACCGTTCTTCTCATTGTTGTGTTTCTAGATGACACCGAAATTGATGATTGTTGTATGATGCTGATGAGGCTGGTGATGATCATGCAGAAATACCTCGAGCTCCAAGACCTGTCCCACATCACGCTCCCAGAGCTCACTCCGGAAACGGAACAGCCCACGCACCGTGGTCTTCCCCTCTCCTGTCCCAGTGACGTCACTTCCTCTTCTTACAGTCCAGGAGTTCACCACAGCACGGGCAGCTCGCCTCACCAAAGCGCGCCCCGCACCAGCCTGACGCCCCACCGACCCCCGCAAGAGAAAACCCAGCCTCCGCCCCACTGCCGCCTGCCGGTGAAGACCCGGCCTCTGGCCGTCGTGCACAGCTTAGGCTGGAGCCAGGAGGAGGCCGGGGACAGCGGGCAGCACATGGACATGAGCGAGGAGGGCATGGAGTTGCAGCCCATGCTGGGCGACGTGTGCGCCGCATGGGCAGAGGGGGGCAGCAGCGAGTCCGCCGCTCTGCCCTGCCTGAGCTGGGAGAAGGGGAAGGGGGATCTCCGGGAGACGTGCTGGACCTCGGGCTATTCCTCCTCCCTCTCAGGCGCCGGCTTACGGCTGGACTCGGGAGACGGCAAGGACGCGACGGGGTCCTGACAACCCGCCAGGGTAGAGACCTACCGCCAGGTGTTGTGGCTGGAAAGGTTCAAGGTGAATGCCCCATGGCCTTACAGCCCTAGCAGCGGTGCACTGATGGAAGTTCACCTTGTCGAGGACGAGGCATGACAGAAGGTGGAGGCCATTCCGCTGCCTTCATCTTCCCTGAACTAAAGTAGGTGTCCGTTCACTGACAGATGGACAGAGAGGTGTTGGAAGCTGTAACAATACCACCCCAATGAGTGGTTCCAGCAACCGGCTAGCTCCACAGGCAAACGTTCTGACTATAGGACTACGAGTCCCTCTGCCGTAAGCAGAAACTGCTAAAAAAAAGAGAAAGACAGGATGGTTTGTTAGAATCTCTCGATTGCGTTATCTTGCAAAATTCTTTGTGTGTTGTGTGTGTGTGTGTGTGTGTGTGTGTGTGTGTGTGTGTGTGTGTGTGTGTATGTGTGTGTGCGTGCGTGAATGTGTGTGTATGTGAATGTGTGTGTGTGTGTGTGTGTGTGTGTGTGTGTGTGTGTGTGTGTGTGTGTGTGACCCGCATGCGCGCGTGCGCACACATACACAAGCGCGCACACACGCGTGCGCACACACACATACTCAGGCATACGCATACACGCACATCATGCACACACACACACACACACACACACACACACACACACACACACACACACACATTCACATACACACACATTCACGCACGCACGCACACATACACATACACACACACACACACACACACACACACACACACACACACACACACACACATGGGCCTGTGTCCACACATCCATACACACACATATGTACATTCAATACACACACATACAATGGTAAAAAAGGCACAACCAATGTTAGGTAGGTACTCAAGGTCTGACCAGCGCGTTGGGCTAATGCGTAGGACAGATATCTGCTAAGTCGTAGCCACGAGACCCTCTTCTTAAATTCTCTCATCTTAGTTGTTAATTCATTTATCCATCAGCTTTAAATCATGCGCAGTGTGGTCTCAAAACTTAGCGGATGTGGTGTAGCGTATATGGACTAGTCCGCACGCAGTGACAACTCCTTGATGAAACTAAAAACTGAAACTATGTGTGTGTGTGGGCGCGCGCACGCGCGAGTGTGTGTGCGTGTGTGTGTGTGTGTGTGTGTGTGTGTGTGTGTGTGTGTGTGTGTGTGGTGTGTGGTTAGAGAAGAGAGAGAGAGAGTTTCAGCCTTCATCGATCTCCAACACAGGCGCTCCAAAGGTAGAGGACAAAATCTAAATGAAAACATATTAAAAAAAAAATTTCCGCATGTTCAGGATCAAACAAACCAGGTAATCGTTTCGTTCCTTGTGTATTGCTTGTTTTGCGAGAAATCGATGAGGGTGGGGGGGGGGATGGGAGGGGTGAAGGGAATTGTGAGGAATTGGGTGATGAAAGAACTGACGTGGCTGAAGCCTTTCCATTGTGTGAACAACGCATACGCCGGTTGTGTACTGATGCCAGAGCAGAATGTCCTAAGCATTCGTTAGCTTCGGTTTTGAGAGTATATCTCAACTTCCAAACAAGTGCCAAAAATGTGTAGCAGGGATGCATATGCGTTCGTGCTTTTTCAACATACTTTTGGAATACCTTTTGCTTGTATGAGTCCGTGACACTGCTACCGAGAGGGAAAGCCAAAGAGGTGGTCATCGAAACGTGAACAGCGCCTTGTCCGAAAAGTGCTTCACTAGAGATCGTTAAAATGTCGGTTCTAGCTCACCATCTCATTTTGCCCGCAAACCCCGCTTTTCACATGATTAAACCCCATCTTAAGTCCAAAAACAGCTAAAAACCTACAAAAAAAAAAAAAATTAATGCAGTGAAAAGCGGGGTTTGCGGGCAAAATGAGATGGCGATCGCAACCCACATATTTTAACAATCTCTCTGATTAAGTCTAGACGACTTAATCATCCTTCAAGTATAAGAATTTAAGTAATTAACGACCTCGAGAACTGGATCTTCTAACAACATTAGTCATCCTTCAATCATCTATCTCAAGCAGTACTAATAAATTAGAGCAAACAATAGGGTTTCCATTTTGATTCGTTATATCTACGCACAATGAATTTATCTGCCCACGAACTAATTCTTTAAACTGAGTGTCATTAAATGTATATGCCTGATAATCGCAATAACCCGCCTTAGTCGCGGGTAGCGCCCTTAGAATTGTAGATGGATTTCCATTATACAAATTAGTATCTGTTTTTAATTCATGTAGATTAACAAACAACATTGGATTAATCAGAAAATCGGATGGTCTACTGCCTACATATTCATAAAGACCGCTGTCTATATACGCGTGTGTACGATAGGTTTTACCACTATCATAAAAGCCTAAAATTCGAGCAAGGCCCTTGGGAAAAACGTACTCCCTTTTGTCTTTATGTTTTGGTAAAAATATAGTAATTATAAGATTTGCCTCATTAATTTCTAACCGTATGTCAAATTTGTTAAATGCTTCTTTTAAAGAACAAAAGCTGTAGTAACCATCAGGTGTTTTTAAACGTTTTAAGCGATTGCCCCCCTCATCATAAATATCTATCCAATTATTTTGGGCTTTTTCAGATATGTTAAACCACCTTATTTTAAACCTAAGTTCTCTAAGAGCAACCCTACACTTCCCGCCTTTATTGTCAACTGAATACTTTAAAAACACGCGCTGGTTTTGCTTGGTTATATAAAGGAACATCCTTTTTAAATCCTTTTTAAAAAATCTATTTAAAATGGAGCCTTTTAAATATAATGAAAGTGCCACTTACGATGTAGGAGGGTTTATGAGCCCAAATCTTTGGACTTCAGTGTCCTAACCATCGCAGTAGATGAATCATATGACTTCAAAGTCAGACTTGTAAACCCACTAACTAGATATTTAAATCCCCCAATAAAGAGCGATAGTGTGCCATCAGCATGGTCAACTCACCCCATGGCTTTTTACCAGAATCAGTTAAATTTTGCAGTTTACTGCTCAACCACCGGCTGTGGTGTTTCATATGCAAACCATTTAAACCACCCCAATCGCTTAGTAAGGTCAGTATATAACTTTCATGTTTATTACCAGTATAGACGCATACTAACTGAACTACAGGTGCGCCTCCCAACGACAACGCGTTTAATCTATTTCTCAGCTCAATGGACAATAATGCATATGAAAGAATCTGCAACGAATTTAACATTAAACCTTCAACTGACTTTAGACAAAAGTTAGACCGCAATCACGGGATAGGTACATTGTATTTGTGGGGTCAACATAGAGAATATGATTTTGACTACTGGCCCGGCCACACCTCTTTTCAACCAAACAAACAAGTTAGATTGGGATCAATAGAACAAAAACACCCCAATGCTTGGGCAACATTTATTTTAGATGAAAGTAAAGGCCTAACAATGCCAGGAGTGCAAAGACTCAATGACTCCATACGGACGTACGTTTGGTGTTTATTAGGAGCGCAAGCACAGACCAAGTCTAGCATAGTGGATCAATCTACAGGCTTTGACGCCAGAAAACAATTTCTAGCCAATTTAGAAGATGCTATTAACTCTGCTGTTGATTTGCCTTCCAGCATACAAAGGTACCAAAACGTTCTTGCACATGCTAGGTCAAAGGTTCACTTTGTTTGGGCCATGGATTATACATGCTGCCTTCTGACCTTAGACTACAGATTGGCATGATACAGAATTATAATAATGAAATCCTCATAGCTGGAGACGACCAGAACTTAGGACACAATCAAGGCTTAAACACAAGGCCTGCACCAGCCATTTTAAAAAAAGCATCTAGCCCTGAACAACCAGAAAGCGACCCACCACCGGCTATAAGCACCCCGCAGCCAGAAAGCAGCCCACCAACACCTGTTAATATACTTCATCCTGACAGACACACTAGCGAAAAGACAGCCCTTGTTGTGTTTTTAACTTTTACTGGACTGGCTATACTTTATTTCACTAAAAATTAAACCAGCAGCCAGCACCCCAAACGTCCACAGATGGTCAGCCATATAACCAGCCACTTTGCCTATAGTAGACAAAACCCAACTAACAACACTGCCTATTATGCCAGGCAGAGCATCAAGCGCTTTGGCAGCTAACTTCTTTAATAAGTTTGCTAGATGGTGTAATTGTTTTCTAATCCAACTTTTACCAGGCTGAGGCGTTGGAGGCGCTACTGGCCCTGTTGGCGCACCGCCAGTTAATGCATAAACCAGTGTAGAGATAGCAAAGCCAATGGCTGTCATTATACTAACTATTGTAATCCCCTGTTCTCTGAACAGAGTCCTTATTCTTTCTGCTAGCGTAGTATTTTCATAAAGTATTCTGTTTATAGGTTCTCTGATTCTGCTTGTTTGTGATGCTAGCTGTGCTCTGTTAGTAGACAGCACCTCTAACCTGGCCGCCCTTTCTAGCATTAAATCCTGTATTTTCTGTTGTATTCTAGCCTTTTCTTCTCGCCCTAAATTGTTATCATCTGCATCAGCCAGTCTAGCTTTTTCTTCTTCTATCTCTCTGTCTAGCTCACCAAGTTTTGCCAAATTGTTTGTTAGTTCACCCCTTATTGTCCGTAGAGCAGTATTAAGACCCATGATTTCACGCATAGGCAATGGAGAATCATCAATTGTTTTTAATTGTGTCTCCTCATTAAAACTCGTCTCAATTTCTGTTATTAGTTCATCTGCTGCTCGATTTAATTCTTGAAGAGGTATGTTTTGCATTTCAGATTGTGTTGGCAACCTTTGCTTCAAGTTCTGTAAAAGTCTAACAGCATCAGGCCTTAGATTTAAAATATTTAATCGCCTTTGGTCAGCAATAGGGAGCCTCTGTCTAATTGTGCTTAGTTTTAAAAACTTGTTTGGGTCTGGTTTTGTAGTAAGTCGTACAAGGCCTTTACTAGTCCTTATATACAGATGATTATTTTTATCTATTTTAAAATCAAAAGCACCGTGGCCTTCTGGTGGCTCTAGTCCTATGCTTCTATAGAATGAGTTAATTTTATTTGTTAATAGTTCTGCACGAGCTGCAATAACTCCAGGAGGTGTTTCTACTCCTTCTTCTAATGAAGGGATTGAAGAACCTGCTCCTTCAAGTTCTTCTTCTAATGAAGGACCCAGTTCTTCATCATCTTCTTCTTCTTCAATAGGATCAATCGCGTCAAAATCTTCATCAGCCATATTTATGTATTGATTATTTTTTGTTTTATAAAAAATGAACTCATACGGCTGCGACCTTGATCCATACAGAAAAGCGAAGGAGCCCCACGGCATAAAAGGCATGAGACAGACTGTGCGTGTTGTAAATAATCCATCAACAATTGAGCCCAATGAAATATTAACAGTAAGATTTCGTGACCTCGGGCCTGACGATGTTATAATGCCAGGCACTACTAAACTATCATTCAAAATAGACATTGACTCAGTGGATCCTAATGCTACTGTCGTTGCTAACCTGGGCAGGGCCATTATTAAAAATATAGTAATCAAACTGGAGGGCAGAGAAGTCTTCTCGCTGAGTAACGCAGACATTTTTAATCTCTATTCTGACCTGTGGCTGCCTAGAACAGAAAGAAAAGACAAAATCTTTCAAGGAATCCAGAGCCCAAACGGTCTTAAGCACAGGCGTAATGCTGCGGATGCAAAGGAAGACGAGGGAGACCAGGCAGTAGCACGAGCATTTAGGAACAGATTTTGCATCCCTCTAGATTTTGAACTGTTAAAAACCCACCAGCCATATTACCAAGGCCACTAAGGGATAGACTTACTTATGAACTGGCATTCAGTGACAGTGGGTCTGTTATTTTATCAGATGATCCCTTAGCCAAATACACAGTTAGTAACATCTCTCTTGATTTTGATGTTGTTACTAACCCTGAACTGGCTAGAACAATCTTAAACCAGTATAAAAGTAAGACAGTTGTTTACTTTGAAAGAGTTTTACACCACAGTCCAGCGGTTAAAAACAAGCAAGACGCTGTCTGGGAAATAGCTCTAAGCTATTCTTTAAAGTCTTTAAAGGGTATTTTGCTGTTGTTTACTAAACCCCCAGCTCCTTTTCAGAGAGAATCTGAGGTGTTTTACAACCCAAAAATTGAGCAGTTGTCTTGCACAGTAGATGGCAAGCTTTTTCAGCTGTATTCAGCTGGACTTTTACCTGACCAACACTTTGATGAAATAAGAAAATTGTTTGCTGGAGGCAGACAGACAAGCCCCACAGCCGATCATTTGTGTAAAAAAAACTCCACCTTCACGATGTAAGACTCGAAGATTATCTAACAGACAAATATGGATTATGGCTGGATTTTAGGTCCACGTATGACAACAGACTGCACGGGAGTGGAAGAAGGGTAGGGTCAGATGGCATAAGCATACAGATTAATAAGGAAAAGGAGGAGAATGGTCAGATACAAATGCACGCTTTTGTAGTTTGTGACGCTCAGTTAAACATTGAAGAAAATAGACTGAAAGAAATAGCCTATTAAAAACAGATGGATAGTTTGAACTTTTTGCCCAAAGACCCCCACTGCTCGCTTATTTGTGGGATTACTGGGTGTGGGAAAACTGTCTTCGTGCTTGATTTGTTACAAACAATCTACAGGTTTCATTACGAGTACATTGTTATATTCTGCACAACCATTAAGCACAACAAGTCTTACAAAGAAAGGCAGTTTGTTTGGACAGACGAGAATATATTTTTAGTTGATCCTACTGACAAGCTAAGCGACTGTTTAGAACATTACTATAGGTTATTTGAGGGAACTGAAACGCTGTTTATTATTGATGACTGTTCAGCTGAACAAGACATTGTTAAAAAAAAAAAACTCTGTCAAAGCTAGCCTTTAGCGGAAGACACGCATTAGTTTCTGTGTGGCTATTAACTCAGAAATACAATGCTGTCTTAAAAGACTTTAGATCGCAGTTAAAATCAGTCATCTTATTTTATACTAAGGACAAGGATAGTTTTGAAGAATGTTTAAGTGAAAACTATATAATTAGGGACAGGGATGAACTAAAAAAAATAAAAGAGCAGTTAGAAAAATCTAAGCACGCTAAACTATGCTTACGGACCGACCCACCAGTTCAATACGTTTGTTTATAACAAATTGTTTATTATAGATTGTTTGTTTATTATAGATTGTTTATAACAAATTGTTTATTACTATAGATTGTTTACTATAGATTGTTTACTATAATTTTTATATTAAAAAGAATGTCTCGAGGACCCGAATCAAAAGAACAGCTGGCTCCTAAATGCGTTTCAGTAGAGCTAAAAGATCTAGCAGACACAACTGAGTTTGATCTAATAGGAGTGGCAGGAAATGTTTATGGTTTTGAGTACACCGACGATGGCGTTTACAAACGAACAGAAATTGAAGACAAAAAACGACAGCAATATCCTACCCTAGAAGAGATAAGAAATCTAAGGGCAAACGATTTTGGCAAACACGAATACAAACTTCATAAACGAGAGAATGCCTGGGCGTTGCTTCCTAAACTTAACTGGGATTTAGAGTTTGAACTACGAAGCCCCAGTGTATACTTTGATAAGAAAAACAATTTTAGAAAAGCTTTGAATGCAGGACACCTTGTTAGTCTAGTCCCAGGAACACAACAGAAAAAGCAGATTGAAATAACTAAGCAGGGCCCTGAATATATGCTGCAGAGAAAGAAGTCCTTAGCTGAAGTGGGGGATGACACCGTTGGCTTAGAATTTAACCCAAAACTAGAACCACTGCCTAGAAAAATGACGATGCTTTTTCGCTTATTTATTACTCCGAGGGAGTCTTATCCTAGTTTGCCAGAGCATACGTTACTCAGAGGCGTACAAATAAAGTCTGAAAACTTGGACGGGCCTCTCAGGCTTGTTATTGCTATAACTAAAAATGGGGATCAAATAAACACTTTTGTATCTTCAGACAAAGTTACTGTGATGGTTGACAAAGCCAAACTAACAGTACTTGATTTTATTTTTATTAAGTATGTTGATTTTATTGGGTTTTACTCTGTTGATGAAGTGCTGCCAGAAGGGTTAATAAGAAGATATGTACAAGATTAAACAAAAATAATTTTGTTTAAAATGGAAGACGGTCAGCGGTTTAGATTAAAGCACATGATTGAGCTTGAAGCAGAAATAGAAAGTGACTTGAACAAGTATAGGGTTACTAGAAAGAAATATGCTAAAGCTTTGAATGTCCTTTCTTATATAATCACCAGCTCATCAGTTGTAGCCGGCTTAAGCACTGGGTCTAGTGTTGCTCTTTTAGCTACTGGAGTTGGGACACCGATGTCCATAGCTTTTGGGAGTGTTGGTTTGGGTTTAGGTGCCATGTCCACGATTGTAAGTGCTGTTTTAAAAAAGCTAACGCCCAAATTACAACAGCACACTGCCATTGTAGCCCTAGCAACAGCAAAACTTCATTCATTAAGGCTGATTATAAGCAATACATTACTGGATGAAAAAGTAACAGACGAAGAATTTAAACTAGCCATGGCTGACGGTGATGATTACAAACGTCAAAAAACTGAACTTCAAAAAAAAATGGAGAAAGACTTTTACTTCACAACAGGTAGACACTGAAACAATCAGAAAGAACCTTGCAAAGCAGAACCTTGCAAACGATCAACTAAACCCAAAATAGGTTAAAAATGAGCCTGATTTAATTATTGTATTACTTATATATTTGATCTTTAAAATGACGACCAAAGTAGTTACAGAGCTTAAAAATATATGCCACACCCTAGAGTTAATGATGGAGCGGGGGGCTAATAGAGAAGAGTTAAGAAACAAGTTTGACGAATTAATTACGAATCTTTTTGAGCACACAGATATGCGTGGAAGTGTAACCAACGTAATCAGTAAAATGCCAGATTCTTGGCCCAACCCAATTATAAAGTGTATTGCAATTTTAGTTAATATTATGGCCCCTGATGACGCTGAATTGTCTATTTTTACTAACTCTGAAGGAGTAGCTATTCGATTTAGTAAATATTAGCTAAATTTTATTATTTATTTTTTTGTATTACTTATATATTTGATCTTAAAAATGACGATCACAAAAACGATGGATGAGATATTTGCCGAACAGGTGGGCAATATGTTTAGTGAATTAGACATGGACATTATTAACCCCACAAATGTTCATGAAAGCGTAACACATGCCATTTCTAAAATCCCCGAGTCTCTTCAAATCAAGCCACCAGTGAAAGTGATGTTAACCATTCTGATTGATTATATAACCCCCGATGATAAAAACATGCAAGTCTGGGTTTCAACTAGACATAAAGAAGTAATCAGCTATTACGACTTTAATTCTGAATGGGCTGATTACATGCTTACACAGTTTAACCATGCAAGTGAAGAAGCAAAATTGCGCGGTTCTGGATGGTCTGAAGGAACAGTCCTTGAAATCAGATTAAAACAAACAAAGTTCTATCCTATAGTTGGCAATTCTTACATTCCTCTCCCAAGAGAGTTAGAGTTGAAACGAGCAGTCATAAACATACAAAATTCTGACAACTTGTGTTTCATGTGGTGTGTTTTGACACATTTACATCCTGTTAAAAAAAATGCAAACAGAGTATCTAGTTATGGACAATATAGGCGCGAACTGAACTTTAATAACATAGATTTTCCAGTAAACATAGAATATATAAGCCAGTTTGAAGAGCAAAACAAACCTATAACCGTAAACGTATACACATGGTCTGTAGTTAACAATCTACAACCTCTAAGGATTTCTCCCAATGCTCCCACTTTAGGTGAATCCCTTAACAAGCATGTAGACCTGATTCTGTTTACAGATGGTTCTAAGAGCCATTATGTATTAATCAGATCAATTAGCAGGCTTATGACCTATACTACAAAGCACGAATCTAAACAAGAGCTTTGTAGAAGGTGTTTGGTTAGAATCCCCTCTCCAGAGGCAGCTGCTGAACATAGGAAACATTGTAAAAGTTTTGTAGACTGTAAAACCGAACTTCTTACGCCCCCACCAGGGTCTAAAGTTAGTTTTAAAAACATACACAAAATGCAGATGAGACCATGCGTAGTTTATGCTGACTTTGAAGCGATTTTGCCACAGTACTATGGCCCTCAAGAACGGGAACAACAAAAAACAGCTTTATTAACCCACCATCAGATTTGTTCTTATGCTTTTGTTGTTGTTAGGTCAGATGGCAGACACACACAACCAGAGATTTACAGAGGCCCCGACGCAGCTAATCGATTTTTACAACAGATAAAACACCTTCGCAATCAATTCTCTATTCAGCTGAATCTCTCAGACATTAAGATGACTCCTGAAGATCAAAGGCGCTATGAATCATCTACACACTGTTGGATATGCAAATGCAAGTTATTAGGTGACACTGTAAGAGACCACGATCACATTACTGGCAAATTCAGAGGGGCAGCACACAGCAGTTGCAATCTTCAACTTAAGGTTGACCCCAAAAAATGGAAATTGCCAATCTTCTTTCATAACTTACGAGGCTATGATTCTCACTTTATCATGCAAGCAATAACTTCTGAATGTAAGAGGGTTAGCTGTATTGTACAATCATCAGAAAAGTACATGACCTTTACTGTAGACTGTTTATCCTTCTATGACTCTGCCCAACATCTGATGGGGAGCTTAAGCAAACTAGCAGAATCTCTACAAGACTGTCCAATAACTAAGGAGTATTTTGACCCGGCTTTAGTACGTAAAGGCGTTTACCCTTATGAATACATGGACTCGTGGGACAGGTTTGATGAGCCAGCGCTGCCAGCAAAAGACGACTTTTACAGCCGTCTTACAGGCAGAAGTATATCTGACTCTGACTATGAATACGCAAAGAAAGCCTGGACAGAATTACACTGTCGAACAATGGGTGATTATCATGATCAATACTTGATGGCTGACGTGTGTTTATTGGCAGACGTCTTTCAGAATTACAGATCTACATGCATGACACATTACGGCCTAGATTCATCGCATTACATTTCTGCCCCTGGCCTTTCTTGGGACGCATTCTTAAAGTCTACAGACATCGAGATTGACTTAATATCTGATCTGGCTACACTCCAGATGATTGAATATGGGCTGAGAGGAGGCATTAGCATGGCCTCACACCCTTACTGCAAAGCCAACAACAAGTACTTAGATGACTATGACTCAACTAAACCATCTAACTATCTAATGTACTTAGACGCCAACAATCTGTATGGGTGGGCCATGAGCCAGGCACTGCCATTAAAAAACTTTAAAATGTTCGTAGGACCTCATGACGTTAATAATATGTTGAGTTATCTACCGTGTCTTACACCCGATTATCCAATAGGACTAATCCTAGAAGTAGACTTAGAATATCCTACAGAATTACATGACCTTCATAATGATTATCCCCTAGCAGCAGAAAGATTAAAGATGAGTCCCGCCGAACCACCTAAACTCGTGCCTAATCTTCGCCACAAGACTAAGTACGTATGTCATTACAGACTGCTACAGTTTTACTTAAGACACGGACTAAAACTAAGAGCTGTTCATAGAATAATAGAATTTGAACAAGAGCCCTTTATGAGACCATACATCATGAAGAATACTCAGCTGAGGACTGCGGCTACTGACGCTTCAGAAAAAGACTTTTTTAAACTAATGAACAACAGTTGTTTTGGCAAAACCATAGAGAATCCACACAAGCGCAAAGACGTAAGATTAGTTACAAAAGAAAAACAAGCAATTAAGCTGGTCTCTAAACCTAACTATCAAGACTTTAGAAGATTTAACGACAGCCTGGTTGGCATTATGATGACGAAACAGAATGTGACGTTGGACAGGCCGGTGTTTATTGGGTTTACTGTGTTAGAGCTGTCTAAGCTGTTAATGCTAGAATTTTTGTATGACTACTTTAAGCCGCTGTATCCAGAGTCCAGAGTCCTTTACACAGACACTGACTCTTTTATTCTGGATGTTCCAACTGAAGATTTTTTCAAAGACTTAGAAGCGGAGGTAGCCAAAGGAGTTGATGGGTGGTACGACACATGTGACTACCCTAAAGACAGCCCTTTACATTCAACTGTAAACAAGAAAGTAATTGGAAAGTTTAAAGACGAACTTAATGGGACAGTTATACAAGAATATGTTGGTCTGCGGTCAAAGATGTATAGCGTTGCCAGCAAGACTTCTGTAATGAAGAAAGATAACTCACGACAACTACAAACAGGCTCTCTTTGAACACAAAGTGTTTCATCATACAAATGTTAATCTGCGCTCTACTCTTCATCAAGTAAACACAACTGCTGTTAATAAGAAATCACTAGTCTCTAACAATAACAAGCGAACTTACGTTGATCCTGAGTTTTCATACGCTATAGGTCATTGGAGAACTGACTTATAAGAACTTTACTTGTACTTTACTTGTACTTTACTTAAGAACTTAACTAGTACTTAACTAGTACTTAACATGACTTGTACTTTACTTGTACTTTACTTGTTATAACTGACTTTACTTGTACTTAACTTGTACTTAACAACACATTAAAAAACTAATTCAGTAAAAATAATGGGTTTACAGCAAGAGGTTGTGTTTTTTTGCAGAAGCTGGTTCTTCTTCTTTTACTGTTTTTTGTGGGGATTTGTGACTTTGTTGCTAAGTATGGTTTTAGACACTTGTATGCTAAAAAAAAACCCACCAACAACAACACACCCCAGTACATAATAATACATCTTATAGTTTGATTGTGTTGTTGTTGGTGGCGGCTGGCGGTGTTGGTGCGATGTTGTATTACTATCTAATAATTTTTGTTTTGCTGCTTGGTTTGCTTTTTGCAGTCTGTTCCATTCAGCTAGTTTACGACCGGCCTCAACACGCCCAGGATTTTAGACTTAGTAACACTACTCACTTGGGGGACACTCACTTGTGGGACACTCACTTGGGGGACACTCGCTTGTGGGACACTCGCTTGGGCATTCTGCTCCTGTGGAGTCTTTTTCTCCTGATCGCTCATTTTTTTTAATAAAATTAATATGATTAACAGTAATTAATCCCATGATGAATGGACATAATAACGTCCCAAATCTATAATACATGTCACATGCAAGAGATTCTATGGACTTGGTTAAAACCGGATCTTGTGATAAGTCATATTTTAAATTCTTCTGAATCAATCGGTGCTATCTTGCCTACTAATTTAGTATATAAACTAATCATTGTCTGTCCTACTGATCTAACCATTTTTGACCCTAGCTGTGCTTCGTACCTAGCGTAATACCTCTCAACGTCTGATGTAGACAATTGCTGAATCTGTTCAATACTTAGTTCAACACCTAAATACTGCCTAGTTTTCCCACATGCGGCCAGAGAGTATAATCTTTCTTTATGACAGAGGTCTGACGAGTGGTCTGCTGGCTCCTCACACTTTAATAGCTCGTCGCAATCCATTTTTTAAACCCTTTTTAAAACAATAAAAATAATAAAGCCTTTTTAAAACCATGAGTTTAACGTTGGTTAATTATGCAGTGCCCATTGTGGTGTTATAGTTTATTCAACTCTTGCAAAAGGTTTGTTAAAACCGCCCAACATGGGAAAGATAGAAGATTCACCGAAACTAGTTGTAACCTTATTTTTAGCTCTAGCAACAAAAGATTATCTGATTAAAAAGCACATAGACAGTCTTTCATATTATGATTATTTTAATTATTTTTTTAGCTAACAAAAACATGAGCACTGCAAAGATCATCAATACTATTTACCACTCTGCTGTAATCAGCGGCCTTAGTATAGGGTACAGCGTGTTAGCAAAAAACATGTTTAAAATGAGGCCGGCTGATCTAGGAAGGTTGGACATTGAGGATGTTGTTAAGGTTATAGTTGTAATAACTGCAGGAATTGCCTCAAAAGACTTTCTGTGTTACACAGGGGATTATCCCAGAAAACATCAATGCATAGAAAGATTGATTTATAAAAAAGATTCATTCATTTATAGAAAAGATGTCCGGATTAGTTCTGATGGTGGAGGAGCTATTCTTAATGCGTTGGCTTTCTCTGGCAGCAATTATATGTTTAGTAAATTGCGGTCTGATGAAGAAAGAGAACGCCATAACAAGGCAATAGAAGAGTTAGCTAAGGCAAAAGACGCTTACGAGAAAAGGAGAATTGCTCACTTAGACTTTATTAATAAAAAGTTAAGAGAACAAGGACATGCAGAGCGCACATTTACAACGTTGATGACGCAATGAACGAATATTACTTAGTGACAGGAAAGAAGTTTCTAACATCGCCACGGCCAGAACTGTCTGACTTTTATGAACCATCTGAGGATCAGAAAATGGCAGAAATAGGCTTTATTATAGGTGCTATGGGAGCAATCTTTCTTCTTGCATATTCAATCTAAAAACATAGTTAAAATGTAATTAAAAAAAAAAACAGTCCCTTCTTATGGACAAAATATATTATTCTCCTAGAGGGTATTGGAAAGGAAAGACTGCTATTGATAAACTGAGTAAAGCTGCTAGGGTGTCTGAATCAGAAGCAAAAAACTGGCTTCAAAAAAGCGATTTGGCAAATATATCTGCCTCCCCCAAAAAGAATAATAAGGCCTCGATTTGTTAACTCAGTTCCTAATGACACCCACCAGATGGACTTGCTGTATCTTCCACATGACAAAGTTAGAAGAAAAAAGTTTAAGTATGCTCTGACTGTTGTTGACATGGCTTCAAGGTATAAAGACGCTGAGCCTTTAACGGATAAAAGCTCAACTGCTGTGGCTGTGGCTTTACAACAAATATACATGCGAGGCCCATTAAAATATCCTAGGATGATCCAGGTTGATGATGGGAAAGAGTTTAAAGGAGCTGTAAACCAACTGTTTTTAAGACACCAGGTTACAGTTAAGAGAGGGATTCCAGGCAACCATCGCTTCCAAGCCCTCGTAGAAAACTTTAATAAGAATCTAGCTGAACGTCTGTTTACCTATCAATATCACAAAGAAATTATGGACAGAGCACGTAACACAGAATGGGTTAGGAGTTGCCAGCAGTCTTACGCGCCATGAACAATGAAGAATTTAAAACAACGGGTCTTAAGCCAGTAAACGCGATCAAACTAAAAAAAATAAGTATTACTGAAGATGCGCGGGGCACTCAAAAACTTGCCGTTTGGACTAAAAGTAAGATACTTGTATGCTCCTGGAGAGGCAGAGGGTGATGTTAGAATTAGAGCCACAGACCCTATTGGAGCGTAGACGTATATGAAGTTGAAAGAATTATGAAAACAGCCCCTCCCGTGTATTATTTAAGAGAAACTCTTTCTTCTAAAAAGCCTGTCCAAAAGATCGTTTGTTCGAAGAGCTCAAGTTGTTCCACCAAACACAGTGCCTATAACTTAATCAGAGTGTTAAATATTGGTTGATCGACATCATGGTTGCGATCGCCCACTTGCCTCACGCAACTACATTTTTTTTTTTTTTTTTTTTTGTAGTTTTTTAGCTTTTTTGGACTTATGGGGGGTTTAATCATGTGAAAAGGGGTTTGCGGGCAAAATGAATGGTAGACTAGACAATTTTAACTATCTCTTCACTTGCTGGCACCAAGCCTTATTAGAACTCACCTTTTCCCGCGGTTTGCCAACATGGATGAAGAACTCTGTAACTGCTCACTAAGTAGATATGTTTATCACTGTTTTAATTTAATTTGAACCTGTATATGATGATAGTTGTATTCTTGAATATGTTCCTGTCATGCATAACGTTTTTCATCATGCATATTCGGATATTCAGTTTGTCGATAAATTTCTAGTTTTTGGAATTGTACAAACTTATTTTTTGTACAAGAAACATTGTAACATTGGCTTCTTTATCTGCTCCTCCCAAAAATCCTAACCACCGTCCTCATTTTTAGCTACAATCCGACACCACGCCTTCTAAACCGTGATAGTCCGACAATACTACGAACAATCTATAGTGGGGAAAAACACCAGCCACACTACTACTCATAGTAACTCACCTCTGCCAAGCCCTTGGACCTCAGCTGGCTGGTGTCGAAAGGATTTAGAGATGCAACTCAAAGAGCATGAAATTCAGCAACAATCACGCTACAGATTGGTAGTGCTCTGATCTAACGACTGGTTAAGGAGAGAGCAGCAGGATTTAGAAGGGAGGATATATTGAGTAAATGCTGGGGCCTTTGCGTGTGGTGAGTGAGGGGATGACACGCTGGTGATGTCTGGTGGTACGTGTTGCCTCCACATAGATTCAGCGACACCCATCACATAAGTCTGTGAGACTGTGCACCCAAGAGTGCAAATACAAATCCTGATCAATCCAAAGAAAGCGAGGAATGAGTATAAATTTGAAAAAAAAAGTAGTGGAGGAAATAAGTTCTGAAAACCATCAAAACTACTTGCAACATAAAAAGTAGGGACAATCTTTAGCCTGGTGTAAGGATTCCCCATAGAAAGGACATAAATAGACATGATCTTTGTACTGACATGAAATATTATTATCCTCAAATTTTCAAACATATTCTTGAAAAATATGATATGAGCAGGCAGTGTTGACGATTTGATGTAAACGTTCGGTGCATTGTGTTGGAGTCAAAGAACCTACGAAATTGTAATTTTTTAGAAAGGAAAGCAAGACTTTAAACTGGTTGATAGGAAGAAACATAGGAACTCAATAGTGGGGAAAATTACAGCGAGGGAAATACTGTAACGTCAACTCCCTCCCCCAATACCTTGCCAACCACTTTGGCACTAAGGAGGCGGGTCAATTTAGCAGAGTCGGATTGCAACTGGACGACAGATATTGAGTTATGTTCAGATTGAGTAAAACCGTACTAGTCTAGGGCCGTACGACGCTTTTTGATGTGCGATATTTGGTATGCTGCGCCGGGCCCGCAGCGGACTTGGCGTTCTAAGGTGTAGCACAACGTGTTTGGTTTTTCTCTTCTTGTTTCATTACTGAGATCCAAGATTACCAATGACTGGTGACAACGCGTGTCTGCAGAGTGATGAAGATCCAGTTCACTCCCAAGACCATATTGTATCCCTCCTTAAACCACCTCCCTCCCCAACTCTTACCCTCGTCTCCCTCATTTTTTATGCATCACCACTCCGACACCACCCTCTCCCCGTCTTCTTCCTGCCCTCCCCCCCCCCCCCCCCCCCCCCCCCCTGCTGGTTCCAAAAGCCTTAACACGTGCATTCTACTTCAAACAGGATGCTTTCAGCATTCAGTCCACGCCTCTCTGACTTGGTTGTGTGTCGTGATCTAGACGGACGTGTGTGTAGGAGGAGGAAGAGGAGGAGGAGGGAGGCTGAGGATGAAGGGGGCGTGCATGTATATGAGTAAAGAGTTGGGTGTGTTGGTGAGTGAGAGTGAGGGGGATCTGCACGTGCAAGTGAGTGCTGGTGAGGACGGTGTGTTGCCTCCACATGATCTTCCAAGCTGAACTCCTTTGCACTGAAGTCAAGAAGACTGTGACATGGCGTGAGGACCATACACCTTGATCTCAATATCATGAAAAGGGAGGAACTGAGTATCAATTTTCGAGGAAAGAAAACGTCAGTTATAGACTTTGTTTTAACCAATGTACCCAGAAACTATCTTGGACACTACACGTGCCGATTTTTACTCAGAACTGGTGTCAAAAGTTACGCTGCCTTAGAAAGCACAAATTATTCCATGTTGATGCTGTTTGTTTGTTGTTTTTTTTTCAAAGCTTCTATCGTTTATTTCTTGACAAAATATTGTTTTATCTATGAGGCCAGTGTTGACTTTTGATGTATCTGTTGTTACGGTGCATTGAGTGGGGAGGTTGAAAGACGTCGAAATTGTGATTGTGCTTAGAAAGGAAAGGCAAGAACATTTGAACTGGTTGTAGGAAGAACGATTGGTACTGCTAGTGAGAGAAATTGCGAGTTGAGAGAATCATGTACGTCAACTCCCTCCCCCCATCCCCACCCCCACCCCACCCCCTCGCACCCCTCTTCCCGCATTGATGTCTGGATTTGCAACTTGGCGACGAGTTCATTTGAGTCTATCGTCATTTGTGAGTAAAAACCGTAGAGATCGTGCGCGCGTGCGTACGCGCATGTGTGTGTGTGTGTGTGTGTGTGTGTGGCGCGCGCGCGGCGCGCAAGCGGACGTTTAAGCGTTTCTAAGGTTTAACCAACGTGTTTGGCTTTTTTCTTCTTCGTTTCCGATTACTGAATCCTGAATGTATTACCAAGTGGACTGGTGACAACAGCTGTGTCTTGTCGCCGATGACTGAGGGCCCAGGTTCTTTGCAGCCGTCCGTGCCGTCAATCCCGGGACGCTATGCCAGTGCCAGTGGAACCATCAAGAGTATCCTCCGTTGCTCTGTCACACAATGTCGCTGGTCTTCCATAACATGGCACCACCCTTTATTCTCTATCCCTGCCTAGGTTTGCCTTTTTTACGGACGCGAGTGTAGGTCGTACACCGGACCTAGGTTTGTCGTCCCAGGCGAACGGCTGGGGACACGGACCACCGCTGTAGATGAAGTGGAGAGACAGAGAGTTAAAACAAAGCGCGGCCGGTGGGACAAGAAGCTTGGGGTCCCGCGGTTTTCTGGCTTCTTCAGTGAACATCTCAGCCATTCAGCCATCTTTCCATCTGAAGCAGGGCCGGATCAATTCACATGAGAAGGAGGTTCAATGAGGGTGGTGTCTTCCCTCAGTCAGGAAAAGTGGGGGGGGGGGGGGGGGGGGGGGGGGGGGGGGGGGGGGGGGAAGGGGGGAGCGTGACCAGCCATGAAACTGCAGTAAAGCTTGAGTTCTGTGAAAGGACGCAGGGGCGGATATGGGGGGTGACGGGAGCGTTTGTTCTCCTCCAAAATTTTCTGAGGGAGGGGTAACGTGCCAGGATTGTACTTTTCAAGCTCGCATAAAAACCGTGGGAGGGAGAGTGTTGAGTTGAAGGGGAAAGGAGGGGGGGGGGGGGGGGCGTTTGTCCTCTTCCAGAATTTTCCAAAGGCGGAGATGGTCTCTCCTTTTCCAGAAGGTTGGTGTTCTCTTAACGTAATTATTCAGCATCGTTTTCATCTTCGGCGGATGTCTCACAAACAAATGGGAGGATTTTCACGCCTGGTGGAAAAAAATGAATGAATAATTTTTTTTTCAACCAGGGGAGGAAGGGGGGTGTCCAGAAACCCTGGAGGAGAATAGGGTATTGTAGGGGCTTTGGGGGTCTAACACATGGCAATATGCAATTTCTGCCAGCCATATGGGGTCGGGCGTTCCTAGGGTACCCAGATCCCACCCCCAATCCCCTGGATCCAGATCCCCCCCCCCCCCCCCCCCCCCCCCCCCCATCTGCCGAGAATGCCACAGAGGAAGAGCTGTGCAGATGTTCTACCCCTTACACCGATCTAAAACACAAACCTCAAGCACTTGTCAGGTTTCTGGTAAGAGGCACTGGAACTCGCAGATCGATAACAAGCTCATTAAAATCCGTCCGAACTTTAAAGAGATTTTACCATCTGCCCGTGGTGGTCCTGCAGAAGAAACAGTTTATAGCCGATTGCACACGGGCCACACTTGTTACACCCACTCCGAGTATGTTTTAAAAGGTGAAGAAGCACCGTGATCTCGGATGCATCATTTACTATGGAATGTTCTTAAAGACTGCTTGTACTTACATGATGTCGGACGTAAAAATTCTAAAACAGACTCCATGAAAACCCCGTATAGAAATGTCCCAACTGATGTGATTTTCAGGTACCGGAAAGAGTCAATCATCTTTAATTTGATACAGGATTTTAAGAAAGAAAAAATGTAAGCAAACTTACCGTGTTTTGCTAAATTTCCCTGAAGAAGATGTGGCTTTCATCTTCTTAACATTAGTGTAGAACGTTGACTTTGACAGGATGACGGCCATGATATTGCGCGAGCTGCTAGGCAGTAAATAACATGATTCGATTAGATGGGACGTGATTTGTCCAAGTTTGAAATCCCCTTGCAATAGGGACACAGAGCCTCATACAGCACAAAATGTAACAGCAGCGCAAAATTTAACAACGTTACATTCTGCAAACGTGATCCACGCAAAAGGTAACGCGCAACAAATGAACAGTTGTTACGTTGCATTTTAAAAGGGGC
>CM065721.1:11708876-11713876 GCA_033310375.1 Conus canariensis | reverse complement strand
CATTTGTCACATATTTCAAGTATTGATAAATATAAGAATTTGATGTATTCATGTTTCTGTATACTTGATACCGCGATTGAATATCTGATGATGATATAATAAAGAAATATAGCTTGTTAACTGCTTATGCACGTGTTATTGCTACTGTTTGTTTGCTTGCTTGTTTGTTTTTGCAACGGGCACACATAGAGAACAGGTTCTAATAATCAACAGTAACAGTATATACAAATATCAAATGTACCAAACGCGTCGCAGACACCGTCACCTTAAGTCCAATCTATCATATCATTTCATTCGGAGACAGCAGTGTATACCGACATGTATCAAGGTGGCAGACACACATAGCTAGACAAGAAAGAACGCGTATTAAGTGTGCAGTAAGCGCTAGCCTCCTTAAAGTTTAATTTATGGGGATCATAAACGTGTTGTTGTTATGTCAGCCAGTCTCTTGTCCATGATTGATGGAACGTTCTGTTCACAATAAGTTTGTCGAATCATGCGTTAGGGCTGTGTTTGATCGGACGAATCGTTGGTTTTTAGGGCACGGCATGCTAAAAGGCTCAACTCATCTCTGTCGTTTCGATGCTTTTAAACTTCCTTGAACTGAATCAGGTATCCATTTACTGCTGGATGGACAAAGGAGGTTTCCAAGCAAAAAGAAAAAAAAAATGAACAGATTAAAACTAACAAAAACAAAATATGCTTCGAACTCAGACCGTTATCGTGGCAGGCAAACGCTCAAACAACTTCGTCTACGGGCGCATTTAGATCGTAAACCCGTGACAATCTACAGTTTCTCTCTGAAAGCATCAAACTGGTGCCAAGGTCTTTGAGTTAAACAAAATACCGACTGAATTATGGATTTTTCTTCCCGAGAGAGAGAAAATAATCTGCAAAATAAGTTTACTGTGCGCTTGTGCTCGCCTGAAATATTATTGTGAGTTATATTGAGCTTTCAACTGTCTGTAAAATCGATTGTGACAATCTGTCAAAAAATCCTGTGTGTATTTTCAAAGTATTGGGAATCTAGTATTACGATTTAGCGAAAATCATGTTTACTTCCCAACCGTGAATGTAATTGAGGTCAACCAACATCTTCGTTCCCAGCACAGGAAAGCTTGTTCAGCAACAACAGCTTGATTGATACAGGAATGGTTTGGTGTGGTTACTTCCCTTTGTGCGAACCCAAACAGTTCCCAGAGGATACGGAGCTATCCTATTTCCTCAGTGAATCTAGGGTCATACACATACGCATAACTCAGCTATCATGGACCGCCATGGTTCGTGCAATTGGTAACCAAGGCACGAAACATGAAGATAACCGAGGCGGCACATCTAGATGATCCCGTTTCGGCATGTGAAAGCTGGTTCAATTAAAACAAATGCCTGTACCCGAAATCGCAGTGTCCCGGAGCAAAGGGAAGTAACCGCATAAGAGCTCTCGCGTGACAAGAATCAATTTGTGATTGACTGACCTACATTTGCGATTTCGATTCTTGTGCAACAATTAAATTCGGCACTGCCATGATATTTCAAACTTGTAGCACTTCAGAAATCAATACAAGAAATTCTGGACTCAGATATGTTGCTGACGTAGGTTTCACCAGATATTCAAAACAACTCCCGAGTTCGGAGGAACGGGGCCAGTCTGCCTCAGTGGAGCACGACTGGGCCTGTTTTGCACGGCCTGCTTTTCTTTCTTTGTTTACTTCGCTGTCTCATCCACCGTGCCGCTTCAGTGGCGCTACCCCGATGCCACTCCTTCTGAGACATTTCTTAATACCAAGTCGTCATTAGACACACAGTAGACGAGAAAGTGCACTGCTGCTGTCACTTGATGGTGATCATTGGTGTCTTTTCTAATACAACACACGAAGGACACCGTGCCTTTAAGTCCTGTCCTGATAACAATTATGGCTTAGTTCCGGAGCCAGACTAAGTGAGTGTACCAGTTTCGAATGTGCCACCATGTCAGTCCGACAGCTGAGGTGTTTTCTCCCTTGAGGAAAGATCGCACTGACACCATGCTCGAAGAAACCGAGATAGTAGTAAGACCGCCACGTCGGGACGTGAATTATAATTTGAAAAGAGAGGGGGTTAGTTACCGCCAAGGACACAGACAAACAAGAGTACAGGACTAGACACAATGCATTTCGACCTCTTGGGTCTTCTTCAGGTGAAAACACACAATATTTAGGACAGTGACAAGAACACTTAGCTGAGCTTCTCCTGCTCGTTTCCAAATTGAAAATGGCGGCCAGGAGAATCTCGGCTAAGTGTTCTTGTCACTGTCCTAAATATTGTGTGTTTTCACCTGAAGAAGACCCAAGAGGTCGAAATGCATTGTGTCTAGTCCTGTACTCTTGTTTGTCTGTGCCCTTGTCGGTAACTAACCCCTCTCTTTTCAAAGTTTGCATCATTTTCCGCCATCAGTCATTGTTTTGAAACTTCACGTGAATGGTAGTTTGTTCAGATAAGAGCAGCCATCAGCGAGCCGTACCCTTATCTCCGCGCACTAGATGATAAAGTCGGTGGGGGACTCTGTTAAATGATGGTGAGCGCGGTCACTGACAGTTGGTCTGGCTGCAAAGATTGAAGAAGCAGATGATAGAATCCCCACCCTTCACTCCCATCTTTCTCCCGCCCCCCCCCCCCCCCTCCCGCCACCTTTACCATTCTGCTACTCACAAGATAACCTTAGCTCGATCGGCGGCGGTATCAACTGACGTCACAGGTACCGACGGCAAGAACATCCCTAGGGTCATTTATCATTGAGGTATTCAGAACAGGGTCTCCGCTGCCGGGTGACCTTACGTGGACAGTCCCTTGGTGAGACTGATGGTTCCAGGACTGTGGAAGAACGTTTAGTCTGGGTGTGGCGGTAAGTGAGAGACAGTACGGGAAATGAGGCAGGCGAAACTGGAAAAAAAAAAAACCCGCGAACGAATGAAAACTAATCAGAAAAGATAACTGAAACAGCGTAGAACGTCTGTATCCGTCATCATCTAATGGTTTTGTCAAGTGAGGTCTGCAACGAGGCCACAAGATAAGCGAGGGGGTCGGGGACGTCGGAGGGGTGGGGGCAGAAGGGGTGACTGTGTATTCTCGATTAACGAACTAACTTGGAACTAGCTTCTGTATACATGAAATTACAACAACAACAAAATTACTAAGTAATGTAAGTACTGTAACTTAAAAATAGTATGAGTGAAAACCATAAAAATAACCACAGGTTTTCGGATTCTTTCGATTACAAGCCAAACTGCATGTTTTCCACTGTTTAAGAAAGACAACTCTGTTAGTCATGTATGTACCGCCTGCGTTGTTGCTGCCCTTCAATACTCTCTCTCTCTCTCTCTCTCTCTCCTCTCTCTCTCTCTCTCTCTCTCTCTCTCTCTCTCTCTCTCTCTCTCTCTCATGTTAATTTCTTAATTCCATAGGAAAATTTCCACTAAAAATATATCATTTCAATAGAAACGATAGATGCAACAGCAAAATCAAAGAAATTTCAGTCTTGTTTTAGAATTTAAAACTAAGTTCATTTTCTTCTTGAATGCTAAAACGTGTACACGTTTGCGGGAAAACATCTACATCAAAATATTACAAAGACAAAAACGAACGATTCTTTGCTCTTACGCTCCATCCTAAAATGTCTCACAGCTGGAACATTTGTGAAAGTATACATATTTTTAAGCGTTGAAAGTAAGAGATGTTCATAAAGTAATATTTGAGGCAATTTGTGGCTATAGATATCGGACAGTAGATTTGTTGGCAATACTAACCATGTCTGATTTGTTTATCAATTGATAAACTGAATTATACCCTTTCAAATTAACTATCTATTTCATTTTTTCCCCAGTCAAACGTGTACCCTTTGTAGACAGGCCGGTGGCTTTACAATCCAATTCCTGATCTCTCTTTCTCTCTCTCTCTCTCTCTCTCTCTCTCTCTGTCTCTCTCTCTCTCTCTTAATGTCACTGTCACTGTGCGCGCGTCTTTTTCTCTTTAAGTCTGTCTGCCTTCTTCCACCCCTATGTCGTTCACCCCCCCTCCCCTTTTACCCCATCTCTCTCTCTCTCTCTCTCTCTGGCTTTTATGTTGGTTTCAAACACAACTGAACAGTTTATGGAGTGCATTCTCAAGACTTCAGCTCAGGGTAAGCATGGAAAAGGGTAATGTTCTTGTATTTTGGAAAGGTGGTTATCTTGCAGCGAGAGAAAGGTGGTTTCTTAATGGAGAGAAAGTGAAGATTGTCGACTGTTATAAGTATCTTGGTATATATTTTTCCACTAGACTTAGTTTTCTGTTTGCTTGTGAAGACCTTGCACGCCGAGCAAAAAATGCCTTGCTGCGTATTATGCGTGAGTTGTACATGCTTAAGAATAATTGATTTGCAGTATTTTTGAACATTTTTGATAATCAGGTTCTACCTATTGCCATATACGGTGCTGAAATATGGGGATTAGATAAAACAGTTGCTTGTATTGAAAACGTCCATTTATTTGCATTAAAGAAATTTTTAGGGGTACAGCTTAAAACGCGGAATGACTCAGTGTACGGAGAGACAGGACGCCACCCTGTTGATGTAAATTTGTCTGTTCAGTGTATTGGATACTGGCTTAAGATATTACGTATGGATGGAAATAGACTGCCGGTGAAAGCTTACGAGATGCTGATGTGGCTAGACTCACATGGTAAATATACATGGGTTTCAAGGATTCGAGAAACATTATATCAGAATGGATTTGGAATGGTATGGTTAAATCATGGGGTTGAAAACGTCAGTGCATTTCTGGATGAATTTCGCCAGAGGCTTATTGATTGCCGATGGCAAAATTGGAATGAACATATCCAAGAAAGTGACCGGTTTTCTTTATATAGAACTTTCAAATCATCCAGGAGCTGTGAAAAGTATCTTTTAATTGACATCGACAAACATATTTTTTTAGATGTTATTTAACAAATTTAGATTCGGACTAACAGACATTGTAATACATGGG
>CM065721.1:11678876-11703876 GCA_033310375.1 Conus canariensis | reverse complement strand
CAGGCGGCTCAGAGGGAGACCCACCAGCGTCACAGACGACGCAGACACGGGGACCGTGGCGGGACAAGAGAATGATGGTCCCCTAGTCTCTCATAGAATATCCTGCTTATCTTGTCCTGAACTACTGGATAAATCTAGGGACACGAAACTGACTCTTATAAGGCTAAACTGCCAGGCTGACTTAATATTATAGGTCACAAGCAATATTATAGGTCACAAGCAAAAGAAAATCCTTTTTGCGGAAATAGGAACGGTGGGCGGAGGCTCTGAATCAGAATGTCTAAATCAACACGAGCCAACTTATGCCTATACTCAACTTTTACAACTTTGTCAAGGAACCACTTAAATCCACCCTAAGTGTGAGTGTAAGATATTCTTTTTGCACCCCACCCCATTAAAGAAGATACGGGTAACCTCTATAAATAAACTGAGTCTACGGGTAACCTCTATAAATAAACTGAGTCACGTACGCAAGACCTTACTGATCTACTGACGTGTCCAAATTTTCCCCTTCCTTCAACAGTAGACTGTCCAGTTAAAAGATATGGTCAGTGAAACCACGTGATAGCCGACACACTGTGCACATGTGAAAATACTTTACTCTTTCAAAGAGGTTAAATGTACCAAACAACTCTGCCAGTTGTAATGTTAGGTGCCCGCATATAGGCCATCCCCATTCTAATGTTATATTGATTTTAATATCCGTTTTTGACGACCCAGCACGACGAAATCACAGAATAGAAATTCCTTCTAATCCAGGGAGCGTTATCTTTTTTCACCTGGCATGGAGGCTTTATCTCTGCTCTCCTTGTTTGTGCAGCTTTTGTGGATTTGCCGTGTTGCGTGCTTTGAATCTTGTTTGGGCATTTCATTAGTGTTCTGGCTGACATCCTCGATGTAATTATAGGCCTATTTACCTCCAGAACTGCAAATTCTGTGGACCGTTTTCTTGACGAGACTGGCTAGCACTCTTTCTTTTCATTATGATGTATGTCGACCTTTACCTGTGGACAAGATGTCGCGTGTATCTTTCCCCAGCCACTTTGGTTTCTTCTTGTCCTCTTTTCCCCCTTCGTGCTGCTGCTGATTTAAACTACAGCTGAACAATCAAGGTCTCCACTCCCACCCCTCCATGTATCGTGAAAGTGAACTTTGTGAATGGAGGGGGGAACCAGAAGAAACGATCATTATATCATCCTTTGTGTTGCTACTGTCATGCTTGCTTTTCGCCTGTTTTCCTCCCGATAAACATGCCTCCCTTGTTGTCGCATGCCGTGATGAGAGGCTTCAAGAGAAGTCCTATACTCTAAACCTTTCTTTGAACTTGATGTTGCGGAGTTTGCGTCTTAGAGTTAACCTCCCACGTGTTCTGTGGTGCGGAGAAGGAAGACGGAAACACAGAATGATAAATGTCATCAGCTTACACTTCCTTTCCACCACTCCTTTATATCTTCAGTGAATGCCAGAGAACTGCACACGTTAATGAATGTGTCACTTCAGAAATGTTGTTCCACCAGTTGTTGCGATGCGAACATGACTTTGGCTGTATTTAACGCCAGTCTGTTGGCAAGGAAGAGAAGAGGGCAGCAGGCAATGACTTTGTCATTAGCAAAAGTGTTCCAGTGTCGTGTGTTAAGAGTCAGGTCCTTTGCCCAACGGTGCTGAGGCCAAGTGCAAGGATTTGACACAACCTGGATACGTGACACTTAGCTTTCCGAGGTCTTTACATCGTGGCTGAGTAGCTTTTGTTAATTTAAAAAAACCGTTTCTTCTCTTATCACAATCATCTCTGATTTCCATTTTCAGTACACTTCTTTTGAATTATAACAGTTCACTATGTCAAGGCCTAAGATATCACTCTATGTATTTTGCCTGTACCGACATGATCCAAATAACAGCAACGAACTGAGAAACTCACTTTTCTATTATGAATTTCCTGATCGTTTGGAATACATATACTCTTGAAATGGCTGCTATGTCGTTGTTGGTAACTTTAATTTACACTAGAACAATTCTTCCAAGACTTGCACTTTTTGAATGATAAGCCTGTATGAATCTTTTGGTCTCAGTCAGTCTATTGACACACCGGACCCACCGATCTCGTTATATGCTTCACAGGATTGTTCACCCTACCGACAGTTGGGAATTCCATGTCAACCAGTCTCAGCCTGAACTCAGATCATTACTGTGTCCTGGTCTATCAACTACTCTGTACCTCTGGCTCCTGCCAAGCATGTGGAGACAAGAAACATTGCCTCTGTGGACCTTGACTCTTTACATGAGGATATGCTCAACAGACTTCCATCTTCAGCCCCACCCCCACCCCCATGTCCCCGCCCCCCTCCGTTGAGTATTTCTGTAACACTCTTCGTGACGTCCTGGATCGGTACACGCTGCTGCAACAAGATGCAAGTTCTCCAGTCTGTCCTTCCTCACCACGTGACGCCAAGCGTCAACGAAGAGCGGAAAGAACGGCTGAAGACTGGAATCCCTGCGCATAAGCTAATCTTCCAGACTGCAAACGATTTTGCTGAAGTGGTTGCAGCCTAAATCTACGTTTTTCAATGCTGAAATATCAGCTTGTGTTTACAAAGCAAGGAACTGTGCAAGATCACTAATTCTCATGGCTAAAGCAAAATCGATCTCGGCTTTCTCTACCTCTCCCTCTGCATGAACTTCTACGAACTTTGTTATTTCGTTGTTGGCAACATTATCCAACTTTGTGACAGTAGAAGGACCTGAGTACGACCAGAGAGAAACAATTAATGCAGGGAGTTCCAGAAATGCCAACGGTGAACCTGAAGTCGACAACAACAACAAAAAAATGAGCAGCGTGATGTATGGTATGAAATGCAGCAGAAAGGTCCCGTAGAAAAGGGAGACAAATGCGACCATCATCAAGGGCAACAAGCAGATTACTATTTTCTCAAGTGCTGTTTCGGTGCTATGGTGAAGGTTATCTTTCAAAACCACTGAATGATAAAAACCAGTGAAATAATCAAATGCAACAGGATTCCCCACCTGCATACAGCATGAGAGGTCATGAGAAAGAAAGAGTGAAGAAAGTGTCACGGTGAGAAAAAAGGTGGTTGAAATTCATAGTGCAAGCTGTCACGTATGACTGTAGTCCACACAAAAATTGACGGTTAGTACACGTTCTGGCGCATTACCGTACTCCATACAACACAAAAGTAGGAAGTCCTTTGTTCCTTGACAACACAGGCAGAGCTGATGTTTTATGCACCGTGTCAAACCTTTCACATCTTCAGTAAACAGTACTAAAGATTTCACTCCGAAATTATACATGGAGAGAGAGAGATAGAGAGAGAGAGATGAGGGAGGGAGACAGACAGATAGACAGACAGATATACAGAGAATGAGAGGGAGCAAAAGGAAATCTAGAGAAAAACGGCATCAGCTTTTAAATGTTTTCCCTGATTATGAAATTATTGATAGGGAATGACACAGAGAGAGATTAAGTTAGTTCCTCCTCCACACACACACACACACACACACACACACACACACACACACACACACACACACACACACACACGCACGCACGCACACACACACACACATACACACACACACACACACACACACACACACACACACACACACATACACACAAAAACACATACGCTCGCACGCGCGCACACACACACACACACACACACACACACACACACACACACACACACACACACACACACACACACACACAAAGAAGCATCCAATGTCAAACAATTTTAGATTCTGAGTAAACGCTGTCAATGTTTTGAACGGACCAACGGCCCCTACGGCTGTTTTCAACTGCGGTCAGTCGTTCTCGTCTCCGGCGAACGACTACGACTACTTAATGGCTTACGCCACTGTGATTTTCACGCGTGATATCATGATGTCGTCGTCACCTAGGTATAGCGCAACATTGAAATTTAATCAAAGACTGCCCATATGAATAGCGATTAAAAAAAAATGTACGAGTGCCTCTCTCTCTCTCTCTTTCTCTCTCTCTAATATGGCCCCTCGTGGTCGGCTGGGGTATAACATCATAAACTGACATCCCCCCCCCCCCCCCCCCCCCCCCCCCCCCCCCCCCCCTCGTCTTTGTTATTCGATTTCTTTTTTTTTTTTTTTTTGCTTAATCGGCACAACTAATGATTCCTCTTCGTGCTCGCTAGCTGAGAGTGGGAGTAAAAAAAAAGATAGAGAGGGGGTAGGGGGATGGGGGTGGGGAGGTGGGGTGGTGTATAGATAAGGTGGTGACGTCACTTGCAAGGTGCATAAATATGTCGTGAAGAGGACCAGGCGATTCGATACCTAGCCGGCAGCTACTTCTCAGGAAGTCTCTGCACCTGTCCGCACAGCAAACCAGTCTTCAGCACGTCCGCTGCTTTCCTGCTACTTCCATTTCCAACGCAGCGACAAGTAAGTATCTGTTTTCTTATGGTCTGTGTTGTTAACACTGGTTTCACAAGTTTTGTCGCATTGAGATACATTTCCCTATGACTTCTGTTCACAGTTCTTTAAAGACTGATGAAACTGAATCAGTTTGTATCATTGTGGTTGAAATACCCGTTGTCCTAGAGCAGTTTTTTTTTTAAATTCTAACACATCTGCGATGTTATTATTACCACTGCGCAA
The DNA here is from genome assembly GCA_033310375.1 of Conus canariensis. Lineage (NCBI taxonomy): Eukaryota > Metazoa > Mollusca > Gastropoda > Neogastropoda > Conidae > Conus > Conus canariensis. Next base: position 11,699,229 of record CM065721.1, on the reverse strand, counting down.
CATATTGGGGCCTTCATGTTTATTGTTGAATGTCCCAGAGAAATGATAAAGACTGTTTCAACATGCTGAAAGACAATAGCCTACGTGACGGGAGACACTGTTTTGCGGGCGAACTTACCTGAATACAAGAAAAGAAGAGAAGTCATACCGCATTCAAAGGAAGAAGAATTATGCTAGGACTTTTTGTTGTTGTTGACAAGTTTGTATTTGAAAAACGACAGTTTGTGTGACAGTGTGTAGACTGCTTGAATGAATTACATAGAAAAATGTGTTTGGCCAGTAAAATGCCTTTCGTGGTGTGAGTTAACTTCTTTTCTTGTTCCCGGCTGAGTTCACCCGCAAAAGACTATCACAGCGTGCAAAATGGAACCAAAGCTTCGAAGAAGTTTGTATAGTGATATCATCGGGTCAAAGAATTGTCAAGTCCTGCCAGACCATTGAGAATAAAGTGAATGAACTGGAAAAAATTTTTTTGTTTTGTTTTGTCTTTAACAACTTCACAATGAATTAAATCATTACTGTTGACCTGTATTCATTAGTTAACGTTCAAATAAACGTAGAATTCGACCACAAATCAATACCCGAGTATGCTGAATGAACTGAAAGACTCATCACCACTGTAAGAATGATATTGTGCATCGGAAATTAAGATAAACATTTCCTACAGCTTCTTTGTCTGTGAAACCCAACTCAGTATATAGTGTGTTCGAACAGAGTGAGCCCAGCACTCAAATTCCCAGCCTGAAACTTTTAAACAGAAACGCGACGGCGCTGTGGTGTGGGATTTCATGTGTGTGTGTGTGTGTGTGTGTGTGTGTGTGTGTGTGTGTGTGTGTGTGGTGTGTGTGGGGGGTCTCAATAGAAACTTGTCCTGAGAAATTCATCTTCCGCGCCCAAACAAGTGTCCGGGTTCCTGAGAGGTCAGCTTTATATATTATCATCGTTTCTATAAGTCTGCGTACATGTCCTGAGAAATTCATCTTCCGCATGCAAGCAAGCGTCCGGGTTCCTAAGAGGTCAACTTTATATATCATCATCGTGTCTATAAGTCTGCATGTCTGTATGTCACCATGTCTCTGTGTCACCTTGCCTCTATGTCACCGTGTCCTCATGTAACCTTTGGTCTCGAAGAGGGTTGAATATGTCACCGTGTCTGCATTTTACCGTGTTTATGTAATAAACAAACAACGTTGGGGTTAGGGTTTGGTTAGGGTCAGGGTTCGGTTGGAGCTAGGGTTTGGATATGAATAGGCTAAGACATATACAGACATGGGTGACGTACAGATGCAGTGACAGATGCAGACATAGCGACATATAGATATGATCCCGTTTGTTTTCTGTGTCTGGATGAAGGCTGAAACCCTAGCCTCTCGGTAAGATTTTCTTCAACTCCTAACTGATGATCTAAGCAAGTTTTAATGACTCAATCTCGGTATGTCGTACGAGACTTTGGTCAAATTTGGCATAAGTTGGAAACATTCACACAAGTCACTCAGTCAGGCCCAAGAAACATGTGAAGAACGAGCTACACTAAATCCTCAAGAACACGTGAAGATCGATGTAAGCTTTATACTCGTCTCGGGGCACCTCCTGGTGGGTGGAACAATCTGCCAACAATTAAAATGTCCGTATCTTTAACATCTGTCGTAAAGATTGCTTAATGTGTAGCATGAAACTTATTTACAGACACGGGTCTGATTCACGGCTTCTTTTTCTCAAGTTTGAACGAAACAAACAAACACGTTATTATGCTTGGCTTTGATAGAAATTTGAACATCGGTGCGACATTTGTCACATTCTGTAACAAATAACAGGTGGTTTTTTTTTATAAACTGAGCAATGACCATCCTGCTTCGCGGCGTTTTAAGAATAAATTGACGCAGAGATGCAAATAGAAATTTGCATGATAAGTATTCAAATTCAAATTGATACGAAGGGTTGCGTGAACGGGACACTCTTTTGGTATATTTAAAAGTCACCACGACGTGTGGTACGTTTCATGAGTCAGAAGGACCCCCTGATCAGGTGTACAACACAAAATTTTACTAACCAAGAATTTATTTCTTCATCGTCTTCTCTCTGGACTCAATGGGGAATCACTGGGGCACCACTGAAGAACATTTGGATCTCTGCAACGTTTAGCAATGTTACCACCCATAGGCTTTTTCCCCCTCTTCCATCTCCATCTTTCAACAGTTCCCAGTTTTAGCAAGGGCACTAGATGTTTTCACATGGGCATACCAACGTAGCTGCTTTTCACAACTGCTGTCAGTAGATCTTCGCACAGTCCAGTGAGTGTTAGTTTGCAGGGGATTATTCTGATGGCAAGGTCCATTGTGGTCAGCTGGCCTATAAACAACCTAAATCAATTAATATTGCTGGTATGATTGATTTAACTGATAATGCAATGGCTCGGGCAATGTCGAAAATTTCGTTTCTTGGGAAGAGGACGGTCCGTGATTCAGTCCATGGCATGGACCACTCCCCAGAGTGCCAGATTTTGTTGCAGATGCCAGTTAAGATATTAATGACAGACTCTCCACTACGTTTCAATGGTTCTCCGGGGATGTTGTCGATGTCTGCAGCATTCCTGTATTTCAGCGATTTCATTGCAGCTGTGACCTCTGCACGGAGCATTGGAGAGTCTTCCTCGTTTGACAAATCTGTACTTTTACAGTATATTTGAATCTGCTGTGATTTGTTTGTCGTAAAATTCATAGCAATCTTAAGCCCACCTTTTAAAGAATGTCTTCCTGTGTGGTACAGTCGCCGTCTTTGTCCTGAATGTTGAAAGCTCGACTTTGGTTTTGTTTGGTCAGTAGCCTAGCTTGTAAAGTCGGATGACCATCACCCCAGCGTCGATAGGAGGAAAACTCACCTTACAACTCCTCTTAGAAGAAGACGTTGAAGCCCTGACCAGCAATTTTAATAACGAAACGACTCAACCATTACCAGAGGTCCTAGCAGTCAGCAGACTGAAATCAAAACCATAGATCTCTAGTTACTTCTTGGAGATGTGTGATAGAAGGACTTCAAAACCACTCAACAAGACTAAGACGGGGGGTGGGGGGTGCGATACAGGGCTGTAAATGAGAACACAAATCAGTGAAGACTTGAAGAACACAAAGGAAAGCTGGATCGAACAACAGTGTGAGGACACGGGGAAAAAACCCAGACAACACTAACACAAAGAATGCCTTTAGTATTGTGAAAGAACCAACCAAAGGAAAGCAAAAAGACAAGTCAGCGTAAGCCAGGACAAATGATGGTAACTATCGCACAAAGGAAGAAGACATGATTACAAGGTGGACTGAAGATCGATCTGAACTCTACAACAGATCACAGGAGAACCAAATGTGCGGGCAGCACAAGATTCATCACAGAAGAATGACTTTCCAATAGTCCTTGAAGAAGTCACGGTTGCAGTGAAATCGCTGAACTGTGGGAAGGCTGCAGGCATCAACGACATCCCTGCAGAAATTTTGAAACGTTTCGGAGACAAAGTAATTGATGTCCTGACTGCCAGCTGCGTCATAATCTGGCACACAGGGAATTGCCTTCGCCATGGACTTAGTCACGAATTGTTACAGTTCCACAGAGCGTAATTCTGTGACATTGCCAGAAGCACCGCATTATGATCAGCCATGCCAGCATAGTATTGCTCAAAATCAATCTGAATGGTCGCAACCGCAAGCAGATGTCGTCTTTGTGGACGAAGATGCTGGAATCTGCGAAGATAGAAGTACCGTCGAACAGACTGTTAGTCCAGGTATCCCTTGCGAAGGACACCTCCAGTACCAGAGGGAGTTCTGCAATGTCTACATAGACTCCAAGAAGTCGTTCAACCTTTTCGAGCATGAGGTACTATATGACAGAGTTAAGTTATTTAACATTGGGCAGAGGCTTAACATCACCGACATGCACCCTCCAGCAATTGTACTCCAAAGCGTCCAGGCTGCTATTGGAGAATGATCCATGCATCAGTTATAGTTCGCCAGGGCTACCTCCTGTCTCCCTCTTTTTTTACCCTAAACCTGGAGCAATATGACCAATGCAATTGAAGATCAAGCCAGCATTGGAGGAAAAACCATCGTAAATGTTCGATTTGTAGATGATATCGATTACCTGGCAGGCAGTGAACAAGAGCTCACCAAGCTTGTTGAAGAACTGAGTGAAACATCAACAAGTTATGGCATGGAAGTAACACGGAGAAAACTAAGCTGATGGCCAGCCACAACATCACCATCGGTTCTGATACAACTCCACAGTCGGAAGCTAGAATCTTTTCAACGATTCACTTACCTGAGATTCATCATTGTCAGTTTGGGATTCCAAGCAAAATCCCCTAAAGGGTAGCAAAAGCAACCACAGCACTGCCACGGTAAAAATCTGTATGGAAGGACAAGAACATCTGCACAAAACACAAGATGAGGCTCCGGTATGCCCTGGTGGATTCCATCTTCCTGCAGGTGTGAAGATGAGGCTCCTGTATGCCCTGGTGGATTCCATCTTCCTGCAGGCATGCGAGACATGGACCCTTACGGCGGATCCGGAAAGAAGAAGCCGGCCATGGAAATGAGATGTTACTGCAAAATACTGAACATCACATACACTGATCACATCACCAATCAACAAGTGCGTCAGACCATCAGACAGCACATACAACAAAACGAAGAGCTGCTAAAGTCAGTCGGGAAAGGAAAATTACGTTGCTATTGCTGATAGAGGGAGATGGAGGGGAAGACAGACAAAAGAGCGATGGACTGACGACATTGCGGAGTGGACAGTGACAATATTTGCAGAGATCTAGGTCTTGGCACATAAGCGACAGAACCGTACGAACCTGGTGAACTGTTCTTCAGTGTTGTGCCCCAATGGCTCCCCATGGAGTTAAGAGAGAAGAGAAAAGATCATGTGGTAAGCTCCATTAAAAGAAAACGGAAGCACTGCGCTGTACTGAATAAGTTCTGTCCCCCTACGCCTGTCCTGTATTGCAAGATAAAATGTACATCTACGACATAACCAAATGAGCCTTCAAGCAAAGCGTTATTATGTTGGTTAGTAAATACACCAGTTATAGATAATAACCATTGTCGAAAGCTTTCTTTGTATCATCATCATCACAAACGAAAACAAAACACCAGCACAAAATATGTGGCAGCCACAATATGTATCAGGGCGAAAACTGTGTGCAGTCACATGCATATAAACTGTCGCAGGTAACAATTTGAGCGGGGACAACACTTTGTGCCGTTACACCAGACACAAAGTCGGCCGGCGACAATTTGCACCCGGTGACAATTTTCGCCGTCGACAATTTGTGCCGGACGACAAAATTTGTGCTGTAACAATCGTCCATCACGCTACTGTCTTCAGTGACGTGATGCACAATCATTCATCCAGGCCATCTGATTTCCTGCACCAGTCAGCAACACATTTTTTTTCCACGATACCGGATACAGGGGACTTTTCCGGGTTATGTCATACTGACCTACAGAAAATTCACGTGTGCAGTCGTACCCTGTGTCTTCGTCTCTTAAACGGATGTTTGCGGTTGCCCTGTAGGCGGATTTGAAGAGTGTTGGGGTAATAAAATACTTTACACAAGTGATCCTCCACCCATCCGCCCCTCTCTTAATCCGCTTCCCACTTCTCCAGTCGCTGATCAAGTTGACCGGCAACAACTTACGAGCTTGCCGACAGTATATGAAATATAGGGCTGTAAAAAAGGGCACTTTGTTTAGCCTACATTCGTTCAAAAGAAAAAAACCCGTGAGGCCAAAGTGATAAAACAGGGAGGGATGAAGAGGGAGGTGGGCTGAAAGGAGGGTAGCGTTGCGTGTGCAGAGAGGGGGTGGGTGGGCGGGGAAGTGTGCGTGGGGAGGAGAGAGCGAATGTGGGTGAGTGTGGGAGAGGCGGGGTTGGGTGGGTGAGTGGGGGGAGGGGGGGGGCGCGAAAAAGGCTTAATTAATGTAATGTACAAAAGGGACAAGTGAACTGTCGGCAAATAGGTCTTCTCTGGACGCTACAAAAAACAGACAGAAAATGCACCCAACAATTCTCCTCAGATCGCAGTCATTATGATCATGACACTATGTGAAACAGACTGCAGAAGTGGAGGCTGTTCAGAGACAGAGAGCACGAGAGAATGAGGGAAAGAACGAACGAATGATCTTTGTTTTTGTTTGTTTTGGAGAGAGAGAGAGAGAGAGAGAGAGAGAGAGAGAGAGAGAGAGAGAGAGAGAGAGAGAGAGAGGGTAAGAAGTGAGCTGAATCTCATTAACTATAGGGGATATGTTTTCTGTGTGGTGAGGGAGGAAGGGCAGGAAGAGGGGGTGGGGGCAAGACGCTGGGGGCGAGGGACGAGAAAGAGGAATAGAGAGAGAACAAACGAACGAACGAATTTTTGAGAGAGACAGAGAGAGAGAGAGAGACAGACAGACGGAGAACGGAGGCACAGACAGACATAAGTGTAAAAAGTGAACTTAATCTCGTCAATTTGGGATGTTTTCTCTGTGTGGTGAGGGAGGAAGAGGAGAGGCGGGTGGAGAAGTGCGCGGGGGAGGGGGTGCAGATGAGGGGGGGGGAGCTGTTGAAAAAGTGGAGGAAAGGTTGTAGGGAGCAAACGTGATGGAGAATCCCTACAGACAAAACACTAGAATAAACAAATAAGCAGTACAAAGACCAGCCACCGTGGCGAAGTGGTTAGCGTCGCGGACTCCCGGCTGGGAAGCCGCGGGTTCGATTCCCATCAAGTCATGTGGGATTTTTCTGCCCCGACCGGCTCCTAGCCAGAATTGAGTTTGCTACGGGCTCAGTTGGGAAGACTGGGACCACAGAGTCGAGTTTCATCCACTCAATGGATGTTCTCTGAGAGTATTGCTCAAATTTCCTGAGCAACACTGCAGGTGTCTGTATCTCCCAGGCCTGGTTGACGCCGGAATATATTATGAAAGGAAGCGTAGAGTACAGCCCTGTCATGCAGTCTCAGACCGAAATGGAAATCCCGTAGCATCATCTTTATCATCCTCATTCTCATCGATCAGCATTAAAAAAGTCTCAAATATTCTGTGGCCCTTCATGTCCTGCTCTCATGGTGACATCAGTTTCGATGTCCTCTCCACGTCTGTAGCCTTGGTGTGGTTTCGTCGGGGTCACTGGTATCGACAAGTCCATGGGGGCTGTAGTTGGACGGACGTGGTGACGCCCTCCGGAGGGAGAGTTCACTCACGCCGGCTCAACGACTAAGCAATTATTGTCGTCAGTAGGGGGCTTAGTAGGTGGTGTTGAATGAGAACAGACGCCACTGAACACCACCGAAGTGACACGGCAGCAGTGCAGTGTCTCCTCCGGTGGGTTGCCTCTTGACGACTTGACAGTGACTGCTCCCCGTGGACTGCCGGTGCCGGGGCTGCGGCGGGACCGACCGGGCTGTGGCTTTGGACGGGGTGTCGGAATGAACGGCGTGGGTGCACTGCCACTGAGGTAGCACAGAAGTTGGGACAGCAAAAAATAAAAACAAATATAAGCAGTACAATTCCCCATCCCATGTTACACAGTAAACTGTTGGTGTGTGTCAGCAAGGGGCGATAGATGAGCACATACACAGAAGTTCAAAGAAGGGGGTCACTTCCCTGCGAGGTGCCATAGCAGCGAACACCAACGGAGAGGTGGCAGTTTTTCTTTGGGGGACACTGATGTGAGAGGTCAGTGTCAGGCGGCGCAGCGAGCCTTCCAGCCAAAACGGGTGACAACGGGTCTATCCCGTGTCGCCAGAGGAAGGCTCCAGGAGATGTGGGGCGATCGGCGATAGAGCATAGCCTGACTACATTTACCGTGGCCTGTGATTCCATGTTTTTGTGGGTTGGGTACGGGGGCACCCCTCTCGGGGTTGGGCTGAAAAACTGCCCTCTCGGCAGTTGTCTGCCTGGACCATAGAAGGGACTCGTGCAGCGCTCCAGCGACTGTCGTCCTGCTTCCACTTTGCGGCGGCCTCACGCGGCACAGGCCCATCGCCACCCGAGCATGAAGAAGGCCACCTGGTGGCCCTGAAGACAGGCCTTTTGAAGGGGGGAAAGAGGCAAAGAAAACCGACGGCCATCGTCTGCCCACCAACACCGGAAAGTGAACCGAAGTTCACACGAAGCCAGAGCTGAGAGAGCCACAGACGACAGCCCCCAAACCGAACCAGACACACTACTGGACAACGACAACAACTGCCACGAGAAATAGAGACTTCAGTCTGCAAGCTGACCTTTGTATACGTTCTCCGGCCAGTAGGACGTGAAACTCACCCACTGACGCAGAATGGAGAGAAACGGGAACACTGGCCTATAGCGGTCAACTAAGGTCTGACCCAACAGTAGATTGCTTCACCTTGGCATCGAGGGGTGAGAACTCGTATCCACACAGTATGAATAATTAGTTACCCTCATAAATTAGCGTTATTAATACATCGAAAATATACTTTTGTTGTCATTTCTCTTTTTTCTCTTTATGTGTGCACTGCACCTCACATTGTTATAGGCCGGAGGCCTGAAACAATAAAATTGTGTTCAATTGTTCAGTTGATGTTCAATTGTTCTCTCTCTCTCTCTCCTTTCTCTCTCTCTCTTCATTGCTTCTCTCGTCTTCTCTCTCTCTCTCTCTCTCTTTGTGCACGTTCCTGCGTGCGTACGCGCGCGCGCTTGTGTGTGTCTATGTTCTCAAATATTACCCTCTTGTCACTGATAGCTGTGACAATACATGTGGTTCCAGACCAACCTCTCCCTTGTTCCTCACCATGGACATGATGCTGAAAGTGGCACTGCTGGCCTGTGGACTGGTGCTGCTGGCCCCTGGATGCTGGATGCTCTGTCGAACTGGTAAGGTGCTGTCGGCTCTTCCTCAACGCCTACCTCTCTCTGGCACCTCGGCAGGAATTCCTCTGCCCCCGCACCCCCCCTCTCTCTCTCTCTCTCTCTCTCTCTCTTCTCTCTCTCTCTCTGTCTCTCTGCGTCTCTCTCTCTCTGTCTATCTTTCTCTTTCTCTCTCTCTGTCTGTCTCTCTCTGTCTCTGCCTCTCTCTCTGTCTCTCTGTCTCTGTCTCTGTCTCTCTCTCTCTCTCTCTCTCTCTCTCTCTCTCTCTCTCTCTCTCTCTTCTCTGTCCTGTCTCTCTCCGCCTCTCTCTGTCTCTCTCTGTTTCCGTCTCTGTCTGTCTGTCTGTCCGTCTCCCCCCACCCTCTCTCTCTCTCTCTTTCTCTGTCTCTCTCTCTCTCTCTCTCTCTCTCTCATCTCTTCTTTCTCTGTCTTTCTGTCTTCTCTGTCTGTCTGTCTGTCTGTCTGTCTGCCTCTCTCTCTCTCCCACTCCTTCTCCAGTTCTATTCTCTCGCCCCACCCATTATTCCCACAGCTGTTAGAGCCCCGTGTCTACTTGCCACGTCAGTTGTTCGTTTTATAGGTCTGAACTCCCCTCGTTTTGTTTCCTCCGATCCAACGGCGCTACGATCCCAATATAGGGAGAACCTTGGAGAAGAGCTGGGCAGAAGAAGGTCTTGAGAGAAGCTAGCTACCACCTGTTAGCGAAGATACGACGCAACAGGAACCGTCAGGAACCTCGATGTCTGCTAACACATGCTGCTGACCTCAGTTCTTGATTCTGACGCTGTTGTAGTAGTTGTTGTTGTTGTTGCCGTACCCCGGCTAAAAGACTCCAGGGATCATCCGAACTGCCGAATTACTTGAACACTATGGTACAAATGCATCAGCTAGGGATGAGAACATTACGTGTGTGACCGTTTTTTGATTACCCCGCCACGTGGACAGCCACACTCCGACTTCGGGGGATTTGGGAGACTGATAATGTTACGCCAGGAGCTTGTCACAACTGAAGACAATCCCCGCATAACTATGCAGAGCATAACAACATTTTGATGTAGCCTTGGTGTTCTAGCCTATGTCACTTGGCCTGACACAGCCTTAAGCAAGGGCGGCGGACGACCGGTCTTCGATAGTCTGGTAAGTTTGTGTGAGTTCTAGGTTAGGTTCCTGAGGCACAGTGGGCGTGGACATCTGTACATTAAAAACGCGCGGACGTGTGAAGCAGTGTGTGGTGTGTGTGTGTGTGTGTGTGTGTGTGTGTGTGTGTGTGTGTGTGTGTTTTGTGTGTGTGTGTGTGTGTGTGTGCAAGATACTAAACGGTCATACGCAATGACTGAACAATGTCCAGCGAATCAAAGCGTTCAGTTTCTCCGTTTTTCTCCGCAGACTGTGAAAGCGGTTGGACATACTCCAGTGGGTCGTGCTGGCATGTCACCACCCTCTCCATGCCTTGGTTTGAGGCCTTGGTGAGTCTCTGTCTGTCTGCCTGTCTGTCTGTCTGCCTGTCTGTCTGTCTCTCTCTCTCTCTCTCTCTCTCTCTCTCTCTCTCTCTCTCTCTCTCTCTCTCTCTCTGGGTAATAGTTGCTATACCTTTTCAGTCACGATTGTAGCACAATATGGGTTTCCGGCCTAAATCTGAATAAACTTGCACCCTACGCTCGCTCTCTCTCTCTCTCTCTCTCTCTCTCTCTCTCTCTCTCTCTCTCTCTCTCTCTGTGTGTGTGTGTGTGTGTGTGTGTGTGTGTGTGTGTGTGTGTGTGTGATATAAAGCACAGGGTACTGAGTTAGTTTCTGTGTTGTCAAAGCATTGCCGCTACGTGCGGACTAATTCGAACAAGCTACATCCCGGCTTTGAACGATGGGACCACATGTGTACTGAGCTTCCTAGAATGTCATTATCGATTAACACAACTGACATCCCAAGTTTATCCATGTCTGGTGAATGTATGTGTGTTTGAAACAATACTGATGCTGCTGCCACTGCGCTGCTGCTGCTGATGCTGCTGCTGCTGCTGCTGGGAGGAGGAGGAGGAGGAGGAGGATAATGATTTGAATAATAATAATCATAACAATGATTATAATAGAAATGATGTTCTACTCAGTTTTCTATAGGTCGTGTGTGTGTGTGTGTGTGTGTGTGTGTGTGTGTGTGTGTGTGTGTGTGTGTGTGTGTGTGTGTGTTTCAGTTGAACTGCACGAGGCAAGGTGCAAAAATGGCGATCCCAAAAAATGCTTATGAAAATAAATTTCTGGGGAACCTGATCCCGAGAGCAGGCAAGTCCTTTCTCTCTCTCCTCTGTCCTCTCTCCTTCTCTGTCTCTGTCTCTGTCTCTGTCTCTCTCTCTCTCTCTCTCTCTCTCTCTCTCTCTCTCTCTCTCTCTCTCTCATGTATGACTGCGTGCATACCTATTCTTGTTATTCTTTTAATATAAAAACATTGACCACATTCCAGTGACACACAAAGATTTTATGGGGAAAAATGCAGAAGTATCAATGACTTGGATTTGACTAAATTTTCCATTTCAGTATTATGCCCCAATACTTAATGATGATAACAATAATGACAATAATAATAATAATGATTATGATGATGATGATGATTATAATAATAATAATAGCAACAATAATGATATTAATAATGATAACAATAATAATAATAATGATATAGAAATATTAGTAATAATAGCAATAATAACAATATTAATGATGATTATGATGAAAATGATGATAAGTAATACGAAGTAGAACGGATATGATTTAAAATGGTATTCATAGAACTAGGATTTAACCAGCTAATAGTGGAGAAACTAAAATAATTTCTGTTTTGTTTTTGTTTCCCCTTAGACATTCATGATAGCATGGACAAACTCATTTGAATACGAGTTTTGTTTTATAACAAAATGACACATTACACCAGTATACATGAGGAACTACAAGATTCCGTTTCTGAACAAATACAATGTCGCTTGTGACTTTGCGGTACATGCAGTTTCTTTTTCACCGGGAAACCTCATCTCAACGTACCCTCTGAAGAAACAAAGCCTCCTCTAAGATCACCAGATTGCTCTGGAAAAGAGTTCAGGAGTAACTGTCGTTGGGGTAACGCCATTGGCTGAACAGGCGGGGGAGAGAGAAGTGTGTGTGTGTGTGTGTGTGTGTGTGTGTGTGTGTGTGTGTGTGTGTGTGTGTGTGTGTGTGTGTTAGGGGAAGGGGGGGGGGGGGTCAGTGTGTGCTAAAACAGCAATAACAGAAAAGTTGAATTCAGAGACTAAACACCGCCAGAATACGTCCATGCCAGTTCACAATCCGCGCTGTTTGGTAAACGTCTTCATACAAGAGAATGACTGCCTACATCAGGATTAGTGTCACCTATCATCCTTGCCATGATATTTGCGGTGCAGTTCCCATGCAATCTACCCTCCTAATGCTTTGACAGTCGGCAAAGGATGGCTGGGGGCCACGCGTCGCGGACAGGAAGACTTCCAGTCAATCCACTCCCTGCGGCTTCTGACCTTCGCCAAGTGGGACAGAGGCCAGCCTGACAGCTTCGGTGGCCGTGAGGAAGACTGCGTGGCTCTCCATGGCAACGGCTTCTGGCACGACTACCCGTGCTCTGACGGGTTCCACATGGCAGCCATCTGCAGGAAGGACTGAACACAGTGGGCACTGCTGTCGGTTCTCGTTTGTTTTTTTTTTTTGGTGTTTTGTTGTTGTTGTTGTTGTTGTTTTAATTTCTTTTTCTGTTGTTGTTGTTTTGTTGTTGACTGTTTGTTGGTTTTCTGTCTGGAATTTTTCATTTCTTTACATTACTTCTTACAGCACAGTTTTGAAATTGATCATTTCCATTCCTAAACCGCCAAACAAATAAAACGCACAAAGAGCAAAAAAGAAAAAAGAAAAAAAGAAAAAAAAAGAGGCAACGCGTTTTGAGCAGTTAACAGTGGGTCTTCTAAAAACAAGATTAAGCGAAGGTGACACACGCGCATGACTACAAACTCAAAGAACTGTCTTGTATTTGTTCTATCAGCAGATCAAACATTCACATGCAAGGACGCACTGCGTCCTGCCGTACACAAAAGTGTGAGAGAGAGCACTGGGTGAAGGGAAATGGTGCACATGTCTCTGCATAGTCTTTTTAGTTGTTGTTTATAAGTGCAGTCTTTTTGGTTGTTGTTTATAAGTGCAGTCTTTTTAGTCGTTGTTTATAAGTGCAGTCTTTTTAGTTGTTGTTTATACGTGCAGTCTTTTTAGTTGTTGTTTATAAGTGCAGTCTTTTTAGTCGTTGTTTATAAGTGCAGTCTTTTTAGTTGTTTATAAGTGCAGTCTTTTTAGTTGTTGTTCATAGGTGCAGTGTTTTTAGTCGTTGTTTTTAAGTGCGGTTGTTTTTTTTATCAAACGTTTTTAGATTTTTGTTTAATTCATAGTTTTCATTTTGTTTCTTTATACTTGGCTGGGTAGAAAAAGGCAGATTTCATCGATTAATCTGTGTACCATTTCAAAACACAATGTTGACTTCGGTTTTCACACACACATACACACACACACACACACACACACACACACACACACACACACACACACACACACACACACACGCACGCACACACACACACACACACACACACACACACACACACACACACACACACGCACACACACACACACACACACTCTCTCTCTCTCTCTCTCTCTCTCTCTCTCTCGTACACACACACACACACACACACACACACACACACACACACACACACACTACACACACACACACACACACACACACACACACAGAGATACATACACACACACAATCACGCACACACGCACGCACGCACGCACACGCGCACACACACACACACACACACACCACACACACACACACACACACACATACACACACACACACACACACACACACACACACACACACACACACACACACACACACACACGAAGTTGTTAATGTCAAAACAAATCTTAGTGTGACAAGCAAAAGGCCATAATAAAAAAAAACATAACTGTTGACCTAGTAGTGACACAATGGAAGATACAAATTCGTGCGCACGTAGGCAAAAGGCACTGGAAACAAACAAACACCTCCCTCTTCCTCCCCCTTGAAGATTGCGCAAATGCCCTCACCCGACATGTTTATTGTACATGATTTACTGCTCATCGCGTCACTTCACATTTCTTTGGATACAATCTCTCTCTCTCTCTCTCTCTCTCTCTCTCTTCTCTCTCTCTCTCTCTCTCTCTCTCTCTCTCTCTCTCTCTCTCCTCCAAATGGGATAACTTATCCTGCCTACAAGTTGTTGATGGTTTGATATGCAGTCAATAATGAAGGTAACTTTACCTGCCATAGTTTAAATATCTAGGCGCTCTTTCCAAATTCACACCGCTTACGGCACTTCTTCGCCCAGAGCATGGACAGATACAAGGCCCGCAGCACAAGGAAGAACGCTTCCTAATTGTTCACAGTTCACGTCTTCCTCTGTCCTTTCAGATGTCCTTCAGATGTCCTTTCCTTGTTTTACGTCTCTATCAAACGTTGTTCCCAGTACCCACAAACACATGTTTCAGTCAAATCGTTTGTAGTGCTATTCAGTTGTTTTTAATGTTACTGTAAATATGTCAAAAGAAATACGTATGTAGATGTGTAACAAATTGATATATGTCTGGGAGTCATGACTTGGATGTGACCCAGTCCCCTCAGAGTGCAAGGAGTTCTGAGCCAGAACGCGTGGGTTTCTTCTCTGAGGACTTTCTCTATTTTCAAGAACACTCCCTAGACTTTCTTTCTATGTGTTTTGAAAACAAGCTGTTTTTGTTAATACATGACAAAGTCTATTCAAATTTGACAGGTCTGAATGAACCGAGTTACTGAGTCTGTGCCCTCCAGAACTGACAGTTCATTGTGTCATTTTGAAGTTACCGCAGTTTTGTTACAATTCGTTTGAAGAGCAAATTCAGCGAGTGTCTTCTCTGTCACAGTGCTTTTATTTATTGAAAGATACCATCAGAATGGCTCCAACCCTTCCCGTCCCATCTCCTGCATTAAGATGCATTATCATATGTTGAGTCACTCATACTTTTGCAATAATTTTCATACTGTTAGTTTTTAGCCATATGCCACATTTATGGGATCCAGATTTTTTAAACGAATAATATTTCTTCAGGGGCATTCGCAATATCAAAACACCTTTTATTGCTATGAAACGGAAACCAGATCTTTGGATACCATTCTTTGCAAATAAAGGAACGACATAGTGTGCTGGTACTATTGTCTTGATCCTTATATCGTGGGTCTGTATTTGCTGCTTGTTTTTTCTCTGTGTTTTTACTCTGTTTAGTTTTCCCCCTTTTTCTTTTGGAGAACAGCTGTACCAGGAACAACAGCAACAATAATGTCATTATCATCCTCCTGCTACTAACACCAGTGTTATTGCTGCTTTTGTCGCTCAATGTGGTAGCAACAAGCTTTCGTTTTTGATCGGTCTTTTGGTTGTGGGACACGGTTTCATTTCAACCCAGTTCCGCTTGATAAGTCCCGCACAGCCCTGATACGGCCTTCGTGGTCGACTAAGCTACACACAACATGACTTATCTTTACTTTCTTTGGCAGCTCATACTCCTACTACGAATTTTTATTTACATTCTCGCCTTTCTCCCGTTTCTCATTCTTTGTCTTGCCCGTCATGATTTTAGCTGTTCTTGCTCTTCATTCATTGTTTTTTTCAAATAAATATCTGTTGTTATTGGTGTTTTTGCAGGGGACGTCTGGAGGGCGGTTCTAGGTGCTGACTGAATTGAATGCCATGAAGAAAAGGGACGAACACCCCGTAGCGGGAAACGACAACGCCTGCACCATCTTGAAGATCGAACCGCTTTCAACAATCTATCTTTTTTCCTTTTGTGTAATGCTCGTCCTTTCCCTTGGCTTGAGCGCTCTCCCTCCCCGCCCACCCCGTCTCCTCTCCCGATCCTACTCCTCCATCCCCTTCGTTAGTCTTCTTTGCACCCTTTCGTCTTTAAGGAGAACGCCTGTTCAAAAGAAGAAATAAATTTTATTCTTTCCTGCACAAAATGGCTTGTATTTCGGTGAATCTCTCTCTCTCTCCTCTCTCTCTCTCTCTCTCTCTCTCTCTCTCTCTCTCTCTCTCTCTCTCTCTCTCTCTCTCTCTCCCCTCTCTCTCTCTCTCTCAATCTCTCTGTCATATACATACACACGCGCGCGCGCGCGCGGGCACACACACACACACACACACACACACACACACACACACACACACACACAAACACACGCACGCGCGCGCACGCACGTACACAAATGCACGCGTGCGCGCACACTCTCATACACACGCGCGCACGCGCCCCCCCCCCTCCCCCCTCCACACAACACACCACACACACACTCACACAAACACAAGCACCACTCAAGCTCCGCCAACGTGCATAGATTACATGCACACTTGCGCGCGTGGAGAAACTAGCACGCGCACGCGCGCGCGCGCGCGCGCACACACACACACACACACACACACACACACACACACACACACACACACACACACACACGAGCACCACTTAAATCCCGCCCACGTGCATAGATTACATGCACACTTGCGCGCGCGGAGAAACTAGGACGCGCGCGCTCGCGCACACACACACACACACACACACACACACACGCGCGCGCGCGCGCGCGCGCGCGCTGACTCTTTCAAACGCGCAAAAACGCGCGTACGTGTGGACGCGCACTCACCCACTGGCTCTTCCAAACGCGCAAACACACATGATTATGTGCATAAACCCATATACTGAACCAAACAAGGTGTACAGCTGCACACGGACGTAGGTCTTGCACATGCATTAAACGCTGCAAGCTGACATCTTGACTCGTGCAAACACAGGCAGATCGCAAATACAAGGCACTGTGGTCTCCTAGGTCAACACTTGTGGCACAGGACTAGTATACAGATTAGTCCACGCACAATGACATCTTGATTATTACGAAACTGTCATCAAACGCATCCACGTAAGATAAAATTTAAAGATACCGGTTTCTTTCTAAATCGTTTTTAAAAACTCGCACATCAGGTGGATTCAGTGAATCTCTCTCTCTCTCTCTCTCTCTCTCTCTCTCTCTCTCTGATATATATACACACACACGCGCGCGCGGGCACACGCACACAAACACACGCTCGCGCGTGCGCGCGGGCACACGCACACAAACACACGCACGCGCACGCACCATTGGTGAACTAGGTTGACAATTAAGCAGTCTAGACCATTAGTAAACTAGGTGTAGTCTTAACACAGTCTGCACCATTAGTAAAGCAGAGATATTCATGCAGTCTGAACCATTAACAAATGAAGTGTAACGTTCGTGCAGTCGTCACCATTAGTAAACCATGTAGACTATAAAATAGTAAACTAGCTGTAACCGGAATGCAGTCTGCACAATCAGTAACCTGAATGTAACTTCATGTAACAGCCTGCATAAGAATGAGCTATGTGTAATATTTTGTAGTCTGCAGCATTAATAGGCAATGTGCAGCAGTGAAATATGTCAAAATTCGGTCATTTCAGCTATTTTTAGGGTTTACCTTTTTACCAACTACAACATGCCTATTTTCATATTCCATACTTGAATTGCAATGAAATGATGTGATTTTGAAATGAAAGTGCTTTTAAAAACCTAACCCATTTGTGTTTGCGTTGGTTTGTGTCATAAAATTGGTAAAAATGCCGATTTTCCGACCCTAGCAACAGGCATTTCTTCTTCCCGAACCTCGTCGTGTTGCATATTAAACGAAACTAGATTGTCTCCCCTACACCGTACGGCCGAGTCTTTACCACAAAATCCCACTCCATTCCGGCTAGAAGTCGTTTTAGATCATTAGCATATGACTACATTCTACTTACATGGAGAAAGCCCCTGGAACGCGACGCCTGATTCGTTGATTCGGGTCACGTGACACCCACGTCTTTGCAAATGGCGATTGTTTACATCGTGTTCAATCGAAGAGCTCAATAAATGGCTCCGTGAAAAAAAAACTACGACTCAGTCGGCTAAGAAAAGCAAGTCGAAGCGAAAAAAAGAAACACCTCGCGTATGCAAGACAGTGCAAAGTTTCGCAAAAAAGGGGAAGATCGACAAGAATTGGCCCTGAGTATGACCCGATGTCAGTGGCTTCAACAAACAGTACTTCGTGTTCGTCAATGCCATCAACATCAATACGTGTTCAGGATTCTGTGTTAGGAGGTAAAACCCGCACACAGTTCAAACATCAGTCATATGAAACTGTCAGAGATCTGGAAAGTACCTCTACATCAACCTTTGGCGACTGTGTCGAGGAGAGCGTATCGTCGAAGAGAGGGATTGCAGACTTCAGTTGCGTTGATAGATTTGTAAAACAACTGAGCTGCTCCCAGTGCAAAAATGAAACGTTGTGTTTCAGGACTGATAAGAAGAAACCATGTGGGTTAGCTGTGCATTGATATGTTACTGTTATATCTGTGAATAAGCTGTAGAGGGCACAGAAGATTTTTTAGCAGAGAGAGGTGGCGAGATGAAAGATTATACTGTCAATGTGGGTGTCGACTCGTGGTGCTTTTATCAGGCTGCCGTGGCTCAACGCCAGGTTCCCGGTCCTCATGAGAAGCTCGTCCACATCTCTCTCAACTACAAAAAGCTGCACCAGCGCCTGGAACCTATCTATGAGAGGCTGACAGACCCTCCGCTCCGAAAACGATGTGTTGCTGGTAAGACTCAAAATTCCACAGTGAGTGCTTGCACAGCCTCATCTGGTGTCGGTGCACAAGGACAAGTTTGCCTCACGCCGGCGGGTGATGTTTGCTGTCTACACAGCCATCAGGGCTGCTCAGGACACTGCCAGCTTCTTTGGCTTTCACAGAGGAGCTCACATGAAGAGGCTAGGAGCAGGCAGGCAGCAGAAGAGGGAGATAAAACAGCCTCAAGTTCCAGAGAGACGAGGCCAACAAGTGGCGGGACACTGTTCGAGCTGCCCGACTGAATGTGACAGGAGGAGCTGATGATGCTGCAAGGGGGCCCTGCCTATGCTGCAGGGCAGATCTGATTGTGTAGTGTTGTGCTAGGGGATCTGAAACTTGTAACCAAGTCTGTAAGTAAACTATGTGTGTGTCACTATGTTTGTGCTCCTTTTCTCTGCGTTTTTCTGATTTTCTGTTTTTGCTCTGCATGCTGTACAAGGATAAAAATTTCTCAGAAACTGTCTATTCAAATCTAATGAAATTTGGCACATTTGTGCATTGTTGTCTTATTGACATTTTTATAGAATGATCTTTTTAAAATCTGTTTTAGTTTTTATTTTCATGGGGTAGATTGCATAACGCCACTGGTAATTTAAGGCAATATTTTCTTAAAAATCATTAAAAATAAATATTGCACAAAATAAAAACGTTCGCTCTATTAGAATGTAAAGATACTCATAGTGTACATCTGTGCCAAAAATCATGGATCTGTGATGGATAATACCTGAGTAAAATTATTCCCTAAAAACCCAATATTGCGAATGTTTATCTTGGTTTCCATGGCAACGGTAGAAATAAGTTTGTTTGTTGGTATATTTTCTTTTAGGACTCATCTGAAAATTAGATTTCATTGCCTCACATTGCCTTAATATACTAGGCGTGACATTTATACAATGAGACCGATTAATAAACAAGGTGTAATTTTTACGTAGTCTGCACCATCAGTAAACTACGAGTGACCTAGATGCAGTCTGAACCATTGGTAAACTAACTGTAAATTTGTGTCATCTGAACCATTAGTAGACTAGGACTGACCCTCATGCAGTTCACCAAATTTATGTACTCTGCACCACAAGTAAACTAGAGGTGACCTTTGTGCAGTCCGCACCAAACGTGATCTAGGTGTGACCTTAATGTAGTTTACAATATGAATAAACTAGATGTGACCTTTATGTAACCTTGATGACCTATGTGACCTTTTTGTAACCTTGATGACCTATGTGTCCTTTAATCTGTACAATGACCAAACTAGGCATGATCTCCATGTATCCTACACCACGAATAAACTACGATTGACGTTCATGTAGTCTGCACAAGAGTAAACTCAAAGTGAGCTACGTGTAGTCTGCCCGATTAGTAAACTGCCAGTGACCTTTATGTCGTCTGCATCATAAGTAAACTTTTTTTTCTTTTCTTTCTGCGTACGCAGGCTGATACTCCTGCGGACACTGCCTGTATAGACAGGCAGTGGAGTTTTGTGTGTATGACCGTTTTTTATCCCGCCATTAAGGTAGCCATACTCCATCTTCGGGGAAGGTGCATGCTATGTGTAACGTGTCATCCATACCAACGGCCAAACTGACTTTCTCTTCCGAAAGTTGGTGATGGGATTTTTACGTGTGTGCAAGATGTTGTGCGTGCGTTCACACACGGAACCTCGGTTTATAGTCTCATTCGAAGGACTGTATGGGGAATGGAGTCAG
>CM065721.1:11661376-11666376 GCA_033310375.1 Conus canariensis | reverse complement strand
CATTCCAGCAACTTGCAGAGCAGCTTGGTGTTGCAATGACTGTAACCGAAAAGGCAAAGGAGTTAAGTTACCACTTTCCACGGTCACTGAGGAGAAACAATCAGGTTTCGAAATACCGGATCTGACCAGGAATTATATGTTAGTGAGTTTCCTCTCCATTGGAGATTGTCTCCCCCTTGGAGACTATAAGCTTGCTGAAGGCTCATTTTGAGAAGCATTTATTAATCCCCATTCACCCTCTCAACACATACTGTTAGTTAGGCAGAATTAACTACCACTGCAGAATGTATGCTTATCTCCCCCTATTTCTTCAGTCTAAGACATAAGAGCAGCTTTGTTTATATTGAATATTTCTTGCAGTCATTGCAACCCAAGCTCTCTGTAAGTAACAACAATATATATATATATAAAAAAAAAACCCGATGGTGTGATCATTTGAAACAACGCTATGGAGGAATCATTGTTCAACGGAATAAGTAGTGGGTTTTCCTTGGGACAAATAATGGTTAAAGGACCAAAAGGATGGATTGAAGGTGGATGAATAATATAAAGGTAAGGGGGGGGGGGGGGGCATGGGGGGGGGTAAAGGGGGGGGGTAAGGGGGGGGGCATTAAAAAGGGGGGGGGGGGGGGGGGGGGGGGGGGGGGCATAAAAATATTTATATTTAAATAAAATTGAAAAAAATAAAAGATAAATTGAAAAAAAATCAAATGCAATCACTGGGGGGGGTGATGTTTAGACACAAACTTGGGGAGGCTTTCCCTCATTTCTTCCCCTGGCAGGAACCTGGAGGGGTATTGGTTTGAAAGCGGGGGTATGGCGGAGGCACTTGATTTGGGCCATAAGGGGTTTCCCCCCCTTTTGGGATGTTGGAGGCTGGGGTTTTTGGTCTATTTTTTGCTGGAAATGTTTCCGCTTTTTCATTGGGGGTACTGCATGGTAATTTGAAGACCTCGCCGTGGGAATTAGTGGACATTGATGTTTCGCCCGGGGTTTTTCCTTTTCCCCGTCCCAAATCCATAATGTTCACTTGGGCTCTGATCTGGGGATCCGGAGCTTTTTTTTTTTTTTTTTTTTTTTTTTTTTTTTCTTTTTTTTTTGGGCTTTTTTCCTTTTCCCCCTTTTTTCCCCGTTCCTTTTCCCCCCCCTTTTCTTTGCCAAATGGCCTTTTTTCCATAAAAATTTTTTTTGGGGTTTTTGGGGAAGGTGTTTTTTAAAAAAGGGGGGAGGAAAAAAAAAAATTAAGGGGGGGGGGGGGGGGGGGGGGGGGGGGGGGGTTTTTTGGGGGGGGGGGGGGGGGGGGGGGGGGGGGGGGGGGGGGGGGGGGGGGGGGGGGGGGGGGGGGGGGGGGGGGGGGGGGGGGGGGGGGGGGGGGGGGGGGGGGGGGGGGGGGGGGGGGGGGGGGGGGGGGTTTTGGGGGGGGGGGGGGGGGGGGGGGGGGGGGGGGGGGGGGGGGGGGGGGGGGGGGGGGGGGGGGGGGGGGGGGGGGGGGGGGGGGGGGGGGGGGGGGGGGGGGGGGGGGGGGTTTTTGTTGGGGTGTTTTTGTTTTTTTGGGGGGTGGTTTTTTTGGGGTGGGGGGGGGGGGGGGGGTTGGGTTGGGGTTTGGGGGGGGGGGGGGGGGGGGGGGGGGTTTTTGGGGGGGGTTTGGGGGGGGCCCGGGGGGGGGGGGGGGGTGGGGGGGGTTTTGGGGGGGGGGTGGGGGGGGGGGGGGGGGGGGGGGGGTGGGTGGGGGGGGGGGGGGGGGGTTTGGGGGGGTTTTGGGCCAGGGGTTTTTTGGTAAAACTTTGGTTTTTAAAATTTTTGGGGGTTTTATAAGCAAAAGGGGGGGGGGGGGGGGGGGGGGGGGGGGGGGGGGGGGGGGGTTTTTTTTGGGTTGATTTTTAATTAAAAAAGGGGTTTTGGGGGGGAAAGGGGGTTGTTTAAAGTTTTTAATTGGGAAATAAATGATAATTGGATAATTTTTCCAGGGTTTTTAAAAAGGGGGAGGGAAAAAAGGTAAAAAAAAAAATGGGGGGAGTGGGAAGGGGAAAAAAAAAAACAAAAAAACAGTAAAAAAGTAACCAAAAAAAAAAAACAATACAAACCCCCAAAACCCAACAAAAACACACACACCACCCCTACACACTACACAACCCAAAGAAAACCAATTTAAACCACAAACACACACAAAAACACACACAAAAACCCCCAAAAAACCCCCAAAAACCCCCAAAAACCCAAAAACCAACAAACAACACACCACCACAAAAAAAACCCACACACCCAAAACCCCAACAACCACCACACGCCCCAACCCCCAACCCACACAAAACCCCCCCCCCAAAAACCAAAACACACAAAAAAAACCACACAAACCACAAACCAAACACCAAAAAATGGGTGTAATAAAAAAATGGTTTATATGGGGGGATATGTGCATAAAAGAAAAGAACAAAACCACAGACAAAAAGACACACAACAATAAAACCACACCCAAAGCATACATATACACAGGGGGAGACCCAAAAACAAAAACAACAGACCATGCACACACACCAAGCTACATATACAAGAGGGGAAAACCCCACACAAACAGACCAGCACACAAAATCCAAAAGCAACATTACACAGAGGGGGAACACACACACACAAACCCACACCCAAAACACATCCCACACACACCAAGCATACTTTAACAGAGGGGAGACACACCACCCCACACAGACACATGCACACCATCCAAGCATACATTACCGGGGGGGAAACACACACACACACACCCCAAACACAGCACACACATCCAAGATACATATACACAGGGGGGGAAACCACACACACACACAAAGACACTGCCACACATCCAAGCTCATATACACAAGGGGAACACAAACACACACACAACAATGCACACACACCAAGCAAAACATATACACAGAGGGGAAAACACCACACCCCCACACAGCAAGGGCACACCACCCAAAAGCATACATATCACAAGGGGAGACACCACACCACACAGAAATGCACACACATCCAAAGCATACATAACACAGAGGGGGAACACCACACACCACACCACAGACACTGACACACACCAAGATACTTACACAGGGGGGAGAACACACAAACCCCCCTAACAACTATACACAGAGGAAGGGGGGGGGGGGGGGGGGGGGGGGGGGGGGGGGGGGGGGGGGGGGGGGGGGGGGGGGGGAATGATGTAACAGCAAGGGAATAAATGGTCGATAAAGGGGGAAAGGGGGGCGTTGATATTTTTAAAAAAAAAAGGGGGGGGAGGGGAAAGTATAAAACGGGGGAAAAAAGGGGAACATGGCTGTACTTTAAAGGGGAAGGGGGGGGTTTTTGGGGGTGGGCGGTGTGGTGTGGGTGTGATTTTAGTGCAGGAATAGTGGGTTGGTGTTGCGGGGTGGGATGGGTATGAAGTTGTTTCAGGGGTTTGAGATGGGGGTAAAGGGAAGGAGCGGGGGGTGTTTTGGGGAAGGGGGGGGTGGAGGCGGAGGGTCAAGAAAACCTGGCCTCCCCCTTTGCAGGGGAAATGGGGGGGAAAGGGGAGATTCATAATAATAATAATAATGTTAAGTAATAGCCCCTATTCTCTTTTTTTGGGGCTCAAAGGCCTTACATTCCCAACAGCAAAAACAACATGTGGGGGTGTAGTGAAAATGGGGGTTTTGGGAAAAAAAAAAGGGGGGAGGGGAGGGGGGGGGGGGGGGGGTTTTCTGGGGGGTACAGGGGATTGGTATGGGGCCGGGGGGAGAGTGTGGGGGGGAAAGCGAAAGGGTGAAAAGGAGGGTGGCTTAACTTCTTATGAAGTGCGTAGGGGGGGGTTTTGGGGTGTTTGTGTGGGGTGTGTGGGGTTTGTGTGTGGTTGTGGTGGGTGTGTGTGTGTGTGTGTGTTGGTGGAAAAAATCCCCGCGGGTGTTGAAGTGTCGGGCCAAAACCCCTTAGCCGGGAAAGAGGGGGAGGGAAGGGGGAGATTCATGGGGGGGTGGTATTTTGGGTGAAATCGATGTGGGGGAAAAAAAAAACAAAGAAAAAAAAAGAATGAAATTAAATAAAACAGTTTAAATTTAAGTGGGGGATGTATATTTTTGTTCGGGTGGATGTTGATGCCTTGGGGGGGTAAAAGTTTGGCCCAATAAATGGGACCGGGTGCTGTACGTTCAAACTGTCACTCTTGACGTCAGGGCAAAGTTTTTCCCCAAGGGAAAATTGTGTTGGGGGTGGTTAAAAATGAGGGCACGGTTTAGGTCGGTGGTGGCGGATGCAGCCAGGGTTGTCAAGAGGGGCCAAGTGTGTGGGGTTTTCACCTATATAGATCTTGCCACACAGATGGCAGTGGGTAGCGTGGCCCCTATCAATGTTGCGGCTCTGGCAAAAGGGGAATGTGCGTTTTTAAAAATTTTGAAGGAGTCTTTGAGGCCCTGTAGGATGGTTTCTTTTTTGGGGGGGGGGCAGATTTTTTGCAAAAGGTTTTGGAGGGGTGAATACCCGGGGTAGGTGTAGAGATCTGTTCAATTTGGCCCCCAAAGAGAAACCATTTTTTGGTTTTACAAGTTTTGAAAGTGATCATGGGTCTCTCCTCTCTTCCCTCCCCCCTCTCCCTCGCCTCCTTCTTCTTTTGTTGTTTTTTTGGTGTGTGGTGTGGTGTGGGTGTTTGTGGGGGTGTGTTTTTTTGTGGTTTTTTGTTTTTTGTTTTTTTTCTCATTGATATTTCCATTTCCCCCTCAACCCCAAAGATCATATTAAATTCCAAACATTTTTTCCCTGACAAAGAACACCATCCCCATAGTATTTTATTTTTTTTAAAAAAACACTTTTTAAATTTTTTCCCCCCCTCCCCATCCCCACCCCACCCCCCACGTACGAGTGTGGTGGAGAGATATGAGCCTCTCTCTCCTTTTCCTCTCCCTCTTCTGTCTGTCTGTCGTCTCTCTCCCTCTTCTCTCTCTCCCCCTTTCCCCTCTCTTCCCCTCCCCCCCCCCCTCGCCCCCCCCTTT
>CM065721.1:11631516-11659016 GCA_033310375.1 Conus canariensis | reverse complement strand
AAATGGCGATGAAGGAAAGGGGCGTTGATATGTTTTAAAAAGAAAAAGGGGAGGAGGAAATGTATAAAACGGGGGAAAGAAGGAACATGGCTGTACGTTAAGGTGAGGTAAGTAGTTGTGGGTAAGGCGGTGTGGGTGTGAGTGTGATTTAGTGCAGGATATAGTGGTTGGTGTTGCGGTGGTGGATAGGTGTATGAAGTTGTTTCAGGTGTTGATGATACGGGGTGAAGGAAGGAGCGGGGGTGTTAAGGGGAGGGGGGTGAGGCAGGAGGGTCAGTACCTGGCCACCCTTATGCTAGGGGGAAGTGGGTGGGGTGAGGGAGATTCATAATAATAATTAATAGATGTTAATGTATAT
Source organism: Conus canariensis (assembly GCA_033310375.1). Lineage (NCBI taxonomy): Eukaryota > Metazoa > Mollusca > Gastropoda > Neogastropoda > Conidae > Conus > Conus canariensis. The sequence continues at coordinate 11,658,658 of CM065721.1, read as the reverse complement.
ACGCCTATCTCATAATTAGGGCTCGTAGGGTTTACATTACCAACAGCAACAACACAGTGTGGAGGTGGTAGTGTAAAATCAGGTGTAGGCAAAAAATAAGGGGGAGGGGGAGGGAGGAAAAGGAGGGGGTGAGGTGGGGTCAGGTGTGATTGGGTAATAGGACATGGGTGAGAGTGGTTGGATGGACATGGGGAAGTGGTGAACGAAAGTGAAGGAGGGTGGCTGTAACTTCTGTATGAAGTGCGTAGTGGGGGTTATGGTGTTGTGTGTGTGTGTGTGTGTGTGTGTGTGTGTGTGTGTGTGTGTGTGTGTGTGGTGTGTGTGTTGGTGGAAGATACTGCCGACTGGTGTTGAAGTGGTCTGGCCTACCCTTATGCTCGGGAAAGATGGGAGGGGAAGGGAGATTCATGGGGAGGTGGTAGTGTGAAATCAGATGTAGGGGAAAAAATAAACGAAAGAAAAAAAAAGAATGAAATTAATGAACAGATTAATTAAGTGGTGGGTATGTATACTTGTGTTACTGTTGGATGTTGATGCCTTGGGGCTGTAGCGTACAAGTTTGGCAATGAGATGGGACTCTTGTGCTGTACGTTCAAAGCTGTCACTCTGTGACTGTCAGAGTGCAAAGTCTTTCACATGGTTGACATTGTGTTGGGGGTGGTTGAAATGCAGGGCAACGGGTTTAGGTCGGTGGTGGCGGATGTCAGCCAGGTGTTCAGAGATGGGTGTCTCAAGTGTGTGGGATGTTTCACCTATATAGATCTTGCCACACAGATGGCAGTGGATAGCGTGCGCGTATACAATGTTGCGGCTCTGGCAGGAGAATGTGCGTTTAATTGTGAAGGAGTCTCTGAGGCCCTGTAGGATGGTGTCTTATTTGGTGAGGGGGCAGATTTTGCAATTAGGTTTTGAGCAGGGGTGAATACCTGCTGGTGTAGGTGTAGAGATTCTGTTCAATTTGGACCGCACGAGAAGACCATTTTAGGTTTTTATCAAGTTTGAACGTGATCATGGGTCCTCTCTCTCTCTCTCTCTCTCTCTCTCTCTCTCTCTCTCGTCTGTGTGTGTGTGTGTGTGTGTGGTGTGTGTGTGTGTGTGTGTGTGTGTGTGTGTGTGTGTGTGTGTGTTATTTGTTTCGTTTCTCATTGATCATTTCCATGTCTTCTCAATCAACACGATCATATTAATTCCAACACATTATTTCACCTGCTACAATGAACACCATCCCATAGTATTGTTCATTTTTTCAACAACACTATTTGCATAAATTTCCCCCATCCCCATCCCCACCCCCACCCCACACGTACGTATGTGTGGCTGGAGAGATATGAGCTCTCTCTCTCTCTCTCTCCCTCTCTCTGTCTGTCTGTCTGTCTCTCTCTCTCTCTCTCTCTCTCTCTCTCTCTCTCTCTCTCTCTCCTCTCCCCCCACTCTCACCCTCCCCCATTGCCCTCTCCCCCTTCCCCCCAATGATACCTTATCACCCATTGATTATTATTGGCATTGCCCACACCCCCACATACAACTATCCACACATAACTACTATCATCACCATCACCACCTATTAAAGTCGTTTATTTGTTGTTGTTTTTTTTTTAATTTATTTGTCCATTGACTTTTTACTCTTTATATTTTCCCTTTTTTATTTTTTTTGTTTCCCCTATTATTTTTCCTTCCCCCCCCCCCCCCCCCCCCCCCCCCCCCCCCCCCCCCCCCCCCCCCCCCCCCCCCGATAAGCACTATTATGAATTCACCATAATAACTACCGTCACTAATATATCATACTATTCTACAAAACAAGCAACGAACCCCATTGTTTCACATACACACCCTCCCTTCCCCCCTCCCCCCCCCCCCCCCTCACTATTTCCTCTCCTATGGTCCCTTCCTGGGTGGCCTCATTTCCGTCCAGCGGCCATTTTGGTCGTGTGCCGAATATGAGAATATAAGTGGTTTCTCGTTCTTCGTTTTCACTGTCCTAAATGTTATTTGTTTTTGCCTGAAGAAGACCCAAAAGGTCGAAATGCATTGTGTCTTGTCCCGTACTTTGTCTATGTCCTTGGCGGTAACCAATCACCTCTCTAGTTCTAAATTTTGCTTCATTTTCCGCCCATAGTCACTCCATTTTGAAACTTCAAAAATGTAGATCAGCAGTCACTAGCAAGAGGCAGCTGTTTCGCTCTGTGAATAGTTCATCAGGTTTGCAACTGGGTCCTAGTGCCTTATGAAAAACTCTTCTATACAAGCAAAAGAGAAGTTCCCAAAATCGGATGGACCCTCCTGTCTATACAAAAGATATAAAAATGAACACCATATATGAACAATCAGTGAATGAAAATAGAGAACGTTAAACAACGTGGTAGACGTTAGTGTGTGTGTCAAAATCTAAAGTTTGAAACGATAAACCACGTGGCCCAAGAGATACAAGTTACTGGATGAAGAAAATCACGTTAAAGACGTGAACTCCGCTCTGAAAGACAGGGGGGGGGGGGGGGGGGGGGGGGACGTGTGTGTGTGTGTTGTGTGTCTGTGTGCGCGTGCGTGCGTGTATGTGTGTGCGTGCGTGCGTGTGTGTGTTGTGTGTGTGTGTGTGTGTGTGTGTGTGTGTGTGGTGTGTGTGCTCATTCCGACACCCCGTCCACAGCCACAGCCCGGTCGGCCCCGCCGCAGCCCCGGCACCGGCAATCCACAGGGAGCAGTCAATGTCAAGTCGTCAAGAGGCAACCCACCGGAGGAGACACTGCACTGCTGCCGAGTCACTGCGGTGGTGTTCAGTGGCGCCTGTTCTGATCTAACATACGCAGGACACCACCTACTAAGCCCCCTACTGACGACAATAATTGCTTAGTCGCGGAGCCGGCGTGAGTGAGCTCTCCCTCCGGAGGGCGCCACCACGTCCGTCCAACGACAGCCCCATAGACTCGCCGATACCGGTGACCCCGACGGAACTAAACCAAAGCCACAGACGTGGAGAGGACATCGAAATTGTGGTCACCATGAGAGCAGTGCATGAAGGGCCACAGAATTTGAGACTTTTTTTATGCTGATCGATGAGAATAAGGATGATTACGATGATGCTACGGATTTCCATTTCGGTCTGAGACTACATGACAGGGCTGTACTCTACGCTTCCTTTCATAGTATATCCCGGCGTCAACCAGGCCCGAGATATACAGGCACCTGCAGTGTTGGTCAGGAAATTTGAGCAACACTCTCAGAAACGCATCCATTAAGTGGATGAAACTCGACTGTGTGGTCCCAGTCTTCCCAACTGAGTCCGCAGCAAACTCAACTCTGGGTAGGAGCCGGTCGGGGCAGAAAAACCCACATGAATCTGATGGGATTCGAACCCACGACCTCCCAGCCGGGAGTCCGCGACGCTAACCACTTCGCCACGGCGGCTAGTGACGTGGCATTCTCGTCGACGCGCCCAGTTCGCGTTTTCATTTTCCTTTTTTTCTTTCTTTTTATTAAAAAAACCTGCTGCCAGTGACGTTGCGAGTATATTTAACACCCCTCCAAAGGGAACATAAACATGAAATACAGTTACAAGCAATGCATAGACGTTTAAAAAAAAAAGGCCTGTAAATATTGGTTGAATAAAATCACCATGAGTTAGTGACTGCACAGAGAGAGAGAGAGACAGACAGAGACAGAGAGAGACAGAGAGACTATCTGGACCGTCTATGCTTGTTTTTCGGAGGGGGGGAGGAGGGGAAGTTGAACATCTGTTACTTCATGTCATAGCCCCTTCGCCCTTCTCTTTCTCTCCGATCTACGTACTGTCGACAACACATACTGAAATGTTCTCGTGCTGAGTGAAAGAAGTATTGGTAAAACACGTTTGTTTTAATGAAAGGAAATCGTTTCATACAAAAGGTTTCCATGGCAGTGGTTTATTTCAAATGCACTTCAAAAAAAAAAATTCAAGCCTAACACTCGTTTTCCTTCCAGATAACATCTTTCAACGGAGACATAACCGAACTTGACACACACACACACACACAACACACACACACACACACACACACACACACACATGACTGACTGACTGAAACCAATTTATTATCACATTAACTCTTGGTTGTACTGACTCACACACAGACACACAGACACAGACACACACACACCACACACACACACACACACACACACACACACATACACGTGCACGCACTCATACACACACAAGTGCGCGCACACACGTGCGCACACACATACACACACATCCATACGCATACACGCACATCATGCACACACACGCACACATGCGCTTGCACACACACACACACACACACACACACACACACACACACACACACACACACACACACACGCACACACACACACACACACACACACACACACATGGGCCCGTGCCCACATATCCATACACACACATGTGTACATTCACTACACACACATACAATGATAATAATGGCACAACCAATGCTAGGTAGGTACTCAAGGTATAACCAGCGCGCTGGGCTAATGCGTAGGTCAGACATCTACAAAGTCGGAGCCACGAGACCCTCTTCTTAAATTCTCTTATCTTAGTTATCAATTCATTTATCCATCAACTTTAAATCATGCGCAGTATGGTCTCAAAACTTAGCGAATGTGGTGTAGATATAACACGGACTAGACTGTACGCAGTGACGCCTCCTTGATGAAACTGACCTAACTGGTCTCATTGTGCTGACATAGCGTGCCTTTTCTTTGGGTGTGTATTCGCTCACCGCATCCTCTGCACAGTGGAAAATGGTCACAGTGCAGCTGTGTGAAACTGCACGTGCTGTACAGCGGTACTGTCAGCAGACAGACTTACCTGTTCACCAGCTGTCTGCTCCTCACCTGCTGTGTAATGCAGACAAACTCCGCTCCGTCTGACAGAAACTTGCATGTGTGTTGTCACGACCGGCCCCTGGAGGTCGGCCCTGACAGGATCGGTCTAAAAGGGAGTGAAGGGAATGACTGACCTCACACGCTCTACAAGAGATCACACAGGAAAGATTACAATACAACACACCATTTATTCACACCAACATACACATAGTCACAAATAAGCATTTCAACACACACAATATACACATAGTCACAAATAAGCATTTCAACACACACAACCGTTTGTTCCTTCCCGTTGTCCCCCCCCCCCCCCCACCCATACCTCCCCAAAGTTTACTGGGAGAATCATGTCCAATCGGGTGTCCAAAACGGGCCTGTTCTGAATAGTCTTTCAGTGCCGACACCCACAGCACACACCCTCACCACTTCCCCAATAGCACGACACAGAGTTAACCACACTTACTTAGTGTCACATGGGCTGCATTAAGTCTGAAAGCACAGTGTAGAACACATCCCGTCGGACGAGGAGGTGGTCGTCAAAGGTCCCGGACGGGGGTAGGACCATCCGGTGAAGAACGTGTGCTCACACTGCGGCCTCAAGGACGTCAGCCCCGGGTGAAGCCAGCGGGAGGGGGGAAAAAAAAGAAAGGAACAAGAAAGGAACAAGAAAGGGGCACTAGAACCCGCAGTCAGTATGGTATGAAATATGCTGCTAAATCCTAACAGCCACCCGCATGAAAGGCGAGGGGAGGTGTTTGCTGAATACATTAGTAGCACCAGCTCAACATCGACCTGAGCGTAAAACAGTAAACAAAACAAATGAGGGATGTTCGGTAAAGGGCCTCTCACACGAGGCAGGCAAGAAATGACATCGAATTAACAGGTGGAAGAAAAGAATAGCAATTTATATCTCCATCCTTCCTTCACTCACGTTCAATGACCACAACACATTTTCCTTTCTTAAGATTTGAACTGAAGAGTACAGCAATCATTGCTTTACAATTGCCACCACATTTACAAATAATAATTTAATGGCACGATTACCCCCCATATTTATAGTAACACTTCAAAATAATCACACAATTCTCAAACCACGCATCCAAACGTCTAATCGTGCGTACGCACACTCGCAAACACAAAACACTCGTTCCCCTTGCACACACAAGCAGACGGTGGGCGAAGAATATGAGACTGGCGATTGTGACTGGGGCGGACGAGTGAGACCAAGCAAGTCCCAACCTAAATCAACAGGTTCTCCACTATCCCCACCGACTACCGCATCAACAGATGAGTTGAAAGGAGAGAGAATTTTAGATGTTAATTTTGAATGGTCAGGTTAAAGATCGAATTAACCAGAGAAAAGTGGTCTCAAACAATATTTCTTTTTATAATTTTGAAAACAAAAAGAAATTGCGCAAAAGAGAAGAATTAGCCGGCTAACAAAAACAAAAAACAAAAACAAAAAAAACCCACGAATATTGTAATTTTTTTTGTGGAGCGTGTGAGGTCAGTCATTCTCTTCACTCCCTTTTAGACCGATCCTGTCAGGGCCGACCTCCAGGGGCCGGTCGTGACAACACACATGCAAGTTTCTGTCAGACGGAGCGGAGTTTGTCTGCATTACACAGCAGGTGAGGAGCAGACAGCTGGTGAACAGGTAAGTCTGTCTGCTGACAGTACCGCTGTACAGCACGTGCAGTTTCACACAGCTGCACTGTGACCATTTTTCACTGTGCAGAGGATGCGGTGAGCGAATACACACCCAAAGAAAAGGCACGCTATGTCAGCACAATGAGACCAGTTAGGTCAGTTTCATCAAGGAGGCGTCACTGAGTACAGTCTAGTCCGTGTTATATTTACACCACATTCGCTAAGTTTTGAGACCATACTGCGCATGATTTAAAGTTGATGGATAAATGAATTGATAACTAAGATAAGAGAATTTAAGAAGAGGGTCTCGTGGCTCCGACTTTGTAGATGTCTGACCTACGCATTAGCCCAGCGCGCTGGTTATACCTTGAGAACCTACCTAGCATTGGTTGTGCCATTATTATGATTGTATGTGTGTGTAGTGAATGTACACATGTGTGTGTATGGATATGTGGGCACGGGCCCATGTGTGTGTGTGTGTGTGTGTGTGTGTGTGTGTGTGTGTGTGTGTGTGTGCAAGCGCATGTGTGCGTGTGTGTGCATGATGTGCGTGTATGCGTATGGATGTGTGTGTATGTGTGTGCGCACGTGTGTGCGCGCACTTGTGAGTGTATGAGTGCGTGCACGTGTGTGTGTGTATGTGTGTGTGTGTGTGTGTGTGTGTGTGTGTGTGTGTTGTGTGTGTGTGAGAGAGTCAGTACAACCAAGAGTTAATGTGATAATAAATTGGTTTCAGTCAGTCAGTCAGTGTGTTGTGTGTGTGTGTGTGTGTGTGTGTGTGTGTGTGTGTGTGTGTGTCAAGTTCGGTTATGTTTCCATTGAAAGATGTTATCTGGAAGGAAAACGAGTGTTAGGCTTGAATTTTTTTTTTGAAGTGCATTTGAAATAAACCACTGCCATGGAAACCTTTTGTATGAAACGATTTCCTTTCATTAAAACAAACGTGTTTTACCAATACTTCTTTCACTCAGCACGAGAACATTTTAGTATGTGTTGTCGACAGTACGTAGATCGGAGAGAAAGAGAAGGGCGAAGGGGCTATGACATGAAGTAACAGATGTTCAACTTCCCCCCCCCCCCCCTCCGAAAAACAAGCATAGACGGTCCAGATAGTCTCTCTGTCTGTCTCTCTCTGTCTCTCTGTCTCTGTCTCTGTCTCTCTCTCTCTCTCTCTCTCTCTCTCTCTCTCTCTCTCTCTCTCTCTCTCTCTCTCTCTGTGCAGTCACTAACTCATGGTGATTTTATTCAGCCAATAGTTACAGGCCTTTTTTTTTTAAACGTCTATGCATTGCTTGTAACTGTATTTCATGTTTATGTTCCCTTTGGAGGGGGTGTTAAATATACTCGCAACGTCACTGGCAACAGGTTTTTTTTAATAAAAAGAAAGAAAAAAAGGAAAATGAAAACGCGAACTGGGCGCGTCGACGAGAATGCCACGTCACTAGCCGCCGTGGCGAAGTGGTTAGCGTCGCGGACTCCCGGCTGGGAGGTCGTGGGTTCGAATCCCATCAGAGTCATGTGGGTTTTTCTGCCCCGACCGGCTCCTACCCAGAGTTGAGTTTGCTGTGGACTCAGTTGGGAAGACTGGGACCACACAGTCGAGTTTCATCCACTTAATGGATGCGTTTCTGAGAGTGTTGCTCAAATTTCCTGACCAACACTGCAGGTGCCTGTATCTCTCGGGCCTGGTTGACGCCGGGATATATTATGAAAGGAAGCGTAGAGTACAGCCCTGTCATGTAGTCTCAGACCGAAATGGAAATCCGTAGCATCATCGTAATCATCCTTATTCTCATCGATCAGCATAAAAAAAATGTCTCAAATTCTGTGGCCCTTCATGCCCTGCTCTCATGGTGACCTCAATTTCGATGTCCTCTCCACGTCTGTGGCTTTGGTTTAGTTCCGTCGGGGTCACCGGTATCGGCGAGTCTATGGGGCTGTCGTTGGACGGACGTGGTGGCGCCCTCCGGAGGGAGAGCTCACTCACGCCGGCTCCGCGACTAAGCAATTATTGTCGTCAGTAGGGGGCTTAGTAGGTGGTGTCCTGCGAATGTTAGTTCAGAACAGGCGCCACTGAACACCACCGAAGTGACTCGGCAGCAGTGCAGTGTCTCCTCCGGTGGGTTGCCTCTTGACGACTTGACATTGACTGCTCCCTGTGGATTGCCGGTCCGGGGCTGCGGCGGGGCCGACCGGGCTGTGGCTGTGGACGGGGTGTCGGAATGAGCGGTGTGCGTGCACTGCCTCTGAGGTGGCGCAGAGGTTGGGACAGCAAAAAATTTAAAATTAAAAAAAAAAAACCACCGCCACGTCGGCAGTCTCTCCACCCCAACCTCCCATGTACACTAGGTGTGCCATCCCACATACCACCAGCAGCTGTTGCTCGCATATGCTATATAAATGCGCTCAAAAGCAGTATGCGCGAGTACCTGCTGACATCTTTCCAAGTTACTTGCACTTGTCTCATACCAACCCATTCTTCTGCGCGTCTACTCCTGGTTTCGTTTCACTTTTATATCCAACGCATAGACAGGTGAGTAAGTGTGTGTGTGTGTGTGTGTGTGTGTGTGTGTGTGTGTGTGTGTGTGTGTGTGTGTGTGTGTGTGTTTTCCTGCATATTTTCTTTAAATTGGTTTAACGTAGGTTGTCCGAAGTTTCTACGATTTTGTTAAACACAATTCTTCCCAAATTGGTCGAAACGAAACATAACTATACCAGTGTGGTACTCAAGATGCCTCCGGGATATGTTTCTTGTTGATGTTTTTCAAAATATTCAGTGTAATCGGAACAGTGGCCGTTCCGTTTTGCTGGGTACTGTAAATAAACCGAGGCATACGGACAAAATACAAATAAATGTATCGAGTTCAAAGAAATGTAAACGATGATGTGTTGAAAATTAAATGAACGCTATACACATCTACATTCATGGAATTTTTACATTATTAGTCTGCTCGTTCTCTTTGCAATCTTTTCTTTTAACTGTTACTCTGCTGACCGTACATAATCATTTGCTTATCTTTTCTTATTTTTCACTTCTTTTTCTTCCAATTAGCGCATCTTGAGGCAATGTTATTCCACCTGTGCAACTCAGTATGTTCAACAGTAAACAAGTGGGGTATTTTTTGCTCCCATACGAAAACCTAATACAGAGTAACTTTTATTCAAGACTGGCACAGCCTTTTAAACTTGAATAAAGTCAGACAAATACATAGACGAACAATCTAATAGTGGGGGAAAAAACAAGTGCAGTCCAACAACTGAACTGTCTTCATAGTAATAACTTGGCAAAGATTTGGACTTAAGGAGGGGGGGTGGAGTTTGAAGATGGAGAAACTAGGAACATGAAATTAAGAAAATATGTTACAGATATGAAAACTCTTCACTAGCTGCTTAAGGGAACCATCGCAATCCCTTTTGAAGGCAGATATATTTGAGCGTAGGCTCAAAGATTGTCCCCTACATTTTATACTATTTGCATAATGTCTTTAGTTTTTCAGCAACTTTTTTCCTCCCCACACTTTCGTTTGGTTTCATTTACTACTCTTTGCTGGCTGCTTTTAGGGTGCTATTGGATTCTTTTTTGCACCCTTGGTGGTGAGAACACCACAGTATTATGGACTGTGGTGTGTCTCTATTCGACGCCAGAAGCGCAAACACAACCAGCCGTGTCTCCCTGATGAGTTCCGACCCAGCGGACGAAAGGCCTCGGAGCAGGCAATACAAAAGGGATTGCGATGGTTCCCTTATGCAGCTAGTGAAGAGTTTTCATATCTGTAACATATTTTCTTAATTTCATGTTCCCAGTTTCTCCATCTTCAAACTCTCTCTCCCCCCCCCCCCCCCCCCCCCCTCCTTAAGTCCAAATCTTTGCCAAGTTATTACTATGAAGATAGTTCAGTTGTTGGCCTGCACTTGTTTTTTCCCCCGCTATTAGATTGTTCGTCTATGTATTTGTCTAACTTTATTCAAGTTTAAAAGGCTGTGCCAGTCTTGAATAAAAGTTACTCTGTGTTAGGTTTTCTTATGGGAGCAAAAAATACCCCACTTCTATACTGTTTATCGTTTACTGTTCCCTGCCTCATTTCATTTCCGATTTTGTTCTGATTAAATTGAGGTTATTTGTGTTTGTTTCTGTCCGTCTGTGTGTTTGTCTTTTGATCTCCTTGCATCTTTGGGTGGATCCTCAAGCGTAGGTTCAAAGATTGTCCCCTACATTTTATACTATTTGCATAATGTCTTTAGTTTTTCAGCAACTTTTTTCCTCCCCACACTTTCGTTTGGTTTCATTTACTACTCTTCGCTGGCTGCTTTGGGGGTGCTATTGGATTCTTTTTTGCACCCTTGGTGGTGAGAACACCACAGTATTATGGACTGTGGTGTGTCTCTATTCGACGCCAGAAGCGCAGACACAACCAGCCGTGTCTCCCTGATGAGTTCCGACCCAGCGGACGAAAGGCCTCGGAGCAGGCAGTACAAATATATCTGCCTTCAAAATGGATTGCGATGGTTCCCTTATGCAGCTAGTGAAGAGTTTTCATATCTGTAACATATTTTCTTAATTTCATGTTCCCAGTTTCTCCATCTTCAAACCCCCCCCCCCCCCCTCCTTAAGTCCAAATCTTTGCCAAGTTATTACTATGAAGACAGTTCAGTTGTTGGCCTGCACTTGTTTTTCCCCCACTATTAGTTTGTTCGTCTATGTATTTGTCTGACTTTATTCAAGTTTAAAAGGCTGTGCCAGTCTTGAATAAAAGTTACTCTGTATTAGGTTTTCTTATGGGAGCAAAAAATACCCCACTTGTTTACTGTTTATCGTTTACTGTTCCCTGCCTCATTTCATTTCCGATTTTCACTATGTTCAGTTTTGTAACCCTCAGTGACACAGTTTCATCATCTCGAATGTAGACGTCTAGTTTTTTTTTTTTTTTTTAATCTTGTATTTTCAAATTTCAGTGATAATTCCTTTTCGTTTAATGCTATGTTTTCACTTTTGATTGTTTCATATATGATCCGATCAATTGCTTCAACCCGGTGTCGTATAATATCTGGGAACCGTGATATCTGGGAAAGCGTTCCCAGATTTACCGTGATATCTGGGAATGCGTTCCCAGATTTCCTGAACTTCCAATTGTGAAATCTGTGAACTTTGTGAAAATCATGCCAAGAAATTAATGAAAAAAAAAGTGACAAGAAGGCCAAAGATCTCAATTGCACCAAAATAAATTGTTTCCTACCTTATCTCGAAAATCTATTCTTTTTTCGTCTTCTTTCTGCCCTTCTGAGCTCTTAAAGACCACGTTCCAGATATCACGGGCCTTCCCAGATATCACAGTACATTTTGGGAACGCGTTCCCTAAAAAGTCTGTGATATCTGGGAAGCCTTGCCAGATATCACGTTCCCAGATTTCACGCAACACCGCCTTGTGACATGATCTACACCATTTAATTTCTAACTTTCTTTCATCGACCATCACTGTGACTCTCTTCATTGTGTTTCATTTCCCACAATAATCAAAGGCGCACGCACCAGCCGCGGTGGCGAACTGGTTAGCGTCGCGGACAGCCGGTTGGGAGGTCGCGGGTTCGATTCCCATCAGAGTCATGCGGGATTTTTCTGCCCCGACTGGCTCTTACCCAGAGTTGAGTTTGCTATAGGCTCAGTTGGGAAGACTGGGACCACAGTCAAGTTTCATCCACTTAATGGATGCGTTTCTGAGAGTGTTGCTCAAATCTTCTGACCAACACTGCAGTTGTCTGTATCTCTCGGGCCTGGTTGATGCCGGGATATATTATGAAAGGAAGCGTAGAGTACAGCCCTGTCAGGCAGTCTCACTCCGAAATGGAAACCTGTAGCATCATCTTTATCATCCTCATTCTCATCGAATCAGCATAAAAAAAAAGTCTCAAATTCTGTAGCCCTTCATTCCCTGACGTCATGATGACCCTAGTTTCGATGTCTTCTCCACGTCTGTGTCCTTGGTTTGGTTCCCTCAGGGTCACGGTATCGGCGAGTCCATGGGGGCTGTCGTTGAATGGACGTGGGGGACGTCCTCTGGAGGGAGAGCTCACTTACGCCGGCTCCGCGACTAGACAATTATTGTCATCAGTAGGGGGCTTCATAGTCGGTGTCCTGCGTATGTAACAGTGCAGTGTCTCCTCCGGTGGGTTGCCTCGTGACGACTTGACATTAACTGCTCCCCATGGATTGCCGGTGCCGGGGCTGCGGCGGGACCGACCGCGCCTTGGCTGTGGACGGGGTGTCAAAATGAGCGGCGTGGGTGCACTGCCACTGAGGTGGCACAGATGTTGGGGCAGCAAAAAAAATGTTTTTTTTAATCAAAGGCACACGCAGTCACACACACACACATACGCGCGGGCGCACGTATGAATGTATGCATGCACGCACGCATGCTCACGCATGCTTGATCCTACGCACACACATATGCACATACGTGCATGCGCACATACACACCCACATGCGTGCGCACATACACGCACACACATGAACACGCACGCGCATACACATACGCACATGCGTATATACCCACATACAAACTCACAGACACATACATACATATATGCTCACACAAGCCCACAAATCACACACACACACACACACACACACACACACACACACACACACACACACACACACACACACACATGCTCAATGCACTTCTGCACACGCACACCACACACACACACACACACACACACACACACACACACACACACACACATACACACACTGACTGACTGAAACCAATTTATTATCAGATTAAACACTTGGTTGCACTGACTCACACACACACACACACACACACACACACACACACACACACACACACACACACACACATGGGCCCGTGCCCACATATCCACACACACACATGTGTACATTCACTACACACACATACAATGATAATAATGGCACAACCAATGCTAGGTAGGTTCTCAAGGTATAACAGTGCGCTGGGCTAATGCGTAGGTCAGACATCTACAAAGTCGGAGCCACGAGACCCTCTTCTAAATTCTCTTATCTTAGTTATAAATTCATTTATCCATCAACTTTAAATCATGCGCAGTATGGTCTCAAAACTTAGCGAATGTGGTGTAGATATAATACGGACTAGACTGTACGCAGTAACGCCTCCTTGATGAAACTGAACTAAACTGAACTCATTGTGCTGACATTGCGTGCCTTTTCTTTGGGTGTGTACTCGCTCACCTCATCCTCTGCACAGTGGAAAATGGTCACAGTGCAGCTGTGTGAAACTGCACGTGCTGTACAGCGGTACTGTCAGCAGACAGACTTACCTGTTCACCAGCTGTCTGTTCCTCACCTGTTGTGTAATGCAGACAAACTCTGCTCCGTCTGAGATAAACTTTTTTTTTTCTTTGTCTTCCGCACCCTGCAACAGACTAAACGGTGTCTATATTCTGTGACTCTGATTCCTTCTTTAAACAAAAAAGGCAGGAAAGCCCGTGTTGTGTGATGAGTCAGAATATAAAAAAGCGTGACTATCTCTGTTCACGTCACAACTTACTCCCTGTCACGGACACATTGAACATCCTAGTCTGATGTTTGGGTTCTTTTCTTCTACCTAGCTGTCCAAAATTGCTTCCTGACGAAAACAGAAGATTCAAAACCATGCAGCTCCGCCTTGTTGTCGAACGGTGTAAATCTGAACATATGTCTTGTCTTCTTCGCTTTCGTCACTGGTTGCTTATTCACAAAAGCGGTTTTATTCTTTGTTGATACAATCACAATGCCCCTGTTCATGCATGCATGCGTGTGTGTATGTATGTATGTATGTGTGTTGTGTGTGTGTGTGTGTGTGTGTGTGTGTGTGTGTATGTTTTGTGGTGTGTGCGTATGCGTGTGTGTGTGTGTATGTGTGTGTGTGTGTGTGTGTTGTCTGTCTGTCTGTCTGTTGTCTGTCTCTCTGTGTCTATGTGTGTCTGTATTTGCGTTTGTGTGTGTGTGTGTGTGTGTGTGTGTGTGTGTGTGTGTGTGTGTGTGTGTGTGTGTGCGTGAACATCCCTGTTTATGTATGCGTGTGTGTGTGTATGTGCATGTGTGTCCTCGCGCGTGCAAGCGTGCCTTGATTGATTTATGTCAATGAGAAGAGGGGGCAATAGGTACAGGGGAGTGTGTCAGCTGATGGAGGTAGGCTTACGGCGTCCATTGTGGGTGTGATCGTCCGGCCTACTGTTTGCCAGTGGTTAGAGCTGTGTTTGTATTGCATGCTTCGGTTTTTGAATTAGCTAGTGTGACATGTTGTCTCTGCTTTCCATTCTCTTGCATGAGTTCTGCCAGTGCTTTGCTCACACACACACACACACACACACACACACACACACACACACACACACCAACACACACACAATAACATGACAACAACATATATAATATATATATATATATATATATATATATATACCAGTTTAAAAGATTTAAAATATGGAAGTAAAATCACCCTACAAATCTGTTTCGAGCGGGAGCTCTCTTCAGGGTATGCGTGATCTGGGCCCGCCACCAATGTTATAATGTGTGGGTGTGTGAGCTCTGCACGTGTAGCACGTGGCCTGTAGATTTTCTTTTTGGGGCGCGTTCAGGGGGGACGTGCCAAGGGATGGTGTATTGACAAGGATTTCCATTTGTGCCTGCAACTATTGATCATTTCTACTCTAGAGTTCAGGGATGCCAGATGGGGTTTACATAGTATCAGCCACTTTTCTGTAGTACATAAGTTGCATTTTTTGAAATGTTGTTGTATGGTGTTGCTCTTTTTATAATTTTCCATGATATGTTGTAATTTATTTTCTTATCTTTAAGCTTCCAAATATATTTACTTAGTTAGAAACCTTAGAAACATAATTGATTCTTCCAATAAAACCAAAAACAACACAACCAAAGAGGGTGACGAAAAGAAATCTTGCAATTGCACAAAAAAAGATCAGTGCCCTCTGAATAACAAATGTCTCTACAGCAACATTGTGTACCAAGCTACGGTAACAACAGACAGTGATAAAGAAACATACATAGGGATCACGGCAAACCAGTTTAAAACCAGATATGCAAACCATAAACAGTCCTTTAAAAATGAAAAATATAAAAACCAAACAGAACTAAGTAAATATATTTGGAAGCTTAAAGATAAGAAAATAAATTACAACATATCATGGAAAATTATAAAAAGAGCAACACCATACAACAACATTTCAAAAAAATGCAACTTATGTACTACAGAAAAGTGGCTGATACTATGTAAACCCCATCTGGCATCCCTGAACTCTAGAGTAGAAATGATCAATAGTTGCAGGCACAAATGGAAATCCTTGTCAATACACCATCCCTTGGCACGTCCCCCCTGAACGCGCCCCAAAAAGAAAATCTACAGGCCACGTGCTACACGTGCAGAGCTCACACACCCACACATTATAACATTGGTGGCGGGCCCAGATCACGCATACCCTGAAGAGAGCTCCCGCTCGAAACAGATTTGTAGGGTGATTTTACTTCCATATTTTAAATCTTTTAAACTGTTGTGTCGCTCCCAATTCTTGGTTGAGCACTTTTTAGAAAACTGAGAGGTCTTTTAACCTTAATTTTATTTTATATATATATATATATATATATATATATCAGTATCGTTAAAAAGCCTAAAACAATTCTACAAGTGTTCAACCCCTTGGGGAGCAACATTATTTGACACAAGTATTAAAAGGAGTGTTAACATTATCTACAAATTTGTTTCTAGCGCTTGGCTATCGTCACCTGTACCTGACGATAGCCAAGCGCTAGAAACAAATTTGTAGATAATTTTAACATTCCTGTTAATACTTGTGTCAACTATATATATATATATATATATATATATATATTATATATAAATATATTTGTTAAAATAGTTTTTAAACCTTAGATAGATGATATATATATATATATATATATATATATATAACACAAATAGATCTGCCTTTGAAGAGGAGTATGATGGTTCCCTCAGGCAGCTAGTGAAGGGTTTCTCATATTTATCATATATTTCCCCCATTATCTTCATCTTCAATTTTTTTTTTTAATTCAAATCTTTGCCAAGTCATTACAATAAGGACTGAAGAATTGTTAGCCTGCACTTGTTTTCCCCCACTACTTAATTGTTCAGCAAAATATTATATATATATATATATATATATTTAGAATGCCTAAAATGATTTCAAAAGCGCTCGACCCCTTGGGGAGCAACATTTGTTTAAAATCAAGTATTAAAAGGAATGGCCTGAGAGATTTTAAAAACATTCCTTTTAATACTTGATTTTAAACAAATATATATATATATATATATATATATGTGTATGTGTGTTGTGTGTGTGTGTGTGTGTGTGTGTGTGTGTGTGTGTGTGTGTGTGTGTGTAGCTGCTACCTGTTGAGGGCGACGTGGGCGAAGGCTTTGCCAACAATGCTGAGGGATATTCTGCGATAGGTATTGCAGTCACTGCAGTCCCCTTTGTTCTTGTATTAGCGTGATAATGTCTGCATCGCGCGTGTCATCGAGTGCGGTTCCTTCCTCCCAACACTGCAGCAGAAGCTCATGGAGGTGACTGAGGAGAGAACTCTCCTTGCCGGATTTGATGACTTCTGAAGGAATGGCATCGATACCGGGAGCTTTTCCGCAGGCTAGCTAGTTGATGGCCTTGCTGAGTTCCTCAATGAAGGGTGGGGCGTCGAGTTCCACAATGGCAGGCAGGAGGGTGGTGTTCGCAATGGTTGTGTGGGAGTCCTCCCTGGAGTACAGCTCCTGGTAGTGCTCCACCCATCTGTCCATCTGTTTGTTGTGGTTGGTGATAACTGCCCCCAACGTAGATCTTAGAGGAGTGATCTTGATGGCGCTAGGGCCGAACGCTTTCTTCATGCTTTCCTCCATGGCACGGATGATTTTGCAGTAGTCAGCGGAGATCTGGATGCCCTGGCACAGGTTCAGCCAGTAGACATTGGCACATTTACAAGCGATCCGCTGTGTGTTGCTTCGGCCAGTGTCTTTTTTTAAGGACTTTCTCTTGTGATTGAGGAGTGCGGCTCGCTTAGCAGCAATGACAGGCTCCATCCCCACGATTCCTGCTTCAGACCAGTCTTCATTCTTTCTCACTCTCTTGCAATAGGTGTCTGAGACGGACGTGGTTCCACCGTAATGAAGCGCTGTCTGTCGGGCAGTCTTCTAGGGCCTTGTCAAGGGCTCTGGCGAAGCGTTCGCGAAGTTTGGGCACTGACGTCATGGCTGTGTTGATTCGAGGACGTGCCTTCTGCTTGAAGCAGTGAATTTGCTTGGGCTGAAGACGCACCTTGCGTCGCAGTCACCACTGTGGTAGCTGCGGGTGATGAGCACATCGCTGAGCAAGGGTCTTTAGGTGATCATGAAGTCAGCTGATGCCTTTGACGGGATCTGGGGCGCCTCCAGGACAGTCTGTGGTGTAGCCTGGTGGTGAAGGTGATCGTGAAACAGAAGTTGTGGTAAGAGCAAAACTCAAGTAGCCACATTCCTTCTCGTTGAGCTTGCCAATACGGAAGCGGCCAATGCAGCGGGTCCAGGAGCTGTGGTCTGCACCAGTCCGGGCGTTAAAGCTCCCGAGCAAGAACAGGTGTTCCTTCGCAGAGCCAGCGCTTCATAGAACTCATCCTTAGCCTTGGCTATAGAGCAGATTGTGTGGGCGTACACGCAATATGATAAAACTCTGAAAGATGGACGAGCAGAATGCATAGACTTCAATCATGTATGACCCACCGGCATACAGTCTAGAACTCATGCTTGGCGGTTGTTTCATACTTCGGTATAGGTAATGAACTTTAAGTAGTACATTCAAGTCCTACAAGGCTATATCCAGCCAACTATTAAACGATCATTTGCCACGAAGCAATACCTCCTTCACATAGACAACGCTTCCATTGATAACTCCCGTGAAACAGAACAGTGGAAGCGATAGCAGTCTGTCCCGATCCTCCAGTCGCCAGCACAGTCGTCCGATCTCAGCCCCATGGAAAATGTCAGTGCTGTTCTAAAATCCATTGTGAACTTTCGTAAACGTCGCAATACCTCCTTAACGGACTTCAAGTATGAACGCACAGTTGCGAGACATGTCCACCCCCCCCCCCCCCCTTCTCTCCACCCCATCCCCGCCCACTACCACCATCACCTCCACATCGGATCTGAAAAAAGAATCTAGGCCAAGGAAAAACTGATCATGTCACAAGTAAACAACTGCTCCAAACCACCAAGCCTCATAGAATGATCTGCTGACATCAGTTATAAGAGAAAAAAAAAACAGGTAAAAGTCTAGGGAGAAAGACGGAGGAGAGCATCTTTCCCTTTTTTCTAGCCATTGATATGATATTGACCACAGAACTAAGGACATATTGCTGAAAAAGTCCAAATGTGTTTTCATGAAACGGAAGGAACGGTCAACAGTTTTCACATATGTTTTTTTTTTCTGTCAAATGTATCTTGTGTTAATGTAACTGGTTATTTTGTTTGTTTGTTTTGATTTAGTTTGGTTTGGTTTGGTTTGGGGCTTTTGTTTGTTTGTTTGTTTTTCAAACAGACTTGCATCGTGTTTTATTAATATAAAGTTTACACTGCGTCGCTCATGCACAGTTGTGATAACTTAATTTGGGCCGGGCTGAAGTCTGATTGAATCTTGTGATATCGTGCATTCGATGAAACACATCACAATCTGGATTGTGAGCTGACAACACGTATCGGTCCTGAAATCGACTGCACAGAGTTCACAACTTAAACAAAGCCAATACCTTGGTTGCACACATTGTCTCGGCAATGCTGCAAACATCAACCGTTTAGTTAGTTTGGGTAAAATCCCTGCATTATACAAACAGATTCAATCAGCAGTGTGAACTTCGCTTCCAATGATTTTTCTCCCGCTGCATAACGCTCCGGTCAGAGTACGAATACCTCGCTATACCAACAACTGTCACCTCATTTTGCAGCAAGAATGCACATCTCTTCGGCAATGGATATTTTCCCCAAATTTTCACCACAGGATTTTTTGAGCAGTTGGGGGGGGGGGGGGGGGGGGCGGGGGGGGATCGGGAGGGCTGTTTGAGGACGGGAGGGATAAGTGAGTCTGGGAGTGCAGTGGTGGTTGGGGAGGGATTGTGGTTGAGTTGTAAAGTTGCTTTAGTCGACAATGAAATATCATTATGACCGTCCCACACTTTCCGTTACATTTCAGTCCAAATCCCGTTGATGCTTTCCAGACACGTTTGCTGTGCGTATGATGTTGTCTTTTCGTCTGCTGTGTACTGCGAGTCACAGGAGGAGAAATGATTTGGGAGAGAGAGAGAGAGAGGAGAGAGAGAGAGAGAGAGAGAGAGAGAGAGAGAGAGAGAGAGAGAAACAATGTGTGTGTTGTTGTTGTTGTTGTTGTTCTTTTTCTTCTTTTTCTTCTTTTTTTTTCTTCTTCTTCTTCTTCTTCTTCTTCAAAATATCACCTTATAAACACAGAGACAACTTGCAGGATGATGATGTTTCATGGTTCCAGACCAACCCTCTGTTCCTCACCATGGACATGATGCTGAAAGCTGGACTGCTGGCCTGTGGACTGGTGCTGCTGGCCCCTGGATGCTGGATGCTCACTGGTAAGGGGTGTGGCCACACACCACAATTATGATTTTGCACTAAATAACTCATCCCTGCAAATGTTTCTTGAGGCGTAGCATAAACATGAGCTCAGAATTATATTGAACTAATAAGTGATCAACTCAACAAACCATCTCGCATGTTTTTAGGGATTTCAACCGATGAAATCATTCACAATCAAGAAATACATGAGATACCCCTTACCTGAGATCACATTTCAGGCCTTCACACTCACCGTGACCCTATGTTTGCACCAGGTGGTTTCCCCAAAAGATTCTCCTCCCTTTCAGACACAATGAAAAGTATTAAAACAATACAATTGTGCCTATCTATAAATACTCGACTTCTTAACCAAGGCCTTAATGCATTATTTTTTGGTGTGCAGTCTGTCAGGTCTTCCTCAAGGCGTCCCACTCAGGGACGTGTTGCCGATGTTTCCCCAGCTTTCTCTTCGTACTGTTTGGTTCTAACGCCCGCTTCTTATTCCCATGACTGTTAAAGCCCTTGGTGTTGCAGTATATCAGCAGTTCCACAGCTGTCTAGTCCCCGAGTTCTGTTTTCACAATTCACTAGCGCTGCATGCAGTCTCTGTAGGTAGAAATAGAGGCAGCTGGACATTGCCATCGTGCCGCTCATTCCGGCTCCCCGTCCAGTCACACAGCAGCTCGTATCGCCGCAGCTCTAGCACTGGCAATTCAGGGGGAGCAGTCAATGACAAGTCATCATAAAGAAACCCACCAGAGGAGACACTGCACTACTGCTGAGTCACTTCGGTGGCGCACACATGTGCCTGTTCAGATCCAACATATGCAGGACACCACCTTCTAAGCCCTCTACGGAGATCAGTAACGACTTAGTCGCGGATCCTGCGTGAGTGAGCTGTCCCTACCACGTCCCTCCAACGACAGTCCCCATGAACGTGCCGATACTGGCAACCTCGACACGAACAACGCCAAGGGCACACACGTGGAGAGGACCTCGACACTGAGGTCATCATGACAGCAGGGGGGTGAAAGACCACAGAATTTGAGACTTGCTGATCGATGAGGATGGCGAACATAACGCTGTTATCTTCCATTCCGCCCTTTGACTGCATGACAGGGCAATACTCTACACTTACTTTCAGAATATATCCTGACGTCAACCAGGCCTGAGAGATACAGATACATGCAGTGTTGGTTAGAAAATGCAAGCAACACTCACAGAGATGCCTCCATTAAGAGAATAAAACTCGATGTTGTGGTCCCAGTCTTCCCAACTGAGCCCATAACAACCTACACTCTGGGTAGAAGCTGGCTCCCACAAATAAATGACCGACGGGAATCGAACCAACGATCTCCCAGCCGAAATCACGACGCTAAACACTCCGCCACTGCGGCGGGTCGCATAGAAATCTGAGTTCCAGTCTTCGACTGTGGGCATGTGATAAGAAACTAGCTTTATGTGCTGGTTGTTGAAAGAGATCTGTGCTGACTGACTGAATCAGAATGAGGAGAGACATTGACGCTGTGCTGACTGACTGAATCAGAATGAGGAGAGACATTGACGCTATGCTGACTGACTGAATCAGAATGAGGAGAGACAGTGACGTTGTGCTGACTGACTGAATCAGAATGAGGAGAGACATTGACGTTGTGCTGACTGACTGAATCAGAATGAGGAGAGACAGTGACGCTGTGCTGACTGACTGAATCAGAATGAGGAGAGACAGTGACGCTGTGCTGACTGACTGAATCAGAATGAGGAGAGACATTGACGCTGTGCTGACTGACTGAATCAGAATGAGGAGAGACATTGACGTTGTGCTGACTGACTGAATCAGAATGAGGAGAGACATTGACGTTGTGCTGACTGACTGAATCAGAATGAGGAGAGACATTGACGCTGTGGTGCAGGGATTTCTCTTGTAGGCACTTCATGATTATGCTGTGGTTTATGGTCGGGCGTTACGGAAAGACATGGTGGCTGAATTTATCCAGTGTTGGTTAGTTGGATCTGCGCCACCTGGCCCGTGCTATAGCGTCAGAATTGTGAGTATGGTGCTGGTTAAAGAGCAAGTCGGATGGCGGCGAAGTTATGGTTTTGATAGACAGCGTCACACGCACAGTAATATTTCTTATGTGGACCTGATGCCGACAAGGTTGCTGGCATCTACGTCTTAGGCGCTGTTGGTGACACTGTACACCATCTTGTTTTTGTAAATACTTTTTTCTACATCTACTCCTATTCAGCATCGTGATGCAAGGCATTGCACATTTCATGCCTGACTGCTCCATTCAGAGAGAGAGAGAGGAGAGAGAGAGGAGAGAGAGAGGAGAGAGAGAGAGAGAGAGAGAGTTCCACAAGGCATGGGGCGCTACTCTCATACAATAGATTAGAAGAATCTGGCGGACCTAAACATATGCCTGCAAGCCGGAAAAGTCTGTACAATCACACTTTACTTGTTCACCAAGATGGAGAAAAGGCAATTTTCAGTATTTTTGTTCTGAGCGAGACTGTCCAGGTCCAAATGCGTGCGACAAAGGATGCACAAAACTGTCGCCTGTTAACGAATGCAAGAGAGCAGCAAACATCAGTCACAGCATCTTGACGACACTGTTCACGTCGATTCTTGATTCTAACGCTTGTGCTTGTCCTAAGATTGTGTGAGGTAAAGACTGTATATCTGACGTTCATTAGCCATGAACGCCATGCAGGTCGATACATACGGACGCTATAGTTACACGTTGCATAAAAGCTCGACCAACCACATGAGGACTTTTCAGGGCTTTGAAACTCGTACAGGAAAAAGGTTACATACTGGAAAAGGTAGATAAAAAAAATACATCTCGAAACAAGCAAGCAAACAAACAATACTACAATGTATGACTTGATAGCTAAATTGTTGTCATCCTTTGGCAACAAAGACCAGACCGTACTCACAGTGGCAGGGTCATTCCGCTTAGAATTTCGAACCCCGATTTTTAAATACCTTAAACAGAAAGGAAAAACATTTAGAGGTAACAAACGAGCAATGTGAGTGAAAGGACAGCACACGCTGGTCAGCTAGTGTCCACTCATGGCAATGAGCAATGTTCATGACCTAGTCATCAAATGACGACCAAAAAAAACAAAAAACCGCACGCCATACACTGTAACCAGGAACACGTGTAAAAGAGCTTCCAGAACGAAGACAGGAAAAGGATCACAAGGCGGGAAGATAGTAGACGACAGAATTGTACAGCGATACGAACTGATGTGCAAATAGATAGATAGACAGAGAGATCGATCGATCGATAGATAGACAGACAGACAAATAGATAGATAGATAGATAGACAGACAGGTAGACAGAAAGATAGATAGATTGATTGATTGATTGATTGATTGATCGATAGGTGGGTGGGTAGGTAGACACACAGACAGACAGAAGACGACAGAGAGACAGACAGACAGACAGACAGATTGACGGATAGACAGATCAACAGACAGACAGATAGATATATAGATAGATAGATAGATAGACAGGCAGATAGATTGATGAATAGGGGAGAGAGACAGACAGACACAGAGAGAGAGAGAGAGAGAGAGGACAGACAGACAGACAGACAGAGAGAGAGAGAGAGAGAGAGGGGGGGGGGGTGTACAACATACTGAACAGTCATGTGTTACAGCTTCAAAATGTCCAGTGACCCATAGAGTTCCGTTTGCCTTTTCGTCTTCAGACTGTGACAGCGGTTGGACTCATTTCGGATATTCGTGTTGGCTCGTTACCTCCCAGTCTATGCCCTGGTTCCAGGCCATCGTGAGTCTGTCTGTCTGTCTGTCTATCTGTCTGTCTGTCTGTCTGTCTGTCTCTGTCTCTCTCTCTGTCTCTCTCTCTCTCTCTCTCTCTCTCTCTCTCTCTCTCTCTCCCTTCCACCCCCCTCTCTCTCTCTTTCTGTAGTCCACGTACGCTTCACTTGAATTTTGAACGATGATGCCACATGTCTGGAGATTCCTTGAATGACACGATCGTGAACTGATGAACATCCCTAAACTTAAATTGTCCTTAATTATGAAAAAAAAGTTTAATGTTTGGTTACGTAAAGAAACCCATTCCACGAAAACATATTTACCATGTTATGAAATGGAATGGAACCCCTCAAAATTCAAAATTCTAGGGTTGTGGTTTACAAATAGTCTGTCAGATATGACAGAAATTAATGTGACAGATACATTCTCAGAAGTTCAAAACCTGTTCAAAATATGGCCAAAGAGAATAACAACGCCATCATATAGAATTACGGTGCTCAAGTCGTTAGTTCTAACGAAATTGGTGTACTTATGAATCTTTCTACCAAATCCCCCTGATTCTCAGATTGCCTCGTTACAAAATATGTGCTTCTAATTTGTTTGGAACATCAAGAATCACAAAATCAAAAGAAAATATTCAATACAAAATGTACAAAGGGAAGGATTAGGTATACGCGACCTCAAAGTATGTATTAGCTCCTTGAAAATCCCCTGGATCAAGAAAGTGTACATGCAAAACCATACGTGGAAAACAATATTATATTATGTCCTAAACCTGATGCATATGGGCCTGACAGGTTTGCTGAAAGCAATATTCAAAACAAATTTTGGAAAGGAGGTAAGGTAAGGAAAGGAGGTTTTCAAACACACAAAATATTCTGCAAACACAGTACGGATCCAGACACTGGACTTATCTTTTGTAATGAATTTTTTTTAAGTTGGAGAAAAACCTATCTTTTACAAGAAATGGATGCAGAACAATATATTTTCTACAAATTTGAAAAAATAATCTATAAGGCTCCGCTGAAAAGCATAGACATACGTTTCGACATTTTAGGTCTTCTTCAGGCAAGATACACAACACTCAGGACAACAAAAATGAACGAGCAATCACTTATCTTTATCCAATTCGGCGCAAGATGGGCGTTGAACGAAAATTTGTTGAGATTTTTGCCCGCAGTGGCCCCACTTTGCAACTCAATACATCTGTAGTTAAACATTTACTCGATGCCAATGGCAATGTTCTTAGGCGCCACGAATTGTCAGAGAAGTTGGCATTTAAGGAAGTTCTAAAAAGGGTTAAGAAAATTAAAAGAAAAACTGAAGTGGTTCCGATTAAATCCATTCCATAGAATTCTGGTACCAATAATGTTCTGAAACGTATCCAATTATTAAAAATGACAAATGCAATGTTTGTAACAGAAAGATTTGATTAATCACTACCAGTGGGATTGTGAGTTTACACATACTTTCTGGGAAGAGCTTGAAAACTTTTTGAACGTGAAAATTGCGCATTAATGTGGGTATTATACTGTTTGTCACTGATGAAAAAAAAACAACAAAAATCGATGATTTGATAATTTTAATGTTGAATATTTCATATATGTAATTGTAGAATTAACAAAACAAAGCCTAACATAAATATGTCTTTGAAGGAACTGGACTATAGACATAAAATAAAGATTTATGTGTCCTTGATGGAGATGAATTATGGAAACTACCTAACAAAATGTGCCCCATGTATTAAATTATTAGAGGCTTAGTGCTTATGATATACTACGCACAAAAAGTTCAGGATCGGTATGTGAAAACAGGTGCGTAATAAACTCAGTTCGCTACTGTTATTTATTTCTTAGTCCAGCCAAATTGTCATGAATTCTTGTTCAGCTGTAAGTGGGCGATGTTGTGTTAGTGCGAAAATTGCACGGGATTCTCTACTACTGAGCTGGGCCGCAAACGGAAAAGCGGAAACTTGCGAAAAATGACCTTGTTTTGGACCGTTCTGCCTGAACACATTGCACTTGCCAGATGGAAAAACCATTATGCACGTGCAAGCACTGCTGTTTATGTGTGAGATGCTGTCGCTCGCTTGGCTATATAAGAAGACATTCCACCAGTAGTAGGCCTGATCTGACAATGCCTCCACGACGAAAATCAAGCGAGTTGGATAGGGGACGAGCTGTTGCATGGTTCCAAGATGGTGTTCCCAAGCGAGAAGTGGCCAGGCGACTTCATGTGTCCATCTCGGTCATTGTCCGACTGATTCAACGCTTCACAGCCACTGGGATTGTCCATGAAAGACGCAGATCTGGTCGACCGAAGAAGACAACCCCACGTGACGATTGTCTCATTGAACGACAAGCCCTGCAGACAAGAACAGCCTCTTCCAGCATAATTCAAAGGCAGTTCAGGGTGGCTACTAACATCAACATCAGCCAGCAGACCATACGGAACTGCCTACATGGGTTTAATCTCCGTTCTCGTCGCCCAGCAGTACGGCCACGCTTAACTCCAGCCCATAGGGCAGCACGCCGCGCCTTCTGCGCACGTCACGTGAGGTGGACACGTCAGCAATGGTCCCAGGTCCTGTTCAGTGATGAATCACGCTTCACCCTTCACCACAACGATGGCCGACTGAGGGTCTGGAGGCGCCCAGGGCAACGCTTTATTGACGCCACTGTCCAAGAAAAGGTGGCCTTTGGTGGAGGTTCTGTAATGGTCTGGGGGGCCTTCAGCCTTCACCACAGAACACCCTTGTATCATGTACAGGGTAACCTGACTGGCATCCAATACCGGGATGAGATCCTTCGACCACTGGCTGTGCCTACACTGCAGCAGATGGGACCGAGGGCTGTCTACCAGGATGACAATGCTCGCCCCACAGGGCAAGAGTGGTCAACGACTTCCTGCAGCAGTCTGGAGTCAACAGAATGGAGTGGCCAGCATGCAGTCCCGATCTCAACCCGATTGAGAACCTCTGGGATGAGCTGGATCGCAAAGTGAGGAGCCACCCCCATCCCAGGGATGCCCAACACCTCTACCAGATGCTGCAGGCTGAGTGGCAGGCGCTTCCACAGAGGATCTTCACCAACCTGGTCAACTCGATGAGGACTCGCTGCATCGAGTGCCAGAACAGCCGTGGTGGTTACACGCATTACTGAGCTTTTGGGAGCATCAGTATGCCCTGTCTTGTGATTTCAATGACTTTGGGAAATCAAATTTG
>CM065721.1:11619016-11629016 GCA_033310375.1 Conus canariensis | reverse complement strand
TGTGTTTTTTTTAACCAGAGATATAGCTGTGGGAAGGATATACATCCACGCCTTCCGCCAGGTAGAGATGCTTTACATATTTTCAAGGCATTTACCACTTCCGGTTGATTTTTTTACTCTTGTCTGCCTCTGCTCACGGGCTGTCTGTAGCTTTGCCACTCTTCGCTGCTGAGAGGATCCAATAGTCATGTTTGAAACGCACGCGCGATGATTGAGATGGGGCAAAGACCACAGGGAGACCACTCTGGCTAAATCGCCAGCAAGACTCTGGCATACCTGCAAGGGCAGACCACCGGTTGCATGATTCTCTCATGTTCGCGGGACCTGGGCTGCTCGCAAATGGATAGTGATCGTCGCGAGAGAAATGAGCCTTGGACAAAGGCGTCTGATGGGAAAGTGAGACAAAGTATTTGTCCTATCCCTTCAACATAATTGGTTTCACCCAGCTCGATGATGTTACTTTTGCCCCGAGCGGTCTGTTTGAGGATGTGCATGCGTGCAAGGGTAAGGCCAGCTGCGCTGAGAGACTGGGTTAGAGAGAAACACAAAACGCAAACAGTGTCTCCCACGGTCCAACCAACCAACGCACATCACAATGAAGCGGTAGGGGAAGAGTAAAATACATAATAAACAACAAACTATTCTAGTGTAAACGATAAGTCAGAGTCATGTGCTACTAATTCAAACCATACAGTCACTCGCAGTCACGGACAAACACAAAGACAAACATCCGGCGAGCGTCCTGGCACTAAACCTTACAAAAACCAAAGAGCGTGCCAAACGGAAATCTTTCCGACTGAATAATCTGTCAAGCAAGGTTCGTTTGACAAAAGACTTGGCCCACGTACCATAGACAATGTAAAAGGAAAAGCATGTTCTTTTTCAAGTTCATTTTCCCCTCTGAAGGGTTTTAACGGAAGGGGAAAAGGAGATGTGTGTGGATACCGTACCCTTGCGCGCATACAAACTATAAGA
Source organism: Conus canariensis (assembly GCA_033310375.1). Lineage (NCBI taxonomy): Eukaryota > Metazoa > Mollusca > Gastropoda > Neogastropoda > Conidae > Conus > Conus canariensis. The sequence goes on along the minus strand of CM065721.1, from coordinate 11,628,041 downwards.
AAATACGCGACTGTGTTGCTCATCATAGGGCAGGCCCAATTTGTTCCCCTACCCCCTTCCCCACTCTCCTAAAGGGAACAAATCTTAGCACTCAAAACCATATGCATCTGCAACTAAAGTACGTTAGAAAGCGCGACGGGCACAAATAGAATTATTTCCAGCATGCCTGTCTCTACGAGAGAAGCCACTTGAGACAGGTACAAAAGGATATCTTTTCTAATGCACAAATTTCCCTCAACAAAGGAAATAATTTCAAATGATAACGCACGAATGACGATAAAGAAAGTCTTTCTAATGCAGTCTCTCCCACAATAAAGGGAGACAATGATCAGTTTAATGAAAAAAAAAAGTATTTGCTCATTTAGTTTGCCGCACAGGAAAGAAACGTCTATTGAACTTCTCCCAGATTATTAATCACTGTTTGTCATTCGTCATTTGCGCTTGTAGGATCCAACCATTCCTGGGGACTCGTCCTGTCTGTGGAGGAAACAGGAGCACTACCCTGGTTCTCCAGCACTGACATTATGGAATCTGTTGGCCCGTCAAAGCCACCAGTAGCCCCCCCCCCCCCCCCCCTCCCACTGCTCCACACACAGCAGACATCTGGTCAAGGGGAGTAACCAACCAACTTAATGCATGGGGCTAAGAACCCAGCAGTCCTTACTATAATCTTTTGGTACTTCTTACGTACATCTGGAGGATGCGGACATTCTGATGTCTCTTTTCCTTTCAGAATGAAATTTCATGACATTTTGACAAGGAAACCAACAATTCAAAACAAATCAAGCATTTTGAAACAATTTGGGAGTTGAATCCTTGAAGCCCTGTTCACAAACAGCACTCATCCGACCTGTGAATCTTGTGGACGCTGACCGTGGGAGGGCCAAAAGCCCGCACATTCAGAAGGTTCACACACATCTGTGCCCAGACTAGTCTTGTCACATTCGAGATGTGTGGTTCGTGCACTCTTCACCTGCACACAGCGGGAGTGGGTTGACTGTAAGAAAATTACAGGGGAAAAAAGCACATACATGGGCCGAAAAATGACTGAACTAAAACAGTGGAAGAAATATTATGCAAGCTTCCGATTTCTAATTTATGTATGATACCAACTGTAGCATTAATGAAATAATTTGTGCTGGAATGTTTCCATTCAATTCTCGTTCCTCTAAAAGTAAATTTTGGGGTAACACACGGTATCGTGGTTGGCAACGCACGTGACACTGCGTGACATAGACACAGAGACACTGACACAAGGGCCATCTCCATCCTGTGTGCTGCTCCCCTCCATACAAAGTTAGGCCAGTGTCTGTCATAGCAGCATGCCACACAATGGAAAAAAAAACGCATACGGTCTCCTTGCTCAAAGATGTCCGTCAGACTGGATATCCCGTAACAAAGCTTTTTTTTTTTTTAAATATAGAAATCTTACCTATGTCAAAGAAGATGGTATTGCGAAAAACGAAATGTTATGATGGTATGATTGTGAAACTCCCAAATGATGCTCGGACCGGTAAAGAAAAAGCTTTTAAGCATCCTTACATTGTAATACCATGGATATAAGACAAACCTACACTTTTTCGTGTCGAAAGCAGAACAGCTCAAATTACTCCAATATTCGTGTGAAAATACCAAACAGACTCAAATTTCTGCCAGAAAATAGAAAATCACCGGTGATTCATTAACACAACCAATTTGTTATCTGTAAAGCTCATTTCCTTTGTGAACTCGCAGACGGATAACGAAACTCTTCAAAACCCATCCAAACCTTAAATATTTTTCACGTGCAATGGGGTGGATATACAGAAGACAGTATGCCGTTTGCACACAGGCCATTCCTTTTACAACCCACTAATTCTTTCTTTTAAAGATGTAAAAGCTCCGTGGGGCATTCCGTGTAATATACCGCACTCACTGTAACATTGTGTTCTTACATAGTGTACGGATTTACACGACGTCAGATGTGAACACTTGACTGCAGAGTCTGTAAATATCTTGTTCAGGGATGTCCCGCCGGATGCGGTTTTTGAGTTTGTCAAAGAGAGAACCATTTCTCATTTGACATAAGATAATACGGAAGAAGGATATTTAGGAAATCCCGGCATTTTATATTTTTAAAAAAGCCTGGCTTAATGTATGTGTGCACGCTTTTTTGAATTGTTTTAGAGTTGACTTCAACGAGAAGACAGCTCTGACACGGCCCTTTGCAGTCTGTTGGACTGTAACCAGGTTTCTCTCTCTCACACCTTATGCCAGGGTTTAAAGAATGTCTCCATCAAATTCAAAGGGAGCTGTTGGAGTAAGCTACAGGTTGAGCACTGGGGAGTGTACACGGTTGATAAAATAGCAGGAACGTTACACATCAAACTGAACTTGAAGAATATTTTCATCGCCACATTTATGACCTTTGTAGTTCCGTATACTTTCTCACATGAATTGGGGAAAAAAATCTGATGACAATGTCACTAATTACTGTTTATAACGTTTGCCACGGAAGTATGTGTGCGTGGAGAAGTGAAAGAAGTTGTAAAAAATAGCAGTAATATTTTGCATATTTATTTACTTTTTGCACGCTGACAAAATCATAAAAAAATCAAAACTACGGATTTTGTTCGACCGAAAGCAACAGACTTACACAATAACACACGTTCTCTACCAAAACTACATCTTTACATAAAAAATATGTTGAATTAGACCAGTTCGCAAATTGTAAGCATGCTTGCTTTATCATATTTCGTTTCATTTTAATGAAGATCCTCTAGCTTTGTATTTGAGAGTCATGAAGAGTTTCAATCCACATTATTCATAAACACAACATAAAACTACACCCTAGATAGTGTACCTAAAATCTGTTAACTTTCTTCTTCTTTTCCCAATACATAATTATAAGTTTATCAATGCTTAAATTTCGCTTCGAAGATTTTCTTTTTATCTCACATTAATTACTGAGTTATCTCCCTGGATTATCACATTAGATCAACGCATTAGTGAATGTAGTAACAGTTTCCTTCTGTCCATTTTCTACAAGGATCAATGAGTTTGGTTTTGACGTCAATGGCCCCACCATTCAATGCATGACAATTGAGAGCATATGACACCATCTGAACTACTGTCCCCATTGCTTTGACAGTTGGCAAAGGATGGCTGGGGACCCTGTGTCAAGGAACGAACTGCCAGTCTATCCACTCCATGCAGATGCTGGATTTCGCCAGCTGGGGCTATGACCAGCCTGACAACTTCGACGGGATTGTGGAAAACTGCGTGGCCCTCCATGGCAACGGCGACTGGCACGACTACCCGTGCTGTCAAAACTTCCACATGGCAGCCATCTGCAGAAAGGACTGAATGAAGTGGGCACTACTGTCGGCTCTTGTTGGTTTTCTTTTGTCGTGGCTGGTTTGTTTGTTTGTTTGTTTGTTTGCTTGTTTGTTTGTTGGATTGTGTCCTGGCTATTGTGTCTCGCTTAATTGATTTCTTCATCTTCGTGCTGTTTCAGACTTATATGAACCTTGTCTCTTTCGTTCGGCGAAATAGTAGTTTTTCTTTTCAATTTATTTCAGTTTCCGCCCGCAGTCACCTACCTTTCTTTGTAACTAAATCACAATTAGGAGGTTTGGATACCACACCATATAAACACGCACACAGTGTAGTTACTGTAAATGTAAATCTCAGGCAGGACAGGGAGAAGTGAACAATAAACAAGGAATACAACTCTTGACCCTGTTGTAAAACAATAAACAGAAAATACACCTAAACGTACATGTAAACAAGAGTCGCAAAGAGCAAACACAGAATCCAGACATCCAGACATCTTCATCAGCACGGAATTTAGGTGTTAACCTTGACTCAGCACTTTCCTTCCTGCAACATGTTTCCATATTCTGCCGTGTCTGTTACTTTGAGCTTCGCTTCTGTGCGACATCCGTGCCACAAAACCCCTGTTTCTGCTTTCATTCTATCAAGACTTGTCACTGTAATTCTCTTCTAGCTGGCTGCCCCCAGAATCTTCTCAGTCATCTTCAGAAGTACAAAACAATGCGGTTCGTATGATTCTTAGACAACTCAGATCTTCTCATGTCACTTCTTTACTTCTTTCTCTTCACTGGCTGCCGGTCGAAAAACGAATAGACTACAAACTGACCTTACTGTGCTTTAAATCTTTGATTGGCTTAGCTCCTTCCTACCTTTCTGATCTCCTTCATCTCTATGTTCCTTCTAGGCAGTTGTGTTCTTCTACCGATAACACTCTGCTCAAAATCCCTCGATTTCGAACTAAAACCTACGGTGATCGTTCTTTTTCTTTTCAGGGTCCGGTTTCTTGGAACAAATCCCAATATCTTTGCGTAGTTCAAACTCTCTGTCTTCCTTCAAGGCATCTCTTAAAACAATCCTCTTCACCTGTCAATAGCAGTTCTTTCTTCCCTTTCTCTTGCCCATCAGATTGATTCTGAGACGTGTGTGTGTGTGTGTGTGTGTGTGTGTGTGTGTGTGTGTGTGTGTGTGTGTGTGTGTGTGTGTGCACGCGTGCTGGTGTGTCGGTTGTTGTGAGACAGTGTGTGTGTGTGTGTGTGTGTGTGTGTGTGTGTGTGTGTGTGTGTGTGTGTGTGTGCGAGCGCGCGCGCGCGCGCGCGCGCGTGTGTGTGTGTGTGTGTGTGTCTGTGTCTTGTCTATGTCTGTGTCTGTGTGTGTCTGTGTCTGTGTGGGTGCGTGTGTGCACGTGGATGGGTGTCACTGTGTACCTTTGTTTGAAGGTGTATGGTACTTATTGCAATTTCATCTTCTTATTGGTTTCATTTATGTTTTTTCTTTAACCTTCTCTGTATTTGTAAGCGCTTAGGGCTTATGATGTAAGATTAAGCGCCATGAATAATCATTATCAGTATCAGTAGTATTATTATCATCAATCCCCGTCCCGCTCTTTCGACTCTTATGGCTGACTACAGTCTACGATCCAATTTAACAAGACATGGGCTTTATTTCAGAGTTCGACAACAGTATAGGAATATTATCGATCTGCATTATAGCAGATGTTTTTTTTTCTCCAGAGCAGTTTCTCAAAATGAACGGATTCGTATTCACAGCTTGTGGCATGGTTCCCCTCATCCCATACCTTGCCGAAGAAGCTGCGATCTGGCCTCTTGTGTCACTGGATACAACTTCCACAGAACCATGATCTGCTGGACCCCAACAATTGAGCCCCCGCCCGCTGCTACTTCTCCCAATCCGAACACATCGTCAGCACAGTAGAACAGATGAAAGCAAAGCTTTTCTTTAGAAAAAAAACCGGATTAATTCCTGCGGACATCCACATGCGAAGGAAACGCACCACCGAATTGAACAGCCCACCAGAATGACAGGACACTGCAATATGAAAGAGGGTGTCACGCTGTGAAGCAGAGTGAGAGAACAATGTCGGGCAACAGTTCACTCAGCTTCATGAGCGGTGCGTGCAGAGAGCAACAAGAACGTGACACTCGCTACGACAGTCAGTGAATGAAGCCGAGACGCAGATGGTGTAGTAACCCGTTTCTTAACAAGGGGGGAAATATGTACACATAGCAGTCCCATCTATACCCCTAGAAGACACCACAGCCTGGATCTGTCATCGGGGAGCAGAAGCATCTCAACAGAAAAAGCCCTTGTGTGCTCAGAATGTGTGGAGCCAAATCACCATGCATCTTTTGTGTGAAGGAAACAGTTTGCAAGGCACGTAAACAGATCAGAAGAGAAGACAGGCAGAGGGAGGGTGTACTGTTTGTGAGACACTTTCTCCGGAACAATCTGACCAAGCCAGTGTTAGTGATAGAGGCACAGTGGAGAAGGAAGCGGGAGAGAGTCGTGGCGTCAAGTGGGACAGACAGTCCTTGGGTCGAATCAGCGAGGGACAAGACAACGCATTGCTTCTTTCTGGAACTGCACACCTTCTCTCGCCAAATGTCTAAACATCAAACCATCGTGATCCCATCAGGGTCCTACCTCCAAGGAGGTGGGGGGAGGGGCAACGGGAAAAAGGAACCAGTCATTGGGACCGTCATGTCTGCCCGTGTCAGACAATGCAGGTGAAATATGGTCAAACTTAGCTGATGATCTGCCCACGACTCATGGACCAAGAGTTGTTTGATGCCCCTTTTTTTTTTTTTTTTTTTCCATTTTTCTCGCCATTTCATTTTTCAACTAATGTATGTGTGACGAGATGGATGAGTGGTAGGTGGGTCCTCTAGGGGAAGGACTGGGGATAATTTCTCAATGAGAATTATCTTAACATTTCCCTATACCCTCTCTCTTACTAGTGGTGGAAGGAGCAACTTTCCGGTACTAGTCATCGAAGAAATTTTTATTTTACTCTGAGACTTGGTAAAATACTGAACAGTGGCTCTGAGATAATTTTCCTTAGGCCTGTACTCTTACAAGTACTTATAGCTCCGAGAGACAGAATTGAAGAGAGAAGTTCAAACATTCAACGTTTGATTGAACAACAGAGAACTGACACAAGTTAAGTGCACTTTCACACATCAACTTTTATTGCTTACACATAGGTAAGTATTGGTGGGTCAGTTCCATAGGCTAGGGTTTAATTCTCACTGGACTACCACAATGAGGGGCCATCCCTCACTCCTACTTTACTTGCTTGCACTATGTGCAGCGAGCTTAAGTTGGCATACAGGGGGTCTGTCCAAGTTACACTGAATGTATATGGTTATTATACATCCACTTCGCTTGCAAGCACCTGGTGTTGTAGCCAAAGTGGTACTCATAGACAGGTTCTCACTGTTTCATAATAAAGTGAGGGCAAGGGTCTGATTGGTTTGAGTCCAGGTAGTAAGCTAACTTAGCTTTGCTTCGGAGAGGGTAGTTGATCTCTCCTGTGGTTGGTGACTGCCCCCCACTGGTGTAGATTGGTTGTCTGGTGTCACCCCGGTTTTGGGCTAAGTCCCAGCTTCTGGTCCGGCCGCAATGTGTAGCATGACCAGGATCCCAGTTCTGCGATAAAGAGAACTTGGTCTGTAGGTGAGAATCTGATGGCTGGTTTGTTGAGTGCACACATTTACCCTGGTTTACTTTCAGCACAGGTGTGAGACTCAGCCAGCAAAGTTTTCTCTATGGTAGAGTTTCTGCTATAACTATTAATCTCCACTTTTGTTTAAAGGCTAAGTTAAGCTTACAAAAGGGTAGGAGACAGTAATACAATGTTACACAGTTTCAGTCAAACAACTCTTCCATGTTTCTTATGAATTAAATCATACGGACTTGGGCTACACTTAGTCCAAGTACACATGTGGTGTAGACTTGGTCATACACTACAAATCATTCCAACAATCACCAGTATTTATAAATCAGAGTAGCAGTTTTTAACCTAGCACAGATATACTGTTTTTCTGACCAAAATTAATCATTGAATTATTATCTTAACAGACATGATTGCCTACTGGCAAAAGTCAGGGTGAACACAAAGAACAGTGGTCAGACTGCTTACAAAGAATCCTAACCACTGGGAGGGCGCTTTTGCCATATGATGGCAACAAACTCCTACACAGAATAATAATTAATCAGTTTGATACATGCTGCTAAGCATTTGTACAATGTTAACGCAGCATACATACAATCAATACATAGATTCGAAAATGTAAAACAGAGTTCCAACTCACTTTTCCTGGGAATGAACAGTGAATGACTTGAGATCAAAGAGGTTACCAGGAGTTTCCCAGGCCTTCTCTAGTTGTCTCTGTCTTCCTCTGGTTTGGTCTACAGGCAGTCTTGAGGATCCAGTGAAGTTGCGCCCTTGTGCGCCTAGTATATGAATTCTCAATTGCCAAATCCAATGTTGACAACCTGTCATTCACACATCAGGGGTGAGAGGGGGAGGGATCTAGTCTTATCACCAGTCACCTCGGAAACTGTTTGAACCTAATTGGCACAGCTCACTGACATCAGCGGCCAGTTTAATTTATACATCTGTATAGACACAGACTCTCGCAGAGGAACTCCAGTGACATAATTTACCAGCGATCTGCAGAGCGCACAGACTGTAGATATGAAAAGGGGGGGGGGGGGGGGGGGTTGGAGAAGGAGGGAGGTTTGACGATTACCTTTGTGTCAACTACGGCCACACATGGCTGGGGGGGGGGGGGGGGTGGTGGAGAGCACGGCAGAGGCGTCGCGCCTTTGTTTTCATGGGATGGGGGGGGGGGGGGGAGGGGGAGACGGGCCATTGCCACAATGCAATTGAAATCTTTCTGCGTCGTAGCTACTCAAGAGTGGGGAAGGAGAGTAGAGGGGGGGGGGGGGGGTAGGTCAACAAGAACGAAAGGTGTCACGCGTGTATCATGACGCAATTTTTTCCTTTGTCATAGTTTGTGTCAGCCATGCAGTTCGCACCGTCCTAAGCGAGAGAAAGGGGGAGAGGGGGGGTTGAGAGAGGAGAGTGGGCATAGATTTGAAATCTATGTTTTTGGTTTGGGGTTTTAGTGGGACCGATCAGATGGTTTTGTCAAGCGTTTCATCACATAGGCCCCCCGAAAAAAGATTCTCTCTTGAGAGAAGCTCCTACTTGACAATCCATTCCGATCGTGGTCCATTAAGCTTTTGGCACTAGCTCTGGAGTCACCAAGACACCAATGGAGCCTCGGAATACATTATTGGGCTCCCGTTGGCCTGTGTCTGGATCGTCTGGCTGGCCTGGGGACGAATCGCCTCCTTGGCTGGATGACCAGTGTTGGCACAGGGGGCAGGAATCGACATATTTCTTTATGTCCTCTGCCATCCCTGGCCAATAGTACTGATTCATCACCCATTGCACTGTCTGCCCTACATTGATATGTCCTGGTGAACGGAGTGTATGTCCCACTTCCATTACTCGGGTCCGGTGTGGCGCCGGGACCACAAGTTGTGAATGATCTTTATTTAGCCTACGATACAAAAGACCGTTCCACCTAAAGAATTCACCCTTGCGAGTGGGGTGATGAGAGTGGCGCTGCCTTTTGAAGCATGCAGCTAATGTTGGGTCAGCTTGCTGAGCTGCTTTCAT
>CM065721.1:11609016-11614016 GCA_033310375.1 Conus canariensis | reverse complement strand
AACTAAAACGTCGGGCATGATCCGTGACCCATAATGAACATACCTGCTACTTTTCACAAAGATCGGCCAAGTACTTTCTGAGACATTTCATAAAAAAAAAAAAAACCGTTATGGGCCATTACAGCCGTTAGTAACAGATGTAATGGTAAACTAAAACGTCGGGTATCATCCATCGCCTCTAATGAACATACCTACAAATTTTCGGAAGAGTCGGCCAAGTACTTTCTGAGATATTCCATAAAGAAGAAAAACCGTTATGGGCCGTTATAGCCGTTAGTAATGGATATAACGGTAAACTAAAACATCGGGTATCATCCGTGACCCATAATGAACATACTTACAAATTTTCAGAAAGATCGACAAAGTGATTTCTGAGATATTCCATAAAGAAAAAAAACCGTTATAGCCGTTAGTAATGGCTGTAACGGTAAACTAAAACATCGGGCATCATCCCTAACCCATAGTGAACATACCTGCTAATTTTCACAAAGATCTGCCAAGTACTTTCGGAGATATTCCATAAAGAAGAAAAACCTTAAGGCCGTTACAGCCGTTAGTAACGGCTGTAACAGGAAACTAAAACATCGGGCATCATCCGTGACGCATAATGAACATACCTGCTAAGTTTCAGAAAGATCGGCCAAGTACTGTCTGAGATATTCCATGAAGAAGAAAAAACCGTTACAGGCCGTTAGTAACGGCTATAACGGTAAACTAAAACATCGGGCATCATCCGTGACGCATAATGAACATACCTGCTAATTTTCACAAAGATCGGCCATGTACTTTCTGAGATATTCCATGAAGAACAAAAACCGTTACAGGCCGTTACAGCCGTTAGTAACGGCTATAACGGTAAACTAAAACATCGGGCATTATTCGTGACCCATAATAACATACCTACAAATTTTCAGAAAGATCGGCCAAGTACTTTCTGAGATATTCCATAAAGAAGGAAAACCGTTACAGGCCGTTACAGCCGTTAGTAACGGCCATAACGGGATAAACTAAACATCAGGCATTATCCGTGACCCATAATGAACATACCTGCTAATTTTCACAAAGATCGGCCAAGTACTTTCGGAGATATTCCAAAAAGAAGAAAAACCGTTACAGGCCGTTACAGCCGTTAGTAAGGGCTATAACGGTAAACTAAAACATCAGGCATCATCCGTGATCCATAATGAACATACCTGCAATTTTTCACAAAGATCGGCCAAGTACTTTCGGAGATATTCCATAAAGAAGAAAACCGTTACAGGCCGTTACAGGCCGTTAGTAACGGTTATAACGGTAAACTGAAACATCGGGCATTATTCATGACCCATAATGAACATACCTACAAATTTTCAGAAAGATCGGCCAAGTACTTTCTGAGATATTCCATAAAGAAGGAAAACCGTTACAGGCCGTTACAGCCGTTAGTAACAGCTATAACGGGGTAAACTAAAACATCGGGCATCATCTGTGACCCATCATGTACATACCTGCTAATTTTCACAAAGATCGGCCAAGTACTTTCGGAGATATTCCATACAGAAGAAAAACCGTTACAGGCCGTTACAGCCGTTAGTAAGGGCTATAACGCTGAACTAAAACATCGGGCATCATCCTTTACCCATAATGAACATACGTACAAATTTTCAGACAGATCGGCCCACTAGTTTTTTTTTTCTGGAGCGAGTGGAACACATTTTGACCACGGACGCACGGACGGACGGACAGACACACAGACACACACACACACAGACAGCATTTCTTCGTTCCCATTCTAAAGTACTCCCTGTTCTATAAGAACTGGGAGTACAAAAAACACGCGCAAAAATAGAAATAGATACAGAAAACAGTATATGAGGCTACGAGACGCACACGGCAGTTGCTTGGCGGTGGCTTTTTTGCCGGTGGGATCTGCGGTCATGAAATACGGGCCGGTGCTCCCGTGGAGGTTCTGTCGTGTCACATCCAGTGGCCATTACAGAATGGCATCTGCCAGGGAGCAATTATGTCCCTTCACGTGTTAATGGAATGTTCTGTGCGTGCCTGCACCCTATGTGAGCACAGCGTAGGCTTCCAAGGGTGGTGCAGGATTGCTCCCAGCTGGTTCGTTCGGCAGTCGAGGACAGTAGTACTTCTGTAGCCGCAGCTTCGGGTGTATCTTTTTCTTCTTCAAACAGAATGCAGCGTTACTGAAAGGAAAAAAAATCCCGCAAAAATCGAAATAAAAACAGAAAACGGTATGAAATTCATTTTTGATACAAAAAGATTCATGGCACACAAAACTAAACAGACACATGCATGATAGATATTACATCAAATGTGAACTTTCAACGTATATCTTCTCTTCAAACGTCAACAATCACGACGTAAAAATGCATTAGATGATACACACTTAAGTGTGTGGGTTTTTTTTTTTGTTTTTTTTGTTGTTGTTTTTTTTTGTTTTTTGTTTTTTTTTTTGTTTTTTTTTTTTTTTGGGGGGGGGGGGTTGCAGTCACGCACATCCCTTTTGGGAGTATTCTGTTTTTGCATTCTGTATAATTGTCCGTTATTTATGATGTCAGAGGATATCATATTTGTCAAATATGCCTTTGTCAGCTAAGATCGTATATTACAAATACATTGTTTCGCATGCTGTTTTGTATGGTCCTTTGTATTTCTCCGCTACTGTACATTTTACTCTTCACGTTAAATGGGTCATGCTATTTATATTAAAGGGGGGAGGGGGGGGGTGGGGGGCTCTATGATTTAATTAAGCGCGGGTCAAGGACAGGCGAAATGGGATGCAACTCCAGTGGCTCCGCCTCCCCTCCTACCCCTCCCCCATTTCCCACCTGACTCTCCCAGCACCTTTCCCACTTCATTAAAAAAACAAAAACAAAAAAACAACTGAAAACGATTGAAAGAGCTCTTTGTGGATTTTGAAATAAAAGAAAATCATCGTAGAAAACGTCGTCAGCAAACAAACATGAGAGAAAATTGCACAAAACAGGCACTGCATATCTCCATCTCCCGTCACTCCCTCCTCCCCGTGCCCTCTTTCTGCCAACCCCCCCCCCCCCCTCCCCCGACCCTTTCCACAACCCTCTTGCACATCATTCTTTGGAGCGTTCTCTCACAAACAGACAAAGAGACAGAGTAAAACAGTCACAGAGAGAGAGAGAGAGACAGACAGACAGACAGACAGACAGACAGAGACAGACAGAGACAGAGACGGAGACAGAGAGACAGACAGACAGACAGACGGGGAACACACACACACACACACACACACACACACACACACACACACACACACACACACACACGGGTACACATACATACACGCGCGCGCGCGCTGGTGCACGCAGGAGAGAGAGAGAGAGAGGAGAGAGAGAGAGAGAGAGAGAGGAGAAGCATACAGACAGACAGACAGACAGACAGACAGACAGGCAAAGACAGAGACAGAGATATGGGTCTGGACAGAGGATTGAGAGACAGACAGAGACAGATACGATTCCCAACACACAGCAGAATTTCAATTTCGATTTGAACGATTACCCTATCACAGAGGCCCAGACTTACTAAGCACACAGAGCTGAGGAAAAAAGATAAAAGAAGACAAAAATCAGGGTTCCATCCATCCCATCCATGGCCACAGCACTTCCTAATTCTCTTCTTGTACGGTAAATGATAAATGTCAAAAGACGTATTATTTTCTTTGTGGACACGAACTTTTCTATTTAGATAGATAGATAGATAGATAGATTAGATAGATAGATAGATAGATAGATAATAGAAAAGTAGACAGATAAACAGATAAATAGACAGAAAAGTAGACAGATAGATAGATAGATAGATAGATAGATAGATATAGATAGATACATAGATAGATAGACAGAAAAATAGACAGATAAACAGATAAATAGATAGAAGACAGACAGACAGACAGACAGACAGAGATAGATAGATAGACAGATAGATGGATTGATAGGTAGACACATACATACATACATACATACATACATACATACATACATACATACATACATACATACATACATACATTGATGGATGGATGGATGGATGGATGGATGGATGAATGGATGGGTAGATAGATAGATAGATAGATAGATAGATAGATAGATAGATGATAGATAGATACATACATACATACATACATACATACATGCATACATACATACATACATACATACATAGACAGACAGGCAGACGGATAGATAGATCGATAGATAGATACATAGCTAGATAGATAGATACATAGATAGATAGGGGTCGATGTGTTTATTGTCTTTTGACAGTATATCGCAGAAGTGCAGCGATGAATGCTCGGAGAAGCAAGGAATTCCACCGGTCAGTTCTACGTCTTACGCAGCATGGTAGATGCCATGTGACCAGTGCTGTCTTTATGTTAACCATCCACAGCCTATTCTCGAACAACCATCTGCCATTGTGTGCTGAAAGGTAGCCATGTACCATGTGCCTAAATCCTGTATAGTTTTATCCATTGGTTTATTTGATTCACTTCCTATCATTATTCTATTACATTTGGCCCTGATGTTTAGCCATACTGCAAACTGAACAGAGACGGTGACTCACGTGCAGGTACATGAAGTACATCGCAACCATACACGATTTGCTGGAAGGAAATAATGTTCACCATGATTATGAATTTCACTGCAAAGTACACCTGATGTAAAAATGGACTTGTTTACTTTTATATTGATAAAAAGAAAAAGGGAAAAAAAAGAGGACGCTGCATTGTTCTCTCTCTCTCTCTCTCTCTCTCTCTCTCTCTCTCTCTCTCTCTCTCTCTCTTCTTCTTCTTCTTCTTCTTCTTCTTCTTCTTCTTCTTCTTCTTCTTCTTCTTCTTCTTCTTTTTCTTCTTCTTCTTCTTCTTCTCTCTCCTCCTCCTCCTCCTCCTCCTCCTCCTTCATCTTCTTCTTCTTCTTCTTCTTCTTCTTCTTCTTCCTCCCTTCCATTCTTCCTTCCTCCCTTCCTTC
>CM065721.1:11561516-11604016 GCA_033310375.1 Conus canariensis | reverse complement strand
AGACCTTGATCGAAGACTTGCTGGATCCTACGTCTCCTAGGACTCTTGTCACAGGGAAGAGCTCGGCAATGCCTCTCTTTGATTGCTGCCGAAAGGGGAGCACATCAAAGGCGCCTCTGGAGGAGGCAGGGATGGGTGTATTGGTTTTCCTCCTTTTGGTCCCCACCCATCTTTCTCCATTACCTTGCCTCGTCGTTTTTGTCTCCGCCAAAGAGAGAGGGGGGTTGGTAGAGAGAAGAAGAGAGAGAGAAAGAGGGGGGGGGGGGGATACAGAGAGAGTGGGGTAGTGTACTTTTTTTTGTTAATTTTATTACGTGTTTGATCGGAAAACTGAGGAGAGAGAATTGGAAAGTGCGCGCGCACAAGAGGAGAGAGAGAGAGAGAGAGAGAGAGAGAGAGAGAGAGAGAGAGAGAGAGAGAGAGAGAGAGAGAGAGAGAGAGAAGGGGGGGGGGGCAAAAAGACAAGGCACATTCGTTATTTGCGAGGATAATAGATTATTGTACACATGCTTTTTTGGCATTCAGTCATCGCCCTGTCCAAGAGAGAGAGAGAGAGAGAGAGAGGGGGGGGGGGGGTCAAAAACAAGACAAGGTAAAATTAGTTATTTGCGAGGATAATAATAGATTATCATAGATATGTTTTTTGCATTCAGTGCTCGCCCTGGAGAGAGAGAGAGAGAGAGAGGGAGAGAGAGGAGAGAGAGAGAGAGAGAGAGAGAGAGAGAGAAGAGAGAGAGAGAGAGAGAGGGGGGGGGGGGGCAAAAAGACAAGGCACATTCGTTATTTGCGAGGATAATAGATTATTGTACACATGCTTTTTTGGCATTCAATCCTCGCCCTGTCCAGAGAGAGAGAGAGAGAGAGGAGAGAGAGAGGAGAGGGGGGGGTCAAAAACAAGACAAGGTAAAATTAGTTATTTTCGAGGATAATAATAGATTATCATAGATATGTTTGTTGCATTCAGTGCTCGCCCTGGAGGAGAGAGAGAGAGAGAGAGAGAGAGAGAGAGAGAGAGAGAGAGAGGGAGAGAGAGAGAGAGAGAGAGAGAGAGAGAGAGGAGAGAAATTTCCTGATGATTGAGGGAGAAAGAGGAAGAGATTTCCTGATTATCGCCAAACAGATTTCAATACACTGTCCCACGTTCGTTTTCCCTCACTTTTGATTTTGAAATTAACGAAAACCCAGTGTTTGGTCTGCATTAGTGGTTGTTTGATACTAACCTTGGTATGATACGCACAATCAGCATACTGTTGTCAAATCTTATGGGAACAGAATGTAATAAACGTCATATGGTTAAAATAAAGTAGTTTTACAACACTGTCTTATGGCTGATGCAAAAGCAAATATGCCATAGTGGTTGTTATAAATGACCATTATTTACAGTTTATGTTCATTTTGTTACGTGTCTGTGTAAACAAGGTTAATCTGATTTTTAAGTGGCAACAGAACGTCAGCAAGTGTGTGTGTGTGTGTGTGTGTGTGTGTGTGTGTGTGTGTGTGTGTGTGTGTGTGTGTGTGTGTGTGTGTGTGCGTGCGTGCGTGCGTGCGTGTATGTGTCCGATCCCACATAAGTTTTAAATTGAATACGCAGTTTAAAACTTCAAAACTAATCAAGCTACCAGAAGCAAACCCAACGAACAGACCTGCGTGCGTATCTGAGCTGGTATAATCTTTATTCGTTGACATGTACTGGAAATAACAAGTTTTGTTGGACATTATTTTTGTTTTCAAAACTAAATGTATAACAAGTAAAAATAAAATTCAAGCGGTTGCAGGTCAGGTTTCTCAGTCGTATTGCAATCAAACAAATCTTGGACAGAATGAAGCTTACAAAAGTTTTTGTGGAATTATTGCAATCCAGTAAATGATGAAAAGAATGAAAATAAAGATATTTCCTCCTCAAGGTTATTGCACACCAATAAATCTGGGAAGGAATGAAACTAAAATTTCTCCCTCAGAACTGTCACAGTCCAACAAATTCTGGTCTGAATGAAAGTATAGTTTTCTCCTCGTTATGTTTGCGATGAAACAGTTTTTCGACTGAATGACACTACAGATTTCTCGTCAGTATTCTTGAAATCAAATATATTTTGGACAGAATAGAAACCAGAGAATTCAATTCTCCTCAGTATGTTTACAGACAATTAATCTGGAATAGATTGAAACTAACGATGACTCCCTGGTATTATTGCCCTATCATTTTTTTTTCTTTTGACAGAATGATTTCAATTCTATTTTTCTGCAGTACACAGGAAATGGACGGAATCTTCAATCATCATCCGCCTTGGATCCATGATTCATGATGGCCTCCACAGCCGTTAGTGATTCATTAACTTGTCTCTTCACCCATTTGCTTCCCCTTTCCCAATTAAAGCCTTTTTCACACGCTCGTCTCCTCCAATTCCTCTTTGTTGTCCCGTTTTACTGGCCCCTTTTCGCTCTGATTGCCCTTCATCTTCTAATCATGCGCCTCTCCTTTTTATTACGAAAAAACGGGGCTGGGGGTGGGAAGGTGGCACACGGCGTATTTGGGGTGGAGATGGGGGAGATGGACGGGGCCAGGGAGGACAAGAAGTGTGTCGAATCATTTCCACTATCAATGACGCACGTGCACAGCAAAGGGTTGGCAGGTGACAGCAGTGTGGATGACATTAAAGCCTACTCAGCATGAGTTTGTTAACATACGCCGAAAGGAATGTGCAAACAGAGTCAGTAGTTTAAAGCAGCCAGCCAAGGTCTGATCCTGGGGTAGGGCATCTGAGAAGTGAGGGGGAAATTAGAACTCCCAGAAACAAACAAACAAGAATCAACCAAATAAAAAAACCGTTCAAGGAAAAAAAGCAGTTGCTATGGATGAAACAGCTGCAAACGCTAAAAACAAAAGTCTTAAAAAAAAGGGGGGGGGGGGGGGGGGGAACAAGAGAAAAAAAAACAGCGGGGATGAAGAGGGAGGGGAGGGTTAGAGTAAAGCAGGTTAGAGGAGAGGGGGTGGAAAGGAAGGACAGAGCAACGAGAGAGAGAGAGAGAGAGAGAGAGAGAGAGAGAGAGGAGAGAGAGGAAATGGGTGGACATAAACAGACACTCTTCGATTTATTAGTTCACTCATAAACAATTCCCAGAATGAGCTAGAATGGACACAGATGTATGCGTGCATTATGTAAAATGAGAGGGTTCACACGCGTCCAATTTTTTTTTTTAATATCTCTATTGAATCGTGCGCCTAACTCACCCTCTCTTGTTGCAAAATCATCCAGACAGACAACAGAAGTGATGTGTGTGTGTGTGTGTGTGTGTGTGTGTGTGTGTGTGTGTGTGTGTGTGTGTGTGTGTGTGTGTGTGTGCACATGGGATGTGTCTGTGGATGAATGAGTGTGGAAATACCAACATCACGGCCATTGGCAATCCTAGTCTAGATTTTAAGCAGGAGTTGAACCGTTTGTTCCCACTGTGAAATCATGGCTTAAGCTAAATACATTTGTCCCCTTCACCCCCCCCCCTCCCGTCCCCTTCACACACCTCACCCGCTAACCATCCAGGGCAGTAAAGTATTAGCCCTAATGGCCAACAGATGGGGGTATCATGGTTCACCTCTGTACCCTGAAATCTCGCTGACCTTTCTCTCCTCCATCCCCACGTAACAAAATTGCCCGTTGATGAGGAAGTCCCCTGGGGTAATTTTCTCGATGGGGGCGGTTTAAGTTAAGGTCAGCAGCATCGTGTTGACGGCTGAACCCCCAATACTTAGTGCAATGACCGTGATGACACTGATCGTCCAAACTGGCATAAATTGATGCTGGGATTATACAACAACAATAATAATAATAATAATAATAATAATATGATGATGATGATGATGATTACAATAATGATAATAATAATGATCATCATAATAATAATAATAATGCGCATGTAATGCCTTGTGCGTTTATTCGTATTTGGGTTGACCTTTTAGAGACGCAGGCGTCAATCTGACTTGCCGTCATCAGTCACGCTTGTCGGACTAATCATGATCACCAGGACTGAGCTCTTTAATCATGGTAATTAACTATACCCAGATATTTCAGAGTTTATTTTGTGCTCGTTTGTTTTAATCACCGAGTGGATGTCACCCGGACCAAGAGACACGGACACCCGCAGTGGTGTATTGAGTAGCTTTGAGCAATACTTTCACACTCAGCAGCTGTCATACTTTGCGGTATTTTTGGTCTCCATTGTTATGTGGACTCTGTGTGCACGTAATATTACCAAAGTTAGACGTGAGGGCGAGCGCACTAGGTCAGATGCAGACTTGATCATCTGAGCGAACACAGCATTCCAAACTGCATAATAAGCGGCGATAAATAGTTCAACAACGAAAGTCGGAGCACTTCATATGCCAGAATAAACAACTAGACCAAACGGTGAGTGTGACGTATTAGATTTAGCCACTTTCAGATGATATATATTCGCAATGGTCATCTGACTATGAAATAGAATATGTGAGTACGCAATAGACAACAACAACAACAACAACAACAATAACACAACAACAACAACAGCAACTACAACAATAACAAAAAGAACAAGAACAAGAAGGACAAAAGGAAAAGGAGAAGGAGGAAAAGGTGTAGGAGGAGGCGAAGAGAAAGAAAGAAACAACGAAATAGACTGGTTCCATTTTCAGGAAATCAGACATCCGTAGGCACTGGAGAGTCAGAGATGTTAAACACACTTTCCTTAAGGAACAGGATGCCCTGAATCCATTTAAACCATTTGACAAGCTGTATCTTGCCCCTGTTGCCCATGGCAACCCGCAAAAAAAACATGGCTGGCAGCTGGATCAGGGGTGTATTTATTGGTATTCATAGGACACAAATCGGTATATAAATCTGTAAGAACGTAGCCTACTATTCTCATCAAATTTAGGGTGCTAAATTCACTTAAAGGACTTTGTAATCTGTATTTTGCCTCTGTTGCCAATGGTTACCCAATGACTTGTGTGCAAAGGAAACAAGGCTGACATACAGGCCAGAAATTAAAAAAGCGATTGTTGTGTAATAAACATCAGTCTCAATCTTCAGAAACATTTGAAGGGCCTCTTTCTAGAAGTACTCAAGTCACATCAAATCAGTTCTGACATATTAGCAGCAGAAAATTTTGGTATATGGTATTTTCACACTTGAGAAAAATCAAACACTTTCAAGGTTTCAGCACAAAAACAGGCCGAGTAATCATTCTAAGCTTTAGAGTTTCACTGAAACTAATTCTGTGCAAGCATAAATACACTAATCATATTACCAATGCTAATAGTCTTGATAATAAT
Organism: Conus canariensis; assembly: GCA_033310375.1. Taxonomy (NCBI): domain Eukaryota; kingdom Metazoa; phylum Mollusca; class Gastropoda; order Neogastropoda; family Conidae; genus Conus; species Conus canariensis. The sequence continues at coordinate 11,598,714 of CM065721.1, read as the reverse complement.
TTTTTTTTTAAATAAAAAGTAGTCAATATTGTGATTTTTAAAAACTTGGAAACACGTAATCACATGACCAGAATCCAGCCAACTGATTGGCCAATGTTGACTTAGACGCATTTTTTTCTTTCTTGCGGCGAGGAGTATTTTTTGACTGAAAACGTCGCAACTTTTTGAGAATTTCTCGCATTGTAAATAAGTTTTAAGGTCTTTTCTGCGTCGAGGTTTCTGTAATAGGACTTAGAGTATCGCATTTAAGCTGTAGAAAACCATAGGCCTTACTCAAAGTTTTCAAAAATGTGACTTAAGTACTTTTGCAAGTAAAGACTTCAGAGATGCAGTTGACGCATTTGTGGCCAGCAATGACAACCCTAACGTCCAGTTCTGGTGGACCTGTATCGAAATGGTGGAGATCATTTGTGGCCAGCAATGACAACCCTAACGTCCAGTTCTGGTGGACCTGTATCGGAATGGTGGAGATCCTCCTTCTCTACACCAGAGCACAGACAGATGGCCTGTGGCAGCTTCACGTGCATGCCTTCAAATTGATGCTTCCATTCTTTTTCAGGTATAATCATACCAACTATGCCAGATGGGGCACCATCTACATCAGTGAGATGAATCAACTCCTAGATCCAGTGAAGGCAGAGTTTGAGAGTGGCAATTTTGTTGTGAAAAGATCAGCTGAGAAGTTCAACCAGGTAGACCCGGACCAGAGCCAAGAGTGGCTGAATGGCATTGGCAAGAAAGGTGGTGGTATCCTTGGCATCACAAAGACGACGTCAGCCTTGAGCAGATGGGCTCTCTCCTTCCACCTGAGATCTCACTTGGTAAGTGAGACCAAGCTGGTCTACGGCATTGGACGAGATGATGCATTCACTCACAATGAATGCAATCCTGCCAGGAAAAAAAAAACTTGATCTGAAGGATGAAGACAATGTCCTGGACACATTTCAGTCCTCAAGTTATTCTCATCTGACGCTAGTCCAGAACTGCAGAACATTGCCACAAAGGATTTTGTCACAAAAATCATTGAAGAAGACCTGCTGATGGCTCGCCAGAAAGGCTAAGATCAGCTAATGCACTTTGTAGAAGAAAGGCTTCTGGCTGGCATCGACAGGATGGTCTCTTTCAGAGACACCTTGCCAAAGAATAAGCCTTTGACTTTCTCTTCTCTCTTCGAAGTTGAGCAGAAACAGTCCACAACAACTGCAAAGAAAGTAGTCCAAGCAGACAGGAAGTTCCTGCAGCGCCTCATCACAGCTTTCCAGGCTGGAAGGGATGTGCTTTTGGAGGAAATACTGAAACATGAGCTGATGCCTGCTCCTCCTGCCCTTGCCTAAATGAACGGCGATCTAAGATCAGGTCAAAAGTCCCTCCTGTCAGATTCACTTACTGGCGACACGCGTTGCCCTCAGAATTTGGAGGCTGCAGACATTGGTGAAGAAGGAACACTTATTGTCGATGGGCAGGCGTATGTTTTTGCTCTAGGGAAGCCACCTAAAGCAAAAAAACTTCGGGGACCTTGCTGACATTTTTGTTACATCAGTACTACAAATTGGGGCTGCATTCAGTCGTATTCACATCATTTTGACAGATACTACGACCTGTCCATCAAAAGCGGCACAAGAAAGAAACGGGGAAAGAAGGCAGTGCCTGTGAGAAGAGAGATTCAGGACAGAAATGTTCCCCTCCCTCAGAAATGGGACAACTTCATCACAAATGCAGTGAACAAAGCCGACTTGGCGAGATTCTTATCCCAGCAGCTGCTTCTAAACGCACCAGCAGACAAGACCATTGTGGTTGCAGGAGGTTTCAGCGAGGAAGAGCAGGTGGAGTCTTCTACCCCTGACGTCAACACTGCAGATCTGGAAGGGCGCCATGAGGAAGCTGACACGCGCATAATGCTGCACTGTGTCAAGAGCCAAACATCCAGCATCGTAGTTGCTGCTCGTGACACTGACGTGCTAGTGCTTCTGCTGGCCCACTTTGCAGACATGTCATGCCCACGGATCTGGATGAAGGCTGGAACCTCCAGAAAACCGATATATATCCCAATTCACTCAGTGGCAGCTCAGTTTGATGTTCATATCCTCAGCAACTTGTCAGCGTTTCACTCGTTGACAGGATCTGACACCACTTCTTTCTTGGCTGGTCACACCAAGAAATCCTGCTGGAATGTCTACAAGGAAAATCACGACCTCCTGTCAAATCTCGGCAAAGGCGACCTCAGCGACCAAACCTCTGTTGCTGCAGAAGCCTTCATATGTAAAGTCTACAAGATTCACGCTACAGTTTCTGTGGACAGTGCCAGGTCAACTCTCTTTGCTCAGGCCCACCTGTTGGAGACCCTACCCCCAACTCATGATGCTTTGTCCTTCCACATCAAGCGGTCACATTATCAAGCATCAGTATGGCGACAGGCAGACAAACAGCGTCCTGAACTGCCCCCACCAGAGACTATGGGATGGAAAATTCAGAGTGGTGCTCTGGTTCCAACCTTGACCTCCTTGCCTTCATTGCCAACGTCCTGCATCGAACTCATCACTTGCAAGTGTACCACACAGTGCAGAAGCAACAATTGCAGCTGCAGGAGGAAGACGCTCCCATGTACTTCGGCATGTATCTGCAGTACAAGCGGAGACGTCTGCCGAAATGATTACTGATACAAATGTGGATGACTGTGGTATTGTGTTCAGTGACTGATTCCATTGTGCTCGTATAGATCAAGGGTTGAATTATGAGTACCGGTACCAAGGAGCACAAACTGACGGGAAGCTTAGAAATGTAGGCTCAACGAAACCTCTGCACATAAAAATGACAGTTCTGATGGACCTCATTTGAATGGTTTTGTTTTGTTTCAATTTTTCATGCTGCAAATCAATGTTAAATTGAGTTTATTTTATCTCCTTGACCGTATGTGCTAGCACAAGTGTAGTAGAGGGGGGGGGGGGGGGGGGAGCCCAGGGAGACTATTGCCCCCCAAAACCAACAAAATGGGCGTTTTGTTTTTATTTGGAGAACAACGCGAATTCAATCAGTGATGACCTTTTTTTTTTTAGAGAGAGAGCAACTCCCAATTTCATCCTGGCTAAAATCATTTTTTATTTTTGGAGATCAGCACTAATTCAATCAGTAGATTCGTCTTAGAAATCTTGGTTAGACTTTCTTGGAGCAAATCTGCTTCGCCCCCCTAATTTTTAAATATCTCCTACACTCACGTGAGCAAGTGTTTTGGTTTTGAAACCTGCCTGCTTTCATTAGCGTTACTGACAAAAGCTGAAGCATCGTTTTTTTTTCCTTGCTTCTTCACCACTGCCATTGAAAAGATCCATTCTGATGAAGCTGAAATAATTTCTTTCTTCAAATTTTATTAAAGCTGCAAATCAGTGTAATTATGACTGACAGCATACGGTCGTTTCTCGTTTCCGAAACTCGTCTATTTTCATGATTGTTTCTTGTCTATCATTAGAATTGTGGCATGTCACACACTAAATCATCGTTATTTTCTTGAAAACAACTGGTAATGACTAAAGTTCGCGAAATGAAAAGATAGTTTCACTGTATGCAACGTGTGGTGTAGCGTGGCAGGCTTGATGGACGCCATTTTGAATAATTAATTATATCTCGTGAACGGCGCGAAACTGCTCATGTCAAATGGAAAAAATGGATTCAGCATAACTTAATCCTTCAGAAAAACCTGTTTGACGCTTCTGACTCATATTTGTATACTACTCTTTAATTAAGCTGATTTCTCTGAAATGGAACCAGTCTAAAAGAAAGAAAGAAAGAAGAGGAAGAAGAAGGAAGAGGAGGAGGAGGAGGACTTCAGACATAACGACTTTGCATGGGTGCTCCATATTTCCCCGTGAACAGATGGGACGCTAGGGTGTTGCTCTTCCTCAGCGTTTCTTTGATCACAGTTTCAAGCTTTAGTTGGTATACGTCATAATGTGACGTAAGCTACGCCCTACCTCATAAAGATACGGCGTCAGACGCATTGATCACCGCTAGTTAATCGCAGTCATCACCGCCATTACCCTCAGTTTTATCTAGAGATCGCTCTCTGTGCACATCTGTGCTTTTTCTTTTTCTTTTTTTTTTTCTTTTTCTTTTTTTTTGGGCTATATTTAAAGCTCTGTTGTGATTCCACATTCTACGCGGGCGCAATTCTTCATACTCATGGTCTTCCATTAGGGGTGAAGTGACCACTTACATGGACTTCAAACCTATTGGGCTGTATCAACCTATGGAATATCATTCGCTTGAGAGAGAGAGAGAGAGAGAGAGAGAGAGAGAGAGAGAGAGAGAGAGAGAGAGAAGAAGAAGAAGAAGAAGAAGAGGAGGAGGAGGAGAAGCAGAGAGAGACAGACAGACAGACAGACAGAGAGAGAGAGAGAGAGAGAGAGAGAGAGAGAGAGAGAGAGAGAGAGAGAGAGGAGGAGAGGAAGAGACAGAAAGAGAGAGAGGAGAGAGAGAGGAAGAGAGAGAGGAGAGAGCGAGAGATAGGGGAGAGAGAGAGAGAGAGAGAGAGAGAGAGAGAGAGAGAGAGAGAGAGAGAGTGAGTTGTAAAGGATGGAAAAACCAAGACTGGGTGGAGGGGATGAGTAAGAGAGGGAAACACAGATACATACAAGAACACACGCGCGCGCGCGCACGCACACATGCACACACACACACACACACACACACACACACACACACACACACACACACACACACGGGTACACATACAGACACACACGCGCGCGCGCGCGCGCGCGCTGGTGCACGCAGAGAGAAAGAGAGAGAGAGGACAGAGACAGACAGACAAACAGACAGACAAACAGACAGAGAAAGAGGAACAAACAGACGGACACGGTGCTGAAACCTGACGTGACATTCACCGCTAGGACAAACAGGTCCCCGCTATCATGGGCTCCCAACCCCTTCCCAGGATCAACACACCCAGACCACGGTTCACACAGCAGCACAGGGAGATGGACGGCCTTGCAAACACACCGCATTGTTTGTAGGGGGAGGGAGAGCCAGGCAACGAGCGAGGTAGTTCACCACAGTTAAACATAGTTAACCCTGGGGATTAAGCAGGGGAAAATTCAAATGGGTTATTCAGGAAAACAAGGAAAAACATTTATCATGGTGTTTAACGGAATCATGGGCTTCTTGAGGGGAAACCTGAAAGTCGGCTCTTGCAAAGATCTAAGGACAGGTGCACGAGGCTCTGGTTCGCTCCCATAGCTGAGTACGCCATGCATCATCATGTGGGCTACACTTCTACACTAGTGGACTCTCCTCAACCAGTGAGAAAATCCAGCGAAGAGCAGCCAGATATGATCTGAACAGACACAGAACTACTACTTCCAGCGTAAAAGGCATGCTCAAACAGCTGCCTTGGCCATCGCTTCAGGAAAGGCAGTGTTCCTCTAGACACATCATGTTCTTACCAAAATCTGCTCCAGACTGGCCGGTGCGAGGTGTGTTGTCCCCAAGACTCTGTCATTCGGTGGTAGAAGAAGCCGCCACGATCAGCAGCAGCAGCGTGTTTTCTATGCCTCGCGGATTATATTGCAGTAACTCTTTCTTACCCAGAAGCATTCATGACTGGAACATTTTGCCCAAAGACTGCTGTGTCCCCTTCTCTTTCATTTATGGGGGTGCTGAGAAAATCTCTGTGACCCAGCATATCTGTCTTTCTTTTTTTCCCATGCTCTGCAAATTCTAAGCCCCCTCACATGTCAATGATTGTCGGTGACGACAGCTGGACTTAAGAGGAAGAAGAAAGATAATGCTTACGAGAAATTACCATGCTCCCTCCCCCACCCTCGCAACATACATACTGCCGACCCAGCATTGACATAAACACGGCACACACTGAACCCTTCGCGTTTCGACTCTGAAGCCTTCAATAGGCTAGACAAAGAGACACAAAAGTAGGTCAGGCACATCGATAATATTGAAACAAAACATCAAACAGAGAGATGTTCGGGCGACCACAGATTTCCTCCAATCGCCCAAATCTTGGATCCTCTCTATGAGTCAGTTCAGAGATGACCAAAAACGATTGTTGTCATGCCAGGGGGGAGTGACTGTTAAAAGAGTTATTCCCCGTTTATGTTTGTTTGTTGTTGTTTTCTTTTTTTCTCCAATAGCAGGACATCCACAACAAAAGCAATGTTTATATCTGCAACAGACAGAATATTCCTTAAAAATATTCTGCTTCGTGGACAGTCATCAGCTGGTAAAGATGACTTCACAGAATCTATGTTCAGTGAAAAGTTCGTAACAGTCTTCAGCGATGCGAAGAGATCCAGATTCACCTTTCCCCACCAGGGGAAGTAATAGACGGTACGAACTGGATTAGTTATATCCCGTGTACTTATTAATCTTGTGGAATTTTCCTGAATCTGCAGTTTGATCAATAACAATATCACGGATCAGCACTGAAATTGAAATGCACTTGTGTCTGATCAATTTCTCATCTTTGCATTCAGTTTCATCAAAATCAGTATAATAGTTTCTGATTAACCCTGATTCAAAGACATGCGCATGTGAAAACGTAGCCCTCATGGCAGGGGGGTAACCACCTTCAATCAGTGAATGCCCTGCTCTTATGATGGCCTCGATTTTAGTCTCCACTCTCCATCTATACCTACAGCAAGTTGGGGTCAAAGAGTTCTCTGGTAGGTCAGTTCACTGGGAACTGTCGTTGGAAGAATGCCGTGGTAATGCTTTTCCTCTATGGAGGGAACTCGACCAGACTCCAAAACAACGTTATCGTTGTCGTCAGCCCTGTGTGTGCTGGATTAGAGTAGGAACACCTGAACAGCTGCAGTGCTGTGCCTCCTCTGGTGGGGGGGGGGGGGGGGGGGGGGGCTAGATGTAGTGTAGAGGAACAGAAGTGGAGTGAGTGGTTTGCACATGGATACCGAGCTTTTATGTAAAATGCGGTAGAGGAGTAAAGTGTGTGTGTGTGTGTGTGTGTGTGTTGTGTGTGTGTGTGTGTGTGTGTGTGTGTGTGTGTGTGTGTGTGTGTGTGCCCACCCGCCCACAATTATGCTTCTATGTGCATGAGCACGTGCGTGAGTGTATATAGGCGTGTGTTTGTCTGTCTGCTGGTCTGTCTTTCTGACTGGCTGGCTGGCTGTTTGCCCATGTCCGCACGTGTGAATGTGGACTCCAGAATCTGTGTGTGGCCGTGAGCGTGGTGGTGGGAAAGGAGGGTGTTGACGATAGCATGAGGAGAGAGAAAGAGGTGGTGGGGGAGGAGTAGGGGAGATCATAGATAAGGCAGCAGAGGAGAAGCAAGAGAGTAACAGGCGGAGGTAGACGGGTCTCTGATGGCAGCTTTAGATACGCCAAAGAACAGCAGTGTGCTGTACACTGATTTCTTATCGTGCCAACATCTCCCCCCCCCCCCAACTCCTCCCCATCACCACCACTACACCCTCATTCCCCCCTCCCTCTTTTCCGCCGCATCTTTCCTGCTCATATTGGATTTCTTTGCATCGATGCCCTGATCGGTGTCAGAGCGGTGCCATCTCTCTCAGCCGGTCACTCACTGTCTCCCTTTGTCACTGGCGCCAGTCTCGTTCAGGGTTAGAGGTGAGAAATAAAAGAGAGAAATCGTCTCAATGTTCTTAGAAATATACAGCATGGGAACAAGAGAAGACCGTCCATCAAGGGGGAGAGAGGTTGCCGAAGCTTTATAAATAATGAAACTGATAAAATCAAAGAAAGAAAATAAAATTATCGAAAGAATGAATCAAGAATTGTTTTCGTAAATGCATATATACGATACATACATACATACATCCATACTACACACATATACATATACGTGCATACATACCTAAATAAATAAATAAATAAACAAGGCCTATAGATGAAATAATGAACAAGGCATATTAATTATAGCTAACTAACTCGTTTTTAAAAAGGCCTATAAATGATAAATGACTGACTCAATTCAACAAAAAATTAACGCACTTGATCTCTGTGATGGTTCTGCATGGTCCGATCGGAGCCCCACAAAAAAAAAGAAAAAAAGAAAAGAAAAAAAAGCATGGAGTCTTTGAAAAAAAATCAAGGTTTTTTGATCCGTGAGACTGAAGACTAGATTTCAAAACTCGAAGAAGAAGAAGAAGAAGAAGAAGAAGAAGAAGAAGAAGAAGAAAGAAGAAGAAGAAGAAGAAGAAGAAAGTAGTAGTAGTAGTAGTAGTGGTGGTGGTGCTGGTGGTGGTGGTAGGAGCAGGAGGAGCAGCAGCAGCAGCAGCAGCAGTAGAAGTAGTAGCAGTAGCAGTAGTGGTAGAAGTCGACCAAAGATAGGAACAGCATGATGATGATGATGATGATGATGATGATGATGATGATGATGATGATGATGATAAGCAAGAGGGGAAAGATGCTGTATTGGCGAAGATGGACCAAAGGAAGATAAGGAGGAGGAGGAGGAGGAGGAGGAGGAGGAGGAAGAGGAGGAGGAGAGCCAGAAGAAGGGGGAAAAAAAGACAATAGAACATTGTGGGACAAACATGAGACAAAAGGACAAGACAAGGGAAACCATGATGCTGAAAAGACTTGATAGGCAACTGTAGCTTTTCAGCCTTACAGTGTGTACACTGTGTACAGTGTGTACAGTGTGTACAGATGGCTGAAAGGAGATATCGTTGTTTGAAAAGCTCTTGCTCCCCCGAAGTCGGAGTGTGGCTGCCCATGTGGCGGGGTAATCAAAAACGGTCACACACGTCATGTTTTCATCCCCAGCTGATGCATTTGTACCACAGTGTTCAAGTACTTCAGCTGTTTGGATGATCCCTGGAGTCTTTTAGCCAAGGTACGACGACGACGACAACAGCAACAACAACAACAACAACAACAACAACAACAACAACAAAAGCCCTTGCGTGATATGGTATATTATTAAAACACAAACAAACGCTGTCAGCATGATAAGGATACGTTTTATCATCATCATTATCATCATCATCAACATTCGTCGTCGTCATCATCATCATCATCATCATCATCATCATCATCATTTAGTATTGTTACTGTTGTTGTTGTTGTTGTTGTTGTTATCATTAATATTCTTATAATCATCATCATCAACATCATCAGTATCATCATGATCATCATTATCATCATTATTGTTATTATCATTATCATTATTATCATTTTGATGATGATCATCATCATTTACATTAGTGTTACAATAATTACTATCATTATTATCATCATTATCATCATTGCGATTCAACGACATTGTTGTTATTGGATCTCTCTCTCTCTCTCTCTCTCTCTCTCTCTCTCTCTCTCTCTCTCTCTCTCTCTCTCTCTCTCTCTCTCGTGTTCTTTCGTTTTGATGCTGTCGCCGAATGTTTGGCCGTCTGTCTGTTTTCTTTGCTTCCACTTATCAGATCGCCGAGAGAACAATGTTGAAAACTCAGCGACTGTGTAGTCTGCGTGGCTTCTGTCCCAAGTGTAGTTTGGCAACAGCCCCGTGTTTGTTTTCATAATAAATGGAAAGAGCCGGGTACATTCAGACTGCACAACCCCTGCACGCACATATGTACGTACGTCATGAAGATGGCTCATTACTATGTGGCGAAGGGGCTGACAATTAGTGCTGTGTGTCCATACGTGCATCGAAAACTTGCCATAGTATAATTCAGCCATACTTTTTCACACACACATGCGCGCGCACGCAAGTACGCACACACACACACACACATACACACACACGCGCGCGCGCGCGCGCGCGCGCGCGCGGCCGCGGCGCACATACACGCACGCAGACACGCACACACACAGGTACACACACACACACACACACACACACACACACACACACACCACACACAGCACACACACACACACACACGCATGTACGCACGCAGATACACACGCACTCACACACGTTCGCATACACACACACACACACACACACACACACACACACACACACACACACACACATTTTGCGTATCTTGTCGAATGCTTTCCTACTACTGACGAAGATGAAATGTGTGTGTGTGTGTGTGTGTGTGTGTGTGTGTGTGTGTGCGTGCGTGCTGTGCTGCGTGCGTGCGTGCGTGCGTGCGTGCGTGCGTGCGTGCGTGCGTGCATGCGTGCGTGCGCGCGCGCGCGCGAGCGCGCGCGTGTGTGTGTGTGTTGAAACCTGAATGTCATTTTACTATGTCCCCATTATGCTGTGATTGTGAGCGTTTGAGTGCTTGTGTACGTGCTTCGTGTGTGTCAAGCTTTCTGCCAAGCAAAGACACTTTTTTTTTAATTCCTGTTTAACGACCTAATAACATGCAGTAAAGCTTCTGACCTATTTCAACTGACCAACTCCAATCATACGAAAACGTTTGTTGCAGTCTTGTATTACATTTGATTTTTTTGCTTGTTCTACAGCAAATATAGAACCACTTGACAATAACTTGAATATGGCGCGAGGCCATGGCATAGTGTATCAGTTCCGATGAAAACTCACACATACAAAAGACATACACAAAGAAAAAAAGAAAGAAAGAAAGACAGGCAGAAAGAAAGAGTAAATGAATGAATGAATGAATGAATGACTATAAACGACCAAAAAGAGGCACGAAAAATAAACGAATTTGTTACAACTGAATGATGAGTTTGAACATTCTTGTATATCCCACGGTTCGGCGTGCATTAATTATGGTAAATGTCCTAAAACTGCTGAATTTTCCCACTCCTACTTACTTGGCTGTCATAAACTAACCAGGAAATGGCCCCCAGATCTCTCTTTATGCTGCTCAATTAATGTGATTACTGGCCTTCCGGTCCTGACATCCATGTGACATTTCTGGCCATACGTGTGTGGGAGAGAGGTCATCTAGTGGGTACCGACTCCAAACTGTCTCACTTTGTGTTCAGGTCACACACCTGTTCAAGACCTTGGCAGGGGCACGCTCTATGGTCACACCATCTGCTACAGGTTTTTCTTTCTTCCTGCCTGTCGCAAAAAGTGAAATGGGATTGATCGAATCGCGTAGTCTGACGTTTAAATCGATATTCATAAATTAAAAAAAAAAGAAAGATGAAACACAAAGACGAAGTTGGCACGGTCTAGTTTCAAAGTCAGCTTTTCTTCCGCGTTGAATTCTCTTCATCTTAAACATGAACAAAGTACACGTCTTTAAAAAAAAAAAAAAAAAAAGGGGGGGGGGGGTCAAAAAGGAAATCTTTTCAAATAGTGTTCAACCATTATTTTGGTCCCCATGCACCGAAACTTACCAACGTGCTCTAAGCGGCAGAAAAAAGATATCCGTACGCTACCCCTCACTGTGCATCTTTCCGATCGTTCGTTTTTCCTTCTTTTAAGGGAATGCTATGATTGACGACATTGATAGTTGATTGTCAACTACTCACTTTTCTTCCCACTGTCTGCGTGTTTCACTTCATGAAGATTGCGATTTCGAGACACAGAACGTCATTTCCTTTTGCGTCCCAGAAGTGTTGGCCTTTATTTCGTCTACCCTATCTTGATACAGATTTTGAGAGGGGGTGGTTTCCGCTAAGGGTTGACTGTCCACTCTACTGATGTTGTTCTTTCTTGGCCTGTCAGATCGCATTTCACACGCCATGTGAGTGAAGTTTCTTTGTTGACCTGGTCGAGTGCTTACCTACCACTAGTGAAGATGAGAATCGAACCTTAGCGGTTCCACACCGTTCAAATCGGCCTTCCAGCTTTTCTTATGGCGTTAAGATTGTTTACCCAAAGCAATAATCATTCTTCTTATCTGACTGACATTTCTATACGTTCAAGATTGTGAGTCTGTTTTGAAAAATATTTCGTTTAAAACTAAAGCACAAATATGAACTTTACATTGATGATTCTTTGCTCACCAGAAGTTTACTTTGTCTTGTAACACCGTTTTGCTTTAAATGTGAACAAAAAGCCAATGAATGTCTTTGGAAAGTTTTGCGCAAGATTTTAAGAATATAAACTGAAATGTTCCCCTGCTAAAGACGATACTGTAATAATTCTGAATACACAGGAAGTTCCACCAGTCACTTGTTCTGAACTAGTTTATGTCTTCTCTTGCGCGTCTATCTTGTATGGTTGAATGTGTTTTCTATGTGCGGAAGGGAATATATTTCGCATTCAGAAGACTTGTTGTCTGACCTAACGAAAGGTATTCATAGTGCAGTTCGGAAACATACAAAACAAATGTGTCATATAGCAAATACAGTTTCCGACTCAGGAGAAATAATCGATGTTCAAAAGTCAAAAGAGTTCGATACATTTTGAACGATTTGCCGTTCAAAATGGAAAAAAAAAGATGTCTGGTTAAAATGACAGTCATGATTTGTACCAATAATTGAATTGAGAAAGAGCGTTAGAAACACGTTAATGGATTACCTTCAACTTAATTATAGAACTCAATCAGGATCCAACATATTAAAGTTGGATGATAAAATCTTGATTCAGGAACCCCTGTTGTGAAATGAATAGACAAAGCAGAAGGTCTGCAGTGCTGTCCCTTTGGAAGGACAAAGCACAGTCGTTACTCTGTTCAGGCTTTTTCACCAAGGGTTTTGAGTTGTCTCAGAGGCTTTCCTTGCGTTTCTTCAGAGATTTTTCGAATGTGAAGTTTCCTGTGACAGCGTTTACATGCCGGATATCGTGGATAACTATGATACAATAATTAGTCCGGTTAGATTCGGGAAAACACGCTGATTGTTGTGTGGTCCATCCCCGTAGTTCATTTACACATTGGTGTGTGCTTGAAAGAGGAAAGAGTCGAAGAGGCATGAGCGCACTTAATAAATGAATGTCCCAAATAGCTGCGATCGCGGAATGTAACAATGACGGCATCTCTCTCGTGCCCTGTGCCTTCAGTTTCGGTTGCAGTTTCATCAGGGAGGTGTCACTGCGAGCGAACTAGTCCATATGCGCTACACCACATCCGCTAAGTTACAAGACCACACCGCGCAGTGTTTACAGTTGATGGATATCTGAATTAATGACTAAGACAATAGGATTTAAGACAAGGACCACATGCATACGACTGAGCAGATATCTGACCTGCACGTCAGCTCAACGCGCTGGCCAGACCTTGGGAACCTACCTAACATTGTCTTGTGCCACGTATTGGTGTCAATCAATAGTTGTCTTCTCCACACATCCAGCATAGATATGCAGCACCGTAAGGGGAAAAAAACAATCTGTGACACACCACAACAATGTGCTGTAAAAGTTTGCTTTGCCAAGAACTCTTAATATATGCAACGGCCTTGCCTTTTGAACAGAGAGAGAAACCAGTTTTCTTCTGTAAATTGTTTCCTGACACTATGTTTGAGACCAAAGAGCGGATTAGTGTGAGTATATGAATGTAGTGAAGAGGAATTGGGCATGATTTGCAGAATACATTACTCCCATAGTAGTGAGTAGAAGCGGGAGGGGGTGGGGTGGGGATGGGTGTAGGCGGGGAGGGGAGTGGTGGCAAAGAACTATTAAACAATAATGCCGTAAGAATATTTGTATGCATGACTTTTTTTAATGCCCGAAAACGGATTGAAACTATGTCATATGTGTCTCTGGCTGGTCTGCCACAGGACTTTTTTTTTGTGATTGTTCGGGTGCAATAGCATTTTGTCTTCTTCATGTTACTGAAAACTCACAGCAAATGTTCAGAGAACATCCCTACTGTTATTACTTGTTATAACTTTAAAATAAGGCAGGAGCACTCTTCTGTGTATGTCATCATGTTTTTCGCCTCAGAAGAGATGCACGTTGATTTACTTTCTAATATTGATGTCACTGACGTCTTAAACATATCGTATGCTTCTCAAATAGATCTCTCAATTCAGACTGAAATCCTGAGCGAAAATTCTTGTGCTTCTTAAGCGCTAACCACTGGTTTTGGCAAGTGCAGCTTCGTCAGTCAATTGTCTTCTTTTTTTCATTTTCCGTGTGTATGTTACGATCCGCGGTCTGTAACGATGTGCGTTCCCGCATCTTTGTCTGTGTGCACTTGCGTGCACGAGCGTTTACGTCCGTGTGCATGACAATCCCGTGTTTTTAGAAATCCGCTCTGGGAAGAATTCTCCCATCTTGAAGCTTGAACTCAAACCATAGCTCACTGCTGTCAGTCCCCTCTGTCCCTTACGCCTAACGCACCCCTTCCTGTCCACCCTTCTACCCCCCTTCCTCTTACTCCCACCCCCTACCCACTCATACTCCCCCCACTCCACAGCCCCCTCCACCACCACCACCATTATGACGCCCCTTCTTCCCGTTCACCCTTCTCTAGCTGCCCCCCTCCCTCTCCCGCTCCCCTCTTCGTGCGATCGCGGCGGTGGCGACCTCTGCACTTGCCCCTCCATCGCAGTCCTTCCGATGTTCTGTGAGCGGAGGCAGACTCAGGCGACAGGTCAGGCAGCATCCCTGGCTGGCTCATGGCAATAACAGGCAGTGGGGGAGTACTCGGCTCTGTGCAGGCTGTGAACATCGTTCTTCTCCGCCAAGTTTGCAGTGAGTAACTTCCCAGTCATTTTTTTTATTCACGGGCGGTGTGTGTGTGTGTGTGTGTGTGTGTGTGTGTGTGGTGTTGTGTGTGTGTGTGTGTTGTTGTTGTTGTTGTTGTGTTGTTTGTTTTACGTCTTTCCACATAACGTGATATTAGACGGGGAAAAAAAAAAAAAAAAAATCGGGGCCGGGAAAAAGGTTAACACAACGAGTCAAAAGAATTAACTTATCTACATCCATAACACAAAAATAGAAAAACCACTTAATCAAAGATAAAAAAAAAAAAAAAAAACAACAACCCAAAATACAAAAACATATAACTCTTCTGTCTCATCTCACTACTGACTATTATCTATTATAAGTATCTGCCAATTGGACTTTTAGCTAAGCGCAAAAAGAAAAGATATGTTTCACTTGCTGACAGGAAAACATTTTGAATAGGCTGTACAGACGTATTTGGAATGAATTTTTTCATTAAGTTACATAACAGAATGTGATCATTTGATATGCTATGACCACATATACAATGTACATTTTTGACATACTTTGTTTTAAAGCAATCCAATTTCCATCTACAGATCAAGGAAATTATCTGTCGTCTACGATAAATGTTTTGATCGTACTTACTTAACTTTTCATGAATATTTTTCATTTCATCGTGTAACCCAAAGCACCCAGTTTCTCTTTCTATCAAATGAAAATTGGAAAATTGTACTTTTTCTGCCATAGCATAGCACTCTTGTACAGACATAGAGAAGTTTAGAAAATGTGAATCTGATGATCGTTTTGCTCCTCTCTTTGCTAGAACATCAACCTTTTCATTATAATATAACCCACAGTGGGAGGGCACCCAAAGATATGTTATTTCAGTGTCTCTGACTGAGAGGAAATGTACTAAATTATTTATTTCAGTGATCATCTCAGGTCGAATTTTTAAATTAAAATTCTTCATTGCAGTAAGAACTGACTTGGAATCTACACATAAAACAACTTTAAATAAATTTTGAGGGTAATCAACAACAAACTTTAAAGCCATAATTATAGCAGTTAACTCAGCAGTGAATATAGATTTGTTTTTTCCAAGATAATAAGACTTTTCTTTGTTAAGACCTGGGATAATGTATGCTGCACCTGCATGTTCATTAATTAAAGATCCATCAGTGTATATCTTAAAATGGTTGGAATAGTGATCATGCAAATGCATTTTGATATTCGATAACAATAAATTAGTATTTTCAGCCTTTGTTAGGTCTGTATGCTCAATATCAAAATGTGCTCGTATTAGTTTCCAGGGAGGGATAGGAGACACAATAGATCTTTTTGCAATGGATGTTAGTTTGATATCTGAGGATTCTAAAATCGAGGAAGTATATGTTCTTAGAGTCGTTTGAGATGAAATATTTTTAGCCCTTTTGGGAAAATCAGTGTCCGATTTAATATTTATTTCAGGGCCTATATTGTTGTCTATAGCAGAACTTCTTATAACAAACTTGGTGCATGCGAGATTCCTATATTCCTCCAGTGGTAATATCCCAGCAGCACTGTATGCTTTTGTACAAGAGGCATGGACTGGTAGTCCCAATGCTATCTTATATGCTTTGGAATCAATACTTTGAAGTTTTTTCAGTAAGTATTTGGGTGCACTGAAGAATACCTCTTGTGCATACGTTAATTTTGATCTAACCAGTGCAGTAGAAAGGTGCAAAAGAGTAACTGTGTCCTGAGCCCAAGCATGCTTGCTAATAATCTTTAATAAATTTAAAGTTTTTCGAGCTTTTGTTAGAATATGCTCAATATGAAAATTCCATGACAACTTTGATGTTAAATTTACTCCAAGGAATTTCACTATTTTTGTATATCTGATGGGTATGCCGTTGACTTGAAATGAAGGCATATTAACTGGATCAAATCCAGTATTAAATAACATCATGTGTGTTTTTTCTGTTGATATTTGCAAACCATTTTCATTCATGTAAGCAGAAAAGG
The DNA here is from genome assembly GCA_033310375.1 of Conus canariensis. Classification (NCBI taxonomy): domain Eukaryota; kingdom Metazoa; phylum Mollusca; class Gastropoda; order Neogastropoda; family Conidae; genus Conus; species Conus canariensis. The sequence goes on along the minus strand of CM065721.1, from coordinate 11,582,234 downwards.
TATTTAATTCTTTTTGATATAACTTTTTAATATAATTTTGTGATCTGACAGATGTACATTTTTTTAATGTCACCCTCATCCATATGCATATATCATCTGCATATTGGGCTAATTCTATATTTTTAGAAATTTTTGTGGGTAAATCGTACATCAGAATACTAAAAAGTAAAGGGGCAATAACAGACCCCTGAGGAATGCCCATGTATAATTTTCTTCTTGTAGAGTAGGAGTTCCCTACCTTCGTTCTAATATATCGATTTTCTAAGAAGTCTTTAAGAAAATCATAAATGTTTCCTGATAATCCAATCTCTTTAAGTTTATAAAGCAAACGAGAGTGCCACACTTGATCGTAAGCTTTAGTGATATCAAAAAAGGTTGCTAGTAAAGATTGTCTCCTGGAAAATTGATGCTTAATCTGAGTGGTAAGTTTGACCAAATATTCAACAGCACTTCTGCCCTTTCGAAAACCTGTTTGGTTTGTTGGGATGACTTTGTTCTTATCCGCAAAAGTAGTTTAGTCTATTTAAAACAATGGTTTCATAAAGTTTACAGACATGAGAAGTTAATGAAATAGGTCTGTAACTATCTATACTTTCTTTCAGTTTACCTTCCTTGTGAATCGGTACTATTACTGATTCTTTCCATATTTGAGGCAAATGACCTGAGTTCCAGCATTTTTTAAATATGCTGAGTAAAATGCTTATCCAATTGTCTGGAAAATGTTTAATCATTTCATTAGAAATGGAGTCAACTCCAACAGCTGTTTTTTTGTTTGGGAGAGAATCTATAGCATCTTTCACCTCTTGTAATGTAATTGGGGCGTTGATGTCGCTTGTGTCGTTATCAGATACATCATTAAAGACATGGGTAGATTCTTTATCCTCTCTGAATTTTCTTTGATTTTCAGACAACCCATCTAACCTGCTCACTTTAGCAAACTGGTCTACAAACGCTTCTGCTTTGTCTGTAGATGATGGTAACTTGTTATTATCAAGAATGATAGGATATTCTGGGAGTTTGATTCCATTTTTTATCGTCTTTATCTCTTTCCATACCATTCTACTATCTTTATGATCGAATGTGTTTCTTTTGCAAAAATTATCCAAATAATCCTTTTTGGCTTGTTCCATAACTCTATTACTATGTATATTTGAATGTTTCATTTCCTTAAAATTTTTATCAACCATTTTCTTATCTTGACTTTTCTTAGTGTGCACGTATTCTTTGAATAACCTTTTTTTCTCATTGACTGCCTTATCGCAATCTTCAGTCCACCAGACATTACCGAGATGTTTACCCCCTTTAGATCCCTGATTTTTCAATTTAGGAATACATAAACCAGACACTTTTAGAACAGAAGTACAAAACGTGTCATACATAGTATCAATATCATCATCTGGGGACAATCTTATGTCTAGATCTTTAAGTGTATTGTAAAATTGAGACCATTTGGCATTTTTATAATCAAATCTTGGGATTGTATCATCAGGTTTTGTGTCTTCAAAATTAGGGGACTGATTAATTGTATGATGATTGGTATGTGGTCACTCCCAAGAGTTTCACTATAAGTTTCCCATGCACACGACAAAGCCATTTTAGGTGAAACCAAGGTTAAATCAATAGCAGTAGGTCTATGTGTAGATATATCAGGAACTCTGGTATAAGAACCATCATTGAGTAAACATAAAGTTGAGTCTACAACATTTTCCACAAACCTATTACTACTGACCTGTGTGCACTCTTTTTCCCAGAAAGGAGAATGAGCATTAAAATCCCCTCCTACTAACCATTTGTCATTATCATTCTTGATATTTTTCATCCATTCAGTATTAGCTTCATCTGGACCCTTAGGTAAATATACAGAACACAGTTCACTTTTAAGGAGTCCGAAAACTTGACAGTTACAGCACATGAAAAAATCCCATGTAATCCACTAGGCACAGGTGATTGTTTGTCACAATACTGTAGTCCAGTATGAATATAGATAGCACAATTTACTCTATTACCATTTTTATCTGTATCTACTACTGGTGGATAGTAGTACTGTTCCAGTCTTGGTAGTTTGTTCTTGCTGATATTAACAGACTGGAATAAAAGAACGTGGCAGTCAGATGACACTAAAAATTGACGTAAGCAGTCAATATTAGAATAGAGAGAGCGGCAGTTCCATTGCAGTATTTTTATATTATTGTTAAATTTCATGTTTGAGAAAAAAAAAAAAAAAAAAAAAGCCAATTAAATAAAAATATGTTGCTTTAACACAATTGGAGCTTAGCTACACAGAGACGTAGGCTGGTATGCTACATTCGTTCCGACCAAAAGCAACATAAAATGTCACCAGTTGTATAAGACATTGAACCTATTGGACCAGGCAGAGCCGTAGAAGGAATCCTCAGGGAAGGGTGTGGGGCGCAGGTACCGGGGACGTCGCGCTGTCTTCCGGGGCCGTTCCCAGAAGAGGTTCCTCAGATGCCGGCCAATATTCCCCGCTAGGATGCTAGCTCCTCTTGCAGTGGGATGTAGCCCATCACGGAGGTTGAAGCGGGCAGCTTGTAGGTTTGAGTGAGTGATGAAGGTGATGTTTTTGTCATCATTCAGTCTGACACCAAAAGTGCGTTGTACAAGTCCCCTTTGATATTGAGTTCGGGGTGTGATGTAGGAGCCATCTTACTGACTATGATGGCCAGATCAGGGTTTTCTTCTTTGATACTCCTCACGCACTTTGCCAGTCTTCCGGAACATGTTGCTGCTGATTCTGTTTCTAGGTCCTTCGATCCAACATGCAAGAGTAAAGCATCAGGAGGTGTCTTGACAGATGCACTTGCTTTGGCCACCGCTGGTTTGATGTCATTTATTGTTCTTGCATTACTCTGATGCACCTTACATCCGTAGGACTTCCCTAGTCTGTTTGTGTTGACTTTCTTTATGACAGGGTCATTCACATATAATATGTTGGGAAGGCCCTTTAAAGTTGGATTTGGTTTGTCTCTGGACTTGGCCTTTAAGTCGTTAACATTTTGTTTGTCTCTGGACTTGACCTTTAAGTCATTGGCGTTTTGTTTGTCTCTGGACTTGCTAGTATTGGCGTTTTTTTTCTCTGACTCGACTAGGCTATTGTCGTTATTTTTCTTGCACTGCTTCTTCGACTTCGGCTTATGACACAAAGAAGCCTTGACGTCATTTTTGTTCGCGTTATCATTTTCTTCTATTTTTTTGTTTTGTCCACTTTCCTGTACAATTCTGCTGTGCGTCTTTTCTGTTTTATTTGCCTCGACCAGCAGAGCATCCCGAGAAGCTGTTTTCAGCTTTGATGGAACTCCAGCTACCTCTGCATAGGAGAAGTAGGGGAAAGGCTCCGTCTGTGTTGCTATGCTAGATCTAGCTATGTCCTTTCTATCAATTTTTTCATGTAGCGATCTCATCTGTTCTTCCAGACCGGCTACTTGATCTCGCAGAGATGTGATTGTGCCTTCGATCAGAGCAAAGATCTGTGAGGTACTCACGGACTTGATGCAGTCTGTAGGAGCATTGTTGTCTCTGGACCTAGGCTCCAGCCCCTCCTTAACAAAGGACAAACGGAACGGTCTCCTCCACTCAGATCTACAATCTGTTCCGTCCTCGCTTCCGTGCTCCGCCAGCACATCCTTAGTGCATCCCTTTGCACACAGTACAGGTATGCAGCTTTTCCGGATCCTGGTGTGGTTTCCCATTGCTTGCTTTGATCGAAACATTGTAGCATCCACAGCACTGAACTATCGGTTGCTGTCTGCAGGCGCCATCTTGTGTGTCTTGTGTGTGTGTGTGTGTGTGTGTGTGTGTGTGTGTGTGTGTGGTTACAGGTTTGCCCTCGTTTAAACCACACACAACAGGTCATTATCTTGTCTTTTAAAAAGTCTTGCCTTTTCTTTCGTTTCTGATAGCCTGATGATTTCTCCTCTGACCGAAACAGATACCATCACTTCTTTCGCTATCAGTCTGCATTGGATTCAACCCTACAGCTTTGACTCTCAACCCGTGACATCAGTCCAAGATTTAACAGAGAGATGCTTTTGGTTTGTTTTGTTTCGTTGTTTTTTTTTTTTTTTTTGGGGGGGGGGGGGGGGGGGTTTGTTTGTTTTTGTTTTTGTTTTTTTGTATTCACTAATTTCACTAATAAACTGCTAAACAAATTTGTGGATTTGAATTCGATGGTTGTTATTAAATCGGTTAATGATCCTTGCCGGTTGGTGGAAAAAAAATTGCGATTCTCTTCGACTAGGTCAGTTAGACCTGGAATTTACATCACTAAAGCTTATAGTCTGTCTGTTACTACACTAAAACGTGTTTTGAATAGAAAAATCCACTGAGTGTTTCAACAGAATTCTCCGTATTTTGCCAACATCTTATTTGCCTTCATCTTAGTAACGTCTTTGCAAAGTCTGTTTTCAGTTTCCCACTCTGTTTAATGTCTGTGTAGATAATATAAGACAGATAACGCATTTTGACAACACTGCCACATTCTTGACAAATCCACCTGTACAGTTCATATCCAAGGAAATGAAGTGCTTTCTCAACATGTATGAATGGATATTTTGCTTTATATGTTCAAAACTAGGTGTTATTTTTACCATTACCGTTACTACTACTACTAGTAGTAGTACTACTACTACTAATACTATTATTTAGTATTATTACCAGTGTTATTATTGCTATCACCATCATTACCATTATCATCACCATCATCATCACCACTAACACTGTTGCCACAACCACGCTGTTCGACAATCCTCTAACCCCTCTCCTTTCTCTCTTATTACAACTGCTATTGTCATATTTTCATCACCAAAAGTGGTAGTAATCCTCTCTTTATCATTTTTTTTCAATATTTCTATCATCACCATTATCTTTATTATAGTTGATATCAGTATTATTATCATTATTATTATTATTATCACAATTACGGTTTTAACTCGCATTATCTCCCTTCCCGATGGCCTCCTTTTCAATTCAAGGCCCATCTTGCGCCGAATTTGAAGAAATAAGTGAGTGTTCGTTCTTCATTTTCGTTGTCCTGAGTTTCGTTTATCTTGTCTGAGGAAGACCTAAGAGGTCGAAACGCGTCGTGTTTTGTTTATGAATCGTTTGTTTACGCTTGGCGGATACAGTACTTAATATTCTTTTTTAAAGATTTATGTAGATTTCCGCCTGCAGTCGCTTCACTTTGAAACACACTTACTTGTGTGTGTGTGTGTGTGTGTGTGTGTGTGTGTGTGTGTGTGTGTGTTACAATTTCATACTTTATGTGATAATACCCTAAAAGCAAGTTAATTAGCTGTACTGTATTCAAATCAATAATAGTTCATTTCACATAGATCAGTACGTCAGGTTTAGTTCTCACTACATTATCGGTCCTGTTAGCGGTAACACATATTCAGAGTGGGTTTTTTTTTCAGTCTGAATCTATCCGTTCAACTGACATTTACAGACATTAAGGTGTTACGTGACGTTTTTGAACAATTTATGTCTCGCAAAGTTTGACACTGGATCTGTCGGCTGCGTTTGACACTGGGGTGTGATAATTTTGCCTTTCTGAACATATTATATTTGATTTCTAACCGACTGAATAATGTCAAAAGTGAGATCCGACATTCACGGGCATGGCTGACATTCAGTGTCACTCCAGTGAGTGCTGTTAACTGCTGTGTTTCGGTTTAAAAAAATTCCTCGCGGTGTTGGTGACAAACAAATTTTCGCAAATGTAGACAGTTACCCTAATGTGCTGGCCCATTATGGGTTAATAATGTATGTTTGTATTTGAGAGAGAGAGAGAGAGAGAGAGAGAGAGAGAGAGAGAGAGAAGAGACATACAGACAGACAGACAGACAGACAGAGAGAGATGCCAATTTAAGGAGAGAGAGAGACAGACAGACAGACAGACAGAGAGAGGCGGGAGGCAGGGCGGAGGGGACAACGGTGTGTGTGTGTGTGTGCGCGCGTACGTGCGTGCGTGTGTGGTGTGTGTGTGTGTGTGTGTGTGTGTGTGTGCGTGTGGTGTGTGTATGTGTGTGTGCGTGCGTGCGAGCGCGCGCATACTTTAATTTGAGACTTATTTCCTTTCGCTTTCAGATTCCACACCACTGGCACGTATTCGAACCTCGAACGGGACACAACTTGATCCGGTACATCTTTACCTGCAGATGTTTATCCTACAGTAAGACTCAGAGAGAACGAATTGTGAACAGTCCTCTGCACCACGAAAGGCCGATACCAGTGATATAAGCAAGCAATGTGGCTGTGATCGTATCTCCACTCTGTCAGCAAACAGTATGTGGACTGGCGTTTTCTAGAACCTCTCTTTGTTTTCTAGGTTTCGGGTTTACATCTGAGGTGGACTTTGTCGTCGGCTTGGCTATAAACAACATGAAGCGAATGGAAAAGGGTATATACAATGAATTTTGATGGCGGTGAGGATTGAGGGAAGGAGCATCCATGTTCACTGTTCAACAAGCTTAGAGCATTGATCATCACACTCATCAGTGTCACGTGACAGTTGGAAACACAACTCTAGAGAAAAAAATGAAAATAGGGGAAAATCGTTGTCACAGTAGTATCATTCCATCACTGGATGCCGTAGTCAGCAGTCGAGAAGTGTACAGACATTTCATTCTTATTACGCTCTTTCATTCTATACGGCTTGCAACATCCTCTTCGTTCTGAGAGCCGCAGTATCCTTGCAGAATTAGACACACCGCCTGCTCGGGGGCAGCGGCTTTGAGGCATTCTGAATTCTGACGAGCGCTGAATCATTCCCAGAGCAGCTGACTGTCGTGTCTGTTATTTTCCTGCACGGCTGCATGACGTTGATGACAGTGTCACACTGGGGTAAAAGTTCATTGAGGACAGAAGCTTGGTAGATACCTTTTTTTTTCAAACGCCACCGTTGGCAGCAGAAACGCAGTCTTGAGTAAAGGCTTCGTCTTTCAAGATTTGCACCTTCCCAACTACACTACCACTACTCATAAATTTCGAAGGTTGGCAAGACAGATCTTTTGCCTACAACATTTTTTCCGGCAAACCTTTGATGGAATCTTTTTTGTTGTTGTTGTTTGTTTTGACCGTGAATCAGTGATTCCACATTTACTTCCGTCAAAAAATTCCTGAGTGATGAAAAGTGCTGCAGCCGCTAAAATATACCTGGCCAGCATCTGAAGAAATATCCTACGACCTCATAGACCTCACCCCTTACCCTCCAATCCAGAACCTTTAGCAAACGCACATTCTGTCCCTTTCGTCGTGATATTGCACTGCCCCACCTTCAACAGAAAGTGATCTGAAGAACATCCAAGAGTAGAAACCACGCCTCACTTCTTCTCTGCATCTCGTTCCTTCTGTCTTCTTCTCCACATCCTCCTCATCGACGACAACAACAGCACGTCCACGTTCTTCAGCCCCGTCCCTGCTTCTTATCTCCCCTGTCATGGAGAACCAGCACCGCCACCCCAGCTGCCCGCCGCGCGGGAATGCAGAGCACCACGAATGCATCGAGCTGATCAGCGAGACCCGTGTGCCCCCTATGGGCGGCAGCCTGCCCAGGGACACTCCTCTGCCCCTGGAGGCCAACGGTCGGCCCCTGGACGGCAAGGTGGACCAGGGTGTTCCCGAGAGAGACACGTGGAACGGGCAGGTGGAGTTCGTGCTGGCCTGTGTCGGCCAGTGCATCGGCCTGGGCAACGTGGTCCGCTTCCCTTACCTCTGCTACAGGAACGGGGGAGGTGAGTCAGGGGGCGGCTACAGGGACGGCTGGGAGGGGAAGAGATGGTGGATGGAGGTGGAGATGGGGGTGGGGTGTGAAGCGAGAGGGAAGCGCAGAGATGCCGTTCCAAAGTTCTATGAGAGCCTTGCAGACTTGTTCCAGTACCAACATCAACAAGGTGGAATCACTCCATTGAGGACTGATCCGTACACGCTGCAACCACATCTGCTAAACCACGAAGGCCCTGCCACGCTAGGTTTACAACCAGATGCATGAGAGAGAGCAAGATAGAGAGCGAGCGAGAGAGCGAGCGAGCGAGAGAGAGAGAGAGTGAGACAGACAGACAGACAGACAGACAGACAGAACAGAGACAGAGACAGAGCAAGACAGAGACACAGTGTGTCTTTTAGACGAGACTTAAAAATGTCTGACCTAGATAAAAAAAAAAATCTACCGTAGCTAACATTACGTCTGCTAAAGTGTGTGTGTGTGTGTGTGTGTGTGTGTGTGTGTGTGTGTGTGTGTGTGTGTGTGCGCGCGCGCGTGCGTGTGTGCGTGTGTGTGTGTGTGTGTGTGTGTGCGCGCGCGCGCGCGCGCGTGCGCGTGCGTGTGTGCGTGTGTATGTGATAGGCGTGTGTGTGTGTGTGTGTGGTGTGTGTGTGTGTGTGTGTTGTTGTTGTTGTTGTTGTTTTTGTTGTTGTCTTCAGTTTAAGGTCCTTCCTCATTAAGTGATATTAGACGAAGAGAAAGGGTGTGGGCAGGGGAGCATGAGGAGGAGGTGGGTGGGTGGGTTATCTTGCAATCATATACCCTAAAAAAGCATCTTAACAATCTTTACAATACAATAAAAAAAAAGTTTTAAAAAATGACAAAAAAGAAAGGTATGGGAAAACCAAATTTGAATAACTATTTTGAATCATAACACAAACTGTAACAAATGTCCCATATTACTGCGTAGTAAACAGTTCGCAAAATTAAACAACAAACTAAAATTCTCAAGGATACTGTCAAGAGAACTTTCAGAAATAGCTGGTAAAAGAGGTCTCAATCTCTGGCATTCCAGAAGAATGTATTGGTTTGAAATTGGTTCACCGCACAGACATTTAACTTTCTTGCTGAGTTTTGTTTTGAAGGCATTAAGCTTTATCCTATAAGACAGCGAAGTAATGTGTCTAAATTTGAAAATGTTGCTATAATTCACAGCTATTTTGTTTGTTAAACCAACCGAAATCAGTAAGAGACTGGAGAATTTCTCCTTCCTATGGAAAGATTTTGAAACTTTGTTCCACGATGCTTGCTCCAGTAGATGATACCCTTCTGTAATGGATAATGGGATGTTTATTTCTATAGATTCCCTGTCTTGCCTTGCACCTTTTTTTGCGACTCTGTCAGCACAATCGTTTGAATATAATCCAACATGTGAAGGAACCCAACAAAAGGTGATATTGGTCCCCTTTAAACTTAAACTGTTAATCATTTGATTGATTTCTATGATAATTTTGGATTTTTTCTTGTAATCAAATGAACGTAAAGCATAGAGTACGGACTGAGAATCGACGCAGAATAAAGTTTTTTAAATGTTCAATGGAAGTTCAACTATGTAATTAAGAGCTATAAGTATAGCAACGAGTTCGGCGGTAAATATTGATCAACTTTTACCAAAGAAGTCTGACTTTTCTTTTTTTTAAGCTGGTATAACAAAACCTGAACCAGCACGGTGATCATCTAAGAGTGAGCCATCTGTGTATACCTTTAAATGATTTGGGTATTTATTCTCTAGGTAAAGTCGGACTTCACTTTGCATAATATTTGGATTCTCATTCTTCTTCACATCAGTGTAATTGGTATCAAAATGTGGTTTATTCATCTCCCAGTTAGGGTAAGGAGAAACTACTTGCTGTGCATCAATATTCTGTGGATTTATGTCCGACTCTTTAAATAAGTCTGATACATACGAACCAATTGGCTTTAATGAAAATATCTGTCTGGCCCGTTTAGGAAAATGATATTTCTGATTTTATTTGTACTTCTTCCGAGACAAAGTTGTCAGTTGTTGAGGTCCTAAGAACGCGTACTTTGCACATGCAAGATTTCGATATTCATCCAAGGGCAATTCTCCAATTTCTTTATAGGTTCCGAGGGTTGATGCGTGAAAGGGTACACCAAGAGCAAGCCTGTATCCTTTGCAATCGATACTTTGAAATTTCTTAAGTAAATAATTTGGAGCACTAAAAAATATTTCTTGCCCATAAGACAATTTTGATCGAATTAATGTTGTGCTAAGATGTTTCAAAATTTTGCTGTAATGTCCCCAGTATTGTTTACTTATAACTTAAAAAATGTAAGCATTTTCTTGCTTTAGTAACAATATGGTTGATATAAGCGTTCCACGCGCGCGCGCGCGCGCGCGTGCGCGTGCGTGCGTGCGTGCGTGTGTGTGTGTGGTGTGTGTGGCGCGCGCGCGCGCGCGTGTGTGTGTGTGTGTACATGAACATACATGGATACTTGCATAAGATATCCACGCACGCAGTTGTCTGCAGATCTAACTACTAAGACAATAATGTGGCACAGGTAGCGGTAATTTATTTCAAATAATTATTCATTTGTTAAAATGCCATTGACAAACATTTCAACTGATAATAACCCGTTAAAAACATGTCTTGATCATACTTAGTATGGACACGCCGTAAAAAAATAGGTTGCCAACAAAAATATACGGGCGATAATCCACTCTCAGCTTGACTCATACAGAGTCATCCGCCCTGACTGTACCGTCGCACCTGCTCACTTGTCTGCCATTCAGTTTCCAGTCATTTGTCTTTCTCAGAGGAAGGAGGGAGGGGTTAACACTGAAGTCCAGTGATGCCATTATTTCTAGAATAAAAGTTTCACTTCTGAAAATCCGTTTTCTTATATTTTAAGCTGACAAAATATCGCGTTGTAAATCTGTCATTTGGAACGAATCGTCTGCGCATGGTACAAGCAATTTTTTTTAATTGCAGATATTTATTCAGCCCTTATGATTATAAAATCCACCTTCAAGTATACATTACTTTAAGAAGTTTATTTTCGTTTGAGCAATTACAGATATTGTAATATATTTTTTCTTTCTTGCCAGATTGCCTCTGAAATTCTGGTCCCATTTTTCTGTTCAAAATTCGCTCATGGATTCGCACAATATGGGCTGCCGCGTATTTTGTGATGCAGTCTCACAAAATTGATCAATCTTTGTACTAATTGCAAAGAAAAACTTATTTGACATTCTAGTCACTTGAAACAGCTGAAAACCATTGAAAAATGAAATATATCACAGTTTGTGTTACGATTGCTCTGAGAGGAAACAAATGCTGTTTTTTTTCAAGGGTTTTCGAAGGTAAAGAACATAAATGTAATAAGTGGAATATGGCAACAGATCTTACTGACGTAGACTTTTAAAACCAGAACTCGACAATTTTAGTTAAACTTGTTAGTATTTCCATTTCAATACTGGATGAATTATACACTCGTGTCTCTTTTGCCACAAATTAAATAAAACACATATTGGATCATTTTGCATTACTTGCTCAGTTTCCCACACTTCCAAATGTAATTGAAAAAAAACTGGAAACCACACACAACACATTACGATGACTTGTAAAAACTGCGTTGAAGTCAGGCAAACGTTCTGTCAAGCAAATGTAAAAAAGCACCTATTGAAGTCTATCTTGAAAGCGATTGTAATGTTCTTAAATATTCGTTTTTGCCCATGCTCGTTAATCGGATGAGTTAGGTTCTGAGTTAGCGAAAAAAAAAGGCGTATTTATGCGTCTTTCTTCACAACGTGCTGAACAATTTATTTCGATAGCTTAAATTCATTAACGCTAGAAAACGCAGTGTAAAAAAAAATGATGCGGGATTTAATAAGCACTAAAGGAACTTCTGCAACATTGCGATGATTCTCCATTCCTGCAAATGCAGCACCGTTTTAAACCTTGCATCCATGCACCACTAGTTCCATCATTTAACTATAGATCATGGTGCACAGTTTCACCGTCAGAAAATCAGAAAAACATACTGAGATGTAACGTTAACCCACTCAACTGCTCGATGTTAGGGTCCACAATAGGAGATAACTCTTCTGTACCAGGAAGAGTTTTCTCCCCTCTTTGTCCGTTCTACTAACAGCAAAAATTGTAGTGACTTGCATACATGATTTGTTGCACATTAAGCGTCGTGGATGTTATGTAATTCATGTATCCAGGCCAACTTAATAGTGAGAAAAAGTCGCAAAACTTCTGTCGAAATCAGACTATTACGCCTATGGTTCTGTGTTAATACGTCAGCAAAAGAGTTGTGAAAAAAAGAACATAAGGCCAATTCTCATGCTGTTTTTTGTTTGTTTGTTTGTTTGTTTGGTTTTGTTTTTTTTACTAGTGGACAAACGATTACATTTCCGTTCCTAAGCGTTGGGCAATGCGACGAATACAAATGCGAATGTTTTATGGAGGATAAAATGGATAAGCTGCAACAAGGGTTTTTTATGCGTTTAACAAAGAATTGTAGAGCAGGGTTCGATATCCTGTCACAATCTGTCTGTCTGTCTGCCTGTCTGTCTGTCTCTGTCTCTGTATTACACACGCCCGTACGCACGCACGCACACACACATGCTCACACACGCACATACGCACGCACGCACGCATGCAAACACACACGCGCGAGTACACACACACACACACACACACACACACACACACAAATAGCCACAGCGTAGACCATGTTCCCTTGGCATTCAAGACATGAACAACACGTTGTTTAACACAATGGTGACATAATATTATATAATGATCAACTTAGTATTGTTTGGTCAGTCAGTGGGAGATTGCATCTCTCAGAAGATCTGACTAAAGGCTGTTCTGCACAATACTTAGCTGCTGACAATGGTTAGATAATCAAACAGCAGAGCTGACCACTCGGACTGTTGGACACTTCTTGACCTCCCTTGCATTCTTAAATGGACCCTCAAGCCAAGGCTCAAAGATTCTCCCCTACATGTTAGACTATTTGAATAATGATGTTAGTTTTTCAGCAACTTATTTCCTTACCACACTTTCTTTTTCTTTTACTTAACCCCTTCGCCGACTGCTTTGGGGTGCTGTTAGATTCTACTTTTGAACCGTTGGTGATTAAAATACCACAGAATTATCGACAGTGGTATATCTCCATTCGATAGCAAAGTAACGTAAGTCAAGTTAGCCGTGTCTTTTCAAAAATCTGATCTAACAGACGGAAGGCGGTAAATCAGACAAAAATGGCGTTCTTTGGATCTGGTGATAACAATGGATTGTTTTCATACATTTGGTATTGTTCTTTTACGATATTTGCTAACCTCGCCGCAGGTGCTTACTGTATGTTGAGTACCTAACTCTTTACCAAATCCTTAAAATAATTTGAAAATTTTGGTAGGCTACGTCCATTACTTGCTCTACTGAATATTTTGCTATAAATATATCTCCTAAATGGATTAAATCATTAAAATACAACAATTAAAAAAAAGGACGAAAACGGGGATAGAGAGGTGAGGGTTTAAAGAGCACAGGTGATGGAACTATACAGCCAGCGAATCGAGGTCGAAACAGGGAAAAAAATCGTTTTTTACAGATGTGGAAGAGATGAAATCGTAAAGACAACATTTGAAAAGAATAACAAGAAACGGGGATGTGAGGGTTCAAAGAGTACAGATGATGGAACTATACTGTGCACAAAAAGAAACGCATATTTTTTTCGCTAAAAATATTAAGGACAATTTTGACAGAAACATGCCCCGTATAGCAGGGAACTCTGTCCAGTGTGAATAGTCAGACATAATGAATACACATAACAGTAGATTGATGTCTTATTTCTTTTGAATGCTAAATGACGCATGAAATGACTGAAATAAAAATTGCGTTTCTTTTTGTGCACAGTATATATTAATCAGCGAATCGGAGTCAACACAGGAAACAGTTCGTTGTGTAGAAATGTGGAAGATGTGAGTTTTGAATTATAGCCGATCAGCGGCCTAAAGAGCTTGCAACAGGTATTTGAGCAGGGGATACAAATCAGAATGAACTCCAAGTGGCTTTGTTTTGGCGGCCCTCAGGGGAGGCAATGTTGAAAAACTATTTTTCTAAAAAACAAAAACAAAAACAAAACAAAACGGAACGGATGTTATGTTGTTTTTTCTACGTGGACATGCAGAATGTATACAAGAAATTCAGCATTACACGAGTATTGATTTCGTGAAGAAATAATAATTCAGAGATTTGATAAAGAAAAACAAACGACAACATGATGACAAAAATTCAACATTTACGTGAGAGAGAGAGAGAGAGAGAGAGAGAGAGAGAGAGAGAGACAGAGAGAGAGAGAGAGAGAGAGAGGAGAGAGAGAGAGAGAGAGAGAGAGAGAGAATGCATGGAAACAACACAATATCAAAAAGAGACGGACAAAGATCTGGCACACTTTGTCTCCCTTTCTTCCCGCAAGGGGGCGAGGAGGACAGGGAAAGAGGTGAAGGGGCACGGGGGGGGGGGGGGGGGGGGGGGGGAAGAAGAGAAACACCATAGTCATGTCTTCAGCTCCAAACGACGTTCATAACTTCAATCAGAACCAAAGCGACCCCTGCGGAAGTACGCCAGCGCTGGAAAGGTCAAAGCGGTGCCCCAGTTCATGGGGAGCAGAGACAGGAGAGGGGGGCTCCCCATCAAATGCCATGGCAAGCTTCACAACAATTACGCGTGTGTAGCAGCGAGGGGTCGGCCTCTAGAGAGCTATGATACAGAGATTGGGGGCCGTAAAGGGCAAAACTTTCCCGCCATGGGGTCCGGCAGTGGGGGACTCACACACACTGCCTTCCTCTCACTGGGAGTTTGAAATGCGATCACGCCCCTCCCTCCCTCCCCGCCCCGCCCCCCCCCCCCCCCCCAAACCCACACCCACACCCCCCTGTTCAGTTTCAGTGTCATGGAGGAGGCGTAGGTGTGCGGGCTAGTCCATACACGTTTGGACATATCTGCCTAGCGCCTACCCATGAGGTCACAATATGCAGGGGTTAATATAACTAGATTTATAACAACTTAATTACTTAGTTAATTAATCAATCAATTGTTTAATTAATTAATCAATAACAAAGGAAAGGTTTAGAAAGACGAGACTGAATAGCCTAACGCGCGAAGATGGTTTGGGCAACTATTTGTAGTTTGTCCGTTCTGTGCGTGTGTGTGTGTGTGTGTGTGTGTGTGTGTGTGTGTGTGTGTTGTGTGTGTGTGTGTGTGTGTGCCCGCGCGCGCGTGCATGCGCGCAAGTGTACGCATGTGCGTGCACTCGAACTCTCAACTCCGTGAAGCGAGCATTTGTCTTGATGTTCCCTGCTCTATTTTGTACCTGGCTGTAAGCTATTTATTTCATTCCTTTACTGTCAGCCACTGTTTTTACCTGCCCTTGGGGTCTATAACAAGTCTTTGAGCTTTTTCTTGTAGTAACTCATGTCGTACCAGCATTTTTGTTGGTGATCTAGTGACTAGGCGGTGAGACTGTATATGCTGTCCAAAGTGGACACTGGCAGCCCATTCTATACCACATAGTGCGTCAATGGTTCCAACATCCACCCACCGTTGTTTATAAAGCGTATGCCACCTTTCAATAAAACAAAACAAAACGAAACTTAAAAACTTCCCTTCAAATATGGACCAAAGCCAAAGATGCACACAAAAAAGAAAGAAAGAAAAAAGGAAAAACAAAAACTGTGTAACAGAAAATAAATGATATGGAAACAATTGTGAGTAATTATACAGCTTTATTTGTTCTGTTTAGATGAACAATGACAGCATCCAGCGATTCGATAATGGTCGTTATCTCTTCCTTTTAGGATTGTCAACTTGACCTTGATTAATTAATCTATGAAATACACAGTGTTTAATTCTTTTGTGCTTGCCAGTGGCTTGTGACAAGAACGGAGAAGTAACATTGGTCACAGTTATCTGAACTAATACTGTTTATGGCTCTTTGTATGCTCTTATAGCACTGTCATTTTGCTACGCATTTTCTTAAACTAGGGTGATAAGGGTGATAAATCAAATGAAATTGGCTGACGTCCCTTACCTGTTTTAGTTTTATCTCCCTTGAGATTGTCGTTTAGTTTTTATCACTATAGTTCAGGCGATCACAGGGAGCCTTGTCAGAGCTGTCAAACAAACTCATACGGGGGAAAAATGGTCACATCCTGAAAGGGTTAGACCTTGAAGATTACATCCTGAAAAAGATCAAAACAACATTAACAATTCCTGGCATATTATAAACTACTGACATTCTTAAGGCAGATAAGATTACACGGCACCAGGAGCGCCAGGCGTTTGGCTTGATTAATCTTGATTAAGTTTCAAAACGGAGTGACTGAGGGCGGAAAATGAAGCAAAATTTGAAAAGAGAGGGGGTTACTTACCGCCAAGGACACAGACAGTGTCTAGTCCTGTACTCTGATTGTCTGTGTCCTTGGCGGTAACTGACCCCCTCTCTTTTCAAAAATTAATCTTGATTAATCGACCCAAGATCTAAAAAAATAAAGTAAAGAAAAAAAAGAAAACAACGTAGGGAAAACAACAACAACAAAACGAATGTAACAAGAAATACGTTAAAAGCCATCTAGGAAAATTGAAACTGGACTGCTAATATCCACTTTAGACAGTGCATACAAATTTCACCATGAATAGGTTGGGGCTGTTAAAAACTTTAGTGTCTACACCGTTCATTTCGCGGCTCATTTCATCATCTGTGTTCATGTTTTACCTTCCGTAGCCACTGTACTTTTTAATTCACTTTTATCCAAACTGTTACCCTTTATCGTATCGTATCTCGTTTTCGTATTCGAGCAACTTCGTTTTATTCATACTGAAGCTTAGGCTCAAATATGTTCTTTTATGTGGATGGTTCAGAACTTAAGTTTGGCATTATTTTCCCCTTCATATCCCTTTCCACCATTTCCCCTTTCTCTCCACTAGCCTGTTCGGAGTCTGTTGGATTGTGACTCTTTCCCCGTGGTGCAGACATCTTTTAAAATATTTGTGTTTATTAGAATAACCAAGCCGACAGCACTGGGTCTTTTCAGGGCTGACATCTCACACGCGGGAAAAAATGTCACAACCTGAAAAGTTCAGATCTTGAGGGGAAAAAAACACGTTGAAAAAACAAAGCAACACAAACAATTCATGACGTGCTGGCTAAACTGTTGACGTCTTTAAAGCTGATAAGACTAATCCGCTCTGTAAGCGCCAGACATTCCACTTAATTTATGGAACCAAGATTTGGAAAAAAAAAATGTTGGTGGTATTCTAGTTTGTGTACACCTGGGTGGCCTGCTATAACCGCAGGCAGCCGTTTTTACTGAAGAGTTCTCACCAAGGAGACGAAAGTCGATTCTAGACGGACGTGAACAAATGGTTCTGTTCACAATACAGAATTCAATGCATGGTATCTCTAGCAAAAGACGGAAGTCGATTCTAGACGGGCGTGAACAAATGGTTCTGTTCACAATACAGAATTCAATGCATGGTACCTCTAGCAAAAGACGGAAGTCAATTCTAGACGGGCGTGAACAAATGGTTCTGTTCACAATACAGAATTCAATGCATGGTATCTCTAGCAAAAGACGGAAGTCAATTCTAGACGGGCGTGAACAAATGGTTGTGTTCCCAATACAGACGTCAGTGGTACCTATAGCTGTCAGTTAAGGATTTGATATTCTCCTTGTTATGTCCCCCTTTTCATACTGTCTTTCCTCTTTCTCCCAACCACCTTATCCCCGTGCCTCCTTCCTCTCCCCATCCCCCGTCGAATCGTTTTCCAAGTCGTTTTCATTATGACTGAGGACAGATTTATATTCATCTGTGTAATTCCCGATTGTTTACTTTTTTATGTCTGTACGTCAATGTCAATTTCGTTCCTTTAGAAGCCCATTATCTCAACATTCATTTTCACATTTTAAAAAAAAAGTATAAAAGAGCTTCCCTAACAAGGGCAGGAGAATGGTCTACAATGGCAAGAATTCGGAAGACGTCGGCAAAGAATAAAAGAATGAAAAGAAAAAAGAAAAAAAAGTGCAGTCAGAAAAAGTGACAGAAAAGAGGAAGTTACTTGTACCGCAGGAATAAACTCTGGAGGATGCTTGATATCAGAAGGTCTGCAGAGACGAGATACCCCCCACCCCTACCCCGCTCCACTCACCCCCTCCTTCATCTCAGCCACGTGTTTCTCGCTCCCCTCACCCCCTCCCGTCTCCCGTCAGCCAAGTGTTTCGACGCTAAACTGCTTGCGCTGTAAGGGGGGCGATTCGCATCCAGGTGAAGACTCTAGTGTCCTGCTGCCAGATTTTTTTTTTTCTTGCAGTGGCGTGTTCTGAGTAGGGGGTTGTTTTCTTTCAGTGAAACTTTCTTTTCTGCTTTGGAACAACCGGAATTAAAGTGAAAGTAAATAAATAAAAACATTGTCACAGCCGAAAAAGTCATCCTTAAAGAACGGGCTTTGATTACATTCAAACGTGGTTTCCCTGTGTATTTTCACCCACTCAACCTTCCTTCCTTTTCCTGAAAATATACGTGTCATGCTGTAACAGTGCGCGTATGTAATATTATACAGTTTAGATGAGAGTGGATGGAACTAGTAGGTGTGGAATGTTCCTACGTGTCTGGATTTACGTTTGTTTGGTTAAATCAACGTGTGGAAGAAGTAAGAAACATTCTAAAAGTGTTCAAAGTCATAGGGACTTGATATGACAGGAATGGAACGACCAAATTCATAACAGTGACAGAATTAGTATGTACCGCACGTTTGGTCAAAAATTCACACTGTGTACAAACTTATCTGTTAACTGATATGGACAGACATTTAAAATTTATTAGTGAGGAAGATTTGCTTTGGGGTATCAGATTTAGCTGTGCATAATTTTCGTCACAGCTATCACTCATACTCTCAGTTGCTATGTCCACTTTGTGAAGAAACCGAAGAAGATGAATTGCACTTTGTATTATGTTGTTCTGTTTTGTTTAATCTCAGAAATGAATTGAAAGCAGCAAAATTCTACAGGAGCCCGAATGCTTTAAAATGTCTTCGCGTTGTAATAGTGTCATAGAATAAATCATCCATATACTACTTATATAAGGCCTTTCAGAAGAGAGAGTAAGCAATATCATCATACGTTTATGTTTATTGTAATGTGGATTAGTTGTTTATAACGCACACGCCCTTCAGTTAGAGGCGCTGCCTTTCTATGAATGAACAGTTGTCATTGTCACTGTCTCACTGTGTCATTGCTCAGTTTGAGTTTGTTCGTGGCGTGATTTTTTTTTTCTCTTGGGGGCGGGGGATGGGGGTGGGGTGAGGTGGGATGGTGTCTGTCTGTCTGTCTGTCTGTCTGTCGTCCGTCTGTCTGTTGTCTCCCTCCCTCTCTCTCTCTCTCTCTCTCTCTCTGTGTGTGTCTTTCTCCCTCTCTCTCTGTCTCTCTCTCTCTGTCTCTCTCTCTGTCTCTCTCTGTCTCTGTCTCTCTGTCTGTCTCTCTCTCTCTCTCTGTCTCTCTCTCTCTGTCTGTCTGTCTGTCTCTGTCTCTCTGTCTCTCTGTCTCTCTGTTCTCTCTCTCTCTCTCTCTCTCTCTCTCTCTCTCTCTCTCTCTCTCTCTTTGTGTGCGGGGAGAAGATGGAAACGTGTTGCAAAATAACTGCAAAACAGTTGAGCGGACTTCATCACATTTTCCGGAGGTGCAAGGTTAGTGTGTACAAAGGATTCAAAGTTTCAGTCACCAGGCTCAGAATGCTCTTGTCTCATCCCCCGTGCCCACAACGACAGCTGGACATGAAGGGCCACAGATTTGGACACTGTTCTTGACGGTCAGTGAGGATGGGGACTGATGAGGATGCTGCTATGGAAGTCCACTCTGGTCAAAAACTGCATGATGGGGCTGTTCTCTATGCTAACTTTCCTAACATACTCCAGCGTCGACACAGACACTTTAGTGTTGGTCAGGAAATCTGAGCAACTTCACATACCTTGGCAGCTCCGTCAACAACGTCAATGACCTCGACCATGCACTGAAGTGTCGTATTGGGAAGGGAATATCAGCATTCAAGCAGCTGAACAAAATATGGAACAGCAAGAAATTCTCCCTTGGAATCAAACTGAAATTTTATAACTCCAGTGTGATTTCAACGCTGTTATATGGCTGTGAAACCTGGCAACTGAAGACCACCCAAGAGAAGAAACTCGACTCTTTTGATACTAAGTGTCTACGTAAGATCTTGGGCATCAAATGGCCAGACTTTATACCAAATGAAGTCAGGGAGAGGTCCAAACAGCTCCCCATGTCAACCATCGTCTGCAGACGGCGCCTCCACTGGCTGGGTCATGTCTTGAGATTACCCTCTTCAGGCAAACCAGGCCACTAAATGGACCCCAGAAGGCCAGAGAAAAAGAGGACGACCCAGGATGAGCTGACGACAGACAGTGGAGAGAGACCTCAGATTCGTTGACAGAGGATGGAGTGACACTAGCAAACTGCCTGAGGACCGTGCACAGAGGAGCGCCTTGACTGCCTCATGCGTCGCAAGTCGCGGGAGCATCTAAGTTAAAGTAAGTCTCAGAGACGCATCCATTATGTGGGCAAAACTCGTTGCATGGTTCAAGTCTTCTCACTTTCGCCCACAAAGTCTGGGTAGGAGCCGACTGGGGCCGTGAAATCTCACAAATAAAGGCTGCTGATGGGATTTAATTCCATGGCCTGACAACCAGCAAGTCTGCAACGCCTGAGTTAAGGCGGCTGCTTTGGATTCATTTTTGGTTTTAAAAAAGGTCCTGCTGTAGTGCGAAGTGTCCGTTTATCTGGCGCTGTTTAAGTGATAAAGATAAGGGAAAAGCATGCTTTGCTTAGACTAAACCGATTGAGTCACTGAATTTACAAATACAACATTCTTGTGCGTTACTTTTAA
>CM065721.1:11549016-11551516 GCA_033310375.1 Conus canariensis | reverse complement strand
GGTTACATCCTACCAGTGCTTTGGTATCCACAGTGAAAATATTAAAAAGTATGCGTTATTTTTCGACAGTAAAGATCAGATCTCCATAGTCCTCTGCTTCCTCATGTAGATAAATACAGATTTGTGTATGCCTTGTACTCTGTTTTGAAGGTAGGTGTGCATGGGTGATCGTAAATGCAAGGCATGCTGTGTCTAGTTAACACAATATTGATCGACTGTACTGATCATGTATTGCGTACAAATGTCAAGGGCGTTGTTACATTTTTTGCTTGTCCTGTATAAGTGTTACGTGGTTATCAATAGCTAGCTGTACACGATGCTAAAGAGAAAGCCTTATGAATATCAATTCAGAAAAAAACAAGATGCAAAGCATATAAATGTACTCCCAGTTTATCTTGAATACGCGTGAGATATTCCATAAAGAAGAAACACCGTTTTGGGCCGTTATAGCCGTTAGTAACGGTTATTCTGGTAAAATAAAACATTGGGCATCATCCGTGACCCATACAAAACATACCTACAAATTTTCAGAAAGATCGGGCAAGTACTTTCAGAGATATTCCATAAAGAAGAAAAACCGTTAGGGGCCGTTATATCCGTTAGTAACGGCTATAACGGTAAAATAAAACATCGGGCATCCTTCATGATCTATGATTAACATACCTACAAATTTTCAGAAAGATCGGCCCAGAAGTTTTGTCTGGAGCGAGTGGAACACATTTTGACCACGGACAGACAGACACACACACACACACACACACACACACACACACACACACACACACACGCACACACGCACACACACACACACACAGCATTGCTTCGTTCCCATTGTAAAGTACTCCCTGTTCTCTAAGAACTGGGAGTACAAAAATGGAAGAACGGGAAGAAGACGTTTTAAGTAGGGAGGAAAAGCTTGGAAAGGCAGAAAGGAATAAAGACGCAGGACGAACCGAAGCCATGTCCACTCCACAGACGTAACGCTCTGCAGATCTCGGAGGGCATCGACACGCCTGGCAGCGTACGATGGCAGCTGGCACTGTGCCTCTTCTTCATCTGGGTCGTGGCCTACCTCTGCATCTTCAAGGGCGTCAAGTGGACCGGGAAGGTAGGTCAAGGTCACCACGAGTGCCTGGTGTGCTTGCACGTGATACATGCGTAGTTAACACCTCCATGACAGCAGACGATGCTGGACCTCGATGGCTTAGATATACTTGCTTAGTTTTGTCCATTGTTGGGTCCATAACTAACCAAGATGAAGGCTGTCACGAACAGCTGCAAACAGGAATGGAAGTTTGGGATATATCAATTAGCTTGCCGTTTTGTCTGTCTGGCCCTCAGCACCAACTACAAGACCTGTTTTGACCAAACATTGTCAACAGACGAATTTGACCAAGAGAAGAATCCATTGAATTTCGGCGAGGATCTGCTTTGCGGGTCCGGATCAAGCGTCTGATCCGGATCATTCTTCATTGTTTGTAGTTGCTACCAGCTACACAGGAAAACTAACAAAACCTAGCGGTCATGGCGCTGATGCTAGTGTTGCGGATTCCCGGCTGGGTAGTCAGGGGGTTCACCTTCCCAACCAAAACCATGTACATCTGTGAGATTCTTTTTTTTTTTTTTTTTGGGGGGGGGGGGGGGGGGGGGGGGGGGGGGGTCCATGGCCTGTTCCTACTCAGAGTCCAATTTGCTATGAGCTCGTTGCGAAGATTAGAACCGCATAGTCGAGTTTCATGCATTTAATGAATGTTTCTCTGAGAGTGTTGCTCATATCTCCTTACCAACACAGCAATCTGTCGGGCCTAGTTGACGCCGGCATATATTGCGGAAAAAAAGCCTTAAGTACACCCCCGTCATGCAATCTCAAATCACAATAAACACCGTGTGTGTGTGTGTGTGTGTGTGTGTGTGTGTGTGTGTGTGTGTGTGTGTGTGTGTGTGTGTGTGTGCGTGCGTGCGTGCGTGCGCGCGCACATAATATGCACATATTGTTCCCCTAGATCTTGCAGACCATTGTGTGTGTGTGTGTGTGTGTGTGTGTGTGTCTGTGTCTGTGTCTGTGTGTGTGTGTGTACGTGTGTGTGTGTGTGTGTGCGTGTGTGTGTGTCTGTCTGTGTCTGTGTGCACGCATGTGTTTGTGTGTGTGTGTGTGTGTGTGTGTGTGTGGGTGTGTGTGTGTGTGTGCAGGTGGTGTATTTCACCGCCTTGTTCCCCTATGTGTTGCTGACCATTCTGCTGATCCGTGGAGTGACTCTGCCCGGGGCACTGGAGGGCATCAAGTTCTACATGGTGCCCGACATCACCCGCCTCAAGGACTCCTCGGTATGGGCTTTAGTGGTATTTCTGTCGTATACCCTTTCATGTTGCGTAATGTCTTAGTATTCTGTGTGGTACCCTTCAGTGTCCTTGATGTTATGAAAGGAAATCTTTAACGAAATGGAGAGATGGGGAAGTAGATAATGAAGATGGGAGGTAATACTCATTCCCGTGGTAAAAA
>CM065721.1:11514016-11546516 GCA_033310375.1 Conus canariensis | reverse complement strand
GACAGACAGACAGATGGACACACACGCATGCACGCACGCACGCACGCACGCACGCACACACAACACACACACACACACACACACACACACACACACACACACACACAGAGAATGCATAGAATGTTCGAGGATTTTTAATTTACAAAACATATTTGTATTAAAAGCAATACTGAATTACAGAAAAAAGGAATGGCCACACTAAAAGCAGGTGTCAAGTGTCACGATTGGTTCAACACACATTGAATTCAATGTTTCTGGCCACTGACCGTAAGAAAGGAACCTTTTCATCGTCATCCTCGTCCTCGTTGTCTTCAGCCCGTTCGTACGACTGGATGAGCGTCTGGAGTCGTTTGTTGATGGCCGAGAAATGTTTCTTTGGGGTTGGGCCAGGGTGACCTCCTTCCATTTGAATTTTAACACCGTGCTGCAGACTTTGTTCCTTTTGGATTCCGGCGATGAATTTCCAGATGGATGGATTCGGGCCGTCAAACATGGATTGCAAGCCCCTGTGCCACCCTTCCAGTTTATTATTTGTACGCTGGAGATCGACTTGGTTCCTGTCGCGAACTGACCAAAACTCGAGAGCAAAACGTGGAGGGGCCCGCGTGGGATTTGCGTCCCGTCTTCTCCCACGACGGAGTCTTCCAACATAATTGTCCTCAAAGTAGTCATAGAGTTCACCCAAGCGTGGGTCCATGTCTCTTTCACTCATGTCTTCCTGCAGTTTCTCGAAATGCCCTGTGATCTTCTCTGGTGACAAAAATGCCAATGATGCGAGCATGCGGCAGTACAGCCGTGTGTCTTCGTCGTCGGTATTGGTGACTCGCAACCCAAGATCCTGGATCTTTCTCCAGATTGACTGGCATAAGTGGAAGAAGCATCCTCTGACCTCAATGTGTGGAAACGCCGAGATGATTGCAGCTTTGGCTGTCAATTCAAAATCAAGGATGCAAAACCGTGGGTTCAGATTTGGTGCGTACATTTTGATAAGGCGCCACATTTCCTCGTATGTCCGTCTGTTCTTTCCTGCCAGAAGAGCATACAAGCATGGGAAGACATGGTTGTCTTTAATGACATGAATGGTGTACAGCTGAAAAAAACAGTTGTGGTGCTACTTTGAACGTGCCGTCGGCCATCCAGTTAGAGTTTGCAGTCATAAACCGCAACATTTCGTCGGTTCCGAAGAGAATAATGCGTTTCAACCGGTTTTCTTCCTCTTCAGTATCATTATCAGCGTCACCTGTATCGTGCAATAGAAACCTGACTTGAGTGCCTCCAACTAGAACTTCTCTGAATTGTTCCGGAATTTCGATGTCTTCCAAATTTAGTGGAAGAGGGGGAAAGGCATCATCTCTTTTCCGTTTTCTCTGAATTGTGCGCCTGAGTGCTGATCTCTGTGGCAAATTGGTCAGCGTCTCATCAGTCAAATTTGCCATCATTTCTCCAATTAATCTTCGAGGTGGTGCATCTGTAGCAGCGGCTCTTTCTTTCATCTCAGCAATACTTTTCTGCTTCTGGACGTCCGCTGGGTTGGCAGGGTGGTTGTGGTCATTCTTTACATTGGGGATGGCACCATTGCGGTAGTCAAGCGGAGTGCTGATTCTCCCTTTACATTTGTCCTGTACGCAGTGCCAGTTGACCGTTGTTTTATTTACACGGTCTCGACGGTAAAGATACCAGTTGTAGAGGATCTTGTCATTGGAGTAACGAGACTGTATTACCTCCATGGCCAAAGTTTGAAATGTTTGTTTGGACTGCAAATGATCGACATAAAACAAAATGCTTGTTCGACATAAGAACACTCTCCCTGAACACTAACTCAATGCTTGTCGTGCTAACCAAACTCACAAGATAAAAAGAAAGTTTGCACGCGTTCACTTATACACACACACACACACACACACACTCTCTCTCTCTCTCTCTCTCTCTCTCTCTCTCTCTCTCATCATCATCATCATCTCACGCGGAAGTGTTACACGCGATAGTGCTACTCGCGGTAGTATTACACACGCGATAGTGTTACACACGCGGAAGTGTTACACGCGGTAGTATTACTCGCGGTAGTTTTACACACGCGATAGTGTTACACACGCGGAAGTGTTACACGCGGTAGTGTTACTCGCGGTAGTGTTACACTCGTGATAGTGTTACACGCGGTTGTGTTACACGCGGTAGTGACGCTCGCGGTAGTGGCCTGCACCCCAACAAACAAAGTGAAACAGAGAATGAACAGGCGATATTATGTGACACACATGGGGATCCAGGCAATACCCATGGGGACACAGACATACAAAATACACACTCAGCACAGGCCCATCCATCTTCTCATACAGCTATCAGGACAGACAGACAGGATGGTGAGCGGTCAGAACAACAGATAGCAACTCCGCCTGTTGACTCAAACAATACGGCGAACGCCAACAGTGACGTGGCACTTTCAAATCCTGGTGTTCAGGGAGATGACAACCAACAGAAACAGCGCCCAAAGAAGAGAGAATCCAGGCCAAGGGATGCCAGTCAGAACACTATACTGGACAGTTTCAAACGTGCACAGTCCAAGGAACGTGGCAGGGACATTACGGAAAGGGGACGCACAAGGTCCCGCGCCAAGTTTAATTCTTTTTCCAAATAGGATATCGGCCGGGCCTTGAAAGTTAAACAGAAAAGCGGTAGTGCAAACTTTACTGCAAAGCAGTCCATAGAAAATAATTGTCCTCAAGAAATACCTAAAAATAGTAGCACTTCAATCAAGTTTCTAAACTTTAATGTAAATGGTTTGCTTTCTAAGTTGGAGAACAACGATGTTGTAAGTTATATCAAATCACATGATTTTGTGTGTTTAACTGAAACGTTTGTTGGTGTGAATTTCGAATCCTCACTTTTCAATGATTACGTGATTTATAATTCACAAGCAAAGAAGCTTTCCCACCAAGGACGATATTCAGGAGGAGTAATTGTTTTAGTTAAAAAGACTTTTTCTAGTTTTGTTACACGGATTGAATATAAGTCTGAAAATACGATCATTTTGAATATTGATAAGAAGCTTTTCGATAGCGACATGAATGTATTTTGGATTTGTACATATATACCTCCAATGGAGTCAAATGTCTGGGGAAATAACACGAATGGGTTTCGCATGGAACCATCAGAACAATGTTTGTTGGATTTGTATGAATCATACAATTTTTATGTGTTGTTATCTGGTGACCCTAACGCAAGAACAGCCTCGAAAAATAATGTCGGCATCGATGTTGATGACAATTTTATAGAGAACTATGACCAGTCGCTATGTAGGACTTCACACGATGAATCTGAAAATGTATTTGGTAATCAGTTGTTAGAACTATGCAACTAGTTGGACCTTGTTATTTTGAATGGGCTTTGTGAACATGGTTTCGATGGTATTTACACCTTTATATCCAGTTTAGGATGCAGTACTGTTGATTATTTTGTTATGTCTCAAAACTTACTTAATGCACAATATGACATGTCACTCGTTGTTGAAGATTCAATCGAATCTGATCACTTGCCAGTTGTACTTTCGTTTCCTTTGACCATCCCAAGCAAAAGCGGCAAACATGAAAGTAAGAGCAATTCTTTTATCGAAAAACATGTTTGGGATAAACAAGGTGAACAAGACTTTCTAGAGAATCTGCGAAAAACAGACATTCATGATAGATTACAACGGGCGGACGCCATTTTGGAACAAGATGTTGATGGTGCAATAGATCATTTGTAAGTTGCCTGCTATCGGCTGGCAGTTTCATGGCAAAGAAAGTCTATTTGGTTGCCTCACCAAAGTCTTCGGAATGGTTTGATGAGGAGTGTCGACAAGCCAAACGTTACAGTAAATGTACACTCAGAATTTTCAGAAGAACTAGAAAAATAGAACACAGATTACAGCATGTACAAGCAAAGAAAAAGTACAAAAATTTGCTGAAGTTTAAAAAAAGAAGCTTTAAACGAAGGAAGGCCGAAATGTTAGCGTCAAATATTTCTGATTCATCCAAATTTTGGAAACAGTTAACCGAGATGGGGTGTGGGAAGCAAAGAGCAAAAAATACAAATGACATTTCAATTGAATAAATGGTACGATCATTTTAAAAATGTATTTTCAATGGATGATAGTAATTCGGATGGTGAACAGTGTGACAACATTGATTTGACTGAGCACGAAGAGCACGTGCTAAATGCTGAAATCACCGAAAGTGAAATTTCAATTGCTGTGAACAAATTAAAGTCAGGTAAGGCATGTGGATCAGATGGAGTCATTTCTGAAATGCTGAAGGCTGGAAGTGCAATTACTATTCCCTTTTTGAAAAGGCTTTTCAACATTATATTTGCAAAAGGCATTTATCCTAAAGTTTGGGCAAAGGCTATCATTATCCCAATCCACAAAAAGGGAGATACGGAGAATGTAGATAACTATAGAGGTGTATCCTTATTAAGCTCAATTTCAAAATGCTATAGCACTATTCTAAATAATCGTCTATACGCATGGCTTGAAGATAACAACCTGATCTCTGAAAGTCAAGCTGGTTTTAGGAAAAACTATTCTACAATAGACCAAATCTACTGTCTTTATTCTATGGTTCAAAATGCTTGTCTCAGCGTGGTAAAAAGCTTTATGACTTCAGAAAAGCTTTTGATTCCGTAAGACACGATAAGTTATTGCAGTGTATTAGAAACCAAGGTATTAAGCGGAAATTCTTCTGTTCTTTAAAAGCAATGTATAACTCATTAGTATCTTGTGTAAGATCCAACTTTGAATATTCAGACTTCTTTGACCCAATGGGAGCCAGACAAGGGTGTGTGTTGAGTCCAACGCTATTTGAAATGTTTATTAACCAGTTAGCGAATCACTTATCTGAAAAAGGTAGACATGGCATTCAACTGGTACCTGGCATGATGGAACTGTTTATTCTGCTGTTTGCAGATGACATTGTTCTATTAGCATCTACTCCTGTTGGTCTGCAAAACCAGCTAAACGTACTTCAGATATGTTGCACCAGTATATGAATGAAAGTTAACACGGACAAAACTAAGGTCATGGTCTTTAGAAAAGGGGGTTTCTGGGTAAAAGTGAACAATGGTTATTTGGCAATATTAAATTAGAAGTAGTAAACAAATACTGTTATCTGGGTTTCATTTTTTCCACTAAAATCAGCCCGAGGATCAGCACTGAACATTTGGTTGCCAAGGGGGAAAAAGCTATGTTTAATCTAGTAAGGGCTTTCCAGAAAAATAAGGATATTAGTTATCAGATCTACTTTAAGATTTCTGATGCCGAAATTAAACCAATCTTATTATATTCATCTGAAGTTTGGGGCCTTAACCGTTTGGAATGCCTAGAAAAGATTCATATTTCTGTGTGTTCTGACTCAAGAGTCTGATAAAGATTTTACCTTGGGAAATTTTCGGCCAGCTACTGCTGGTCTTCATCAGCCCCGACTGAATGGCGGTTGTTGTGGGTGTTGGCGTTCCCTGAGTTGTCCTCACTGGTTGAGTGATGGGTGTTCAGCACGGACTTGCAAATGGGGGGCAGGTCATAGCCACAGTCTCTGTTCAAACTTGGTTTTCTCTCCCTGATTTCTATAGCTTCTTCCACTTTCCGTTTTGTGAACTGTGATTCAGCTGCAATTATGGTGGCTTGAAACTTGTTGGTATGGTGGGATGTTGTTGTCAAATGTTCATAATATGCAGAAGAAGTTTTGGAAGTGTGTTCATTTAGCCTTGTTTTTAAAGGCCGACCAATTTCTCCAATATAGTCCTCACTGCACTCCTCACATTGAATGTGATATACTACACCGCTTTTCTTTTCCAGCTCTGTTCTGTCCTTGACTTTTGTAACCTGTGATCGAATTGAATTCACTGGTTTGTGTAATACTTGCACGCCGTGTTGGCTGAAAGTCCTTGACAGGCGCTCTGACATCCCTTTCACGTAGGGCATGCTGATAGTGATGGACTTCTTTTCCTTGGGATGCCTTTGTTTCGATTTGGGGGTATTGAAAATCCAGGAAGGATAACCGTTGGCTTTCAGAGCTGTCTCAAATCCATCAACCCCAACATCCAGTTCACCTGTGAGTCTGAACAAGACCGTCAGATCCCATTCCTACATGTCAAAGTTCATAAAACCAACGAGGGAACCATGCAAACATCAGTATACCGCAAACCAACCCATACTGACCAATATCTACACTTTTACTCAAACCATCCATTACAGCATAAACGAACACTACTATACAGAGCAAAAACCCACTCACCTCAGAACAGAATAAACTGAAGGAAGAACACCACGTTAAGACAGCTCTTTGCTCAAATAGAAAAGATTCATTTGATTGCATGCAAACGTTTCTTGGGTGTCCCAAGTAAGACATCAAACAAAATGGTATATGGGGAACTGGGAAGATATCCGTTATATATCAACTCCTATATATGTGCAATGAGATATTGGTTTAAGCTGCTTAGAATGGACCAACAAAGGCTTCCTCGTCAAGCATACGAAATGCAGGTAACTCTAGATCAAAACGTAAAGAAATGCTGGGTGACAAAAATAAGAGAATTGTTATGCGAGACTGGGTTTAACTTTGTACAGCTACAACAGGGTGTGGGTGATGTTCGCAGATTCTTGGCAATTTTTAGGCAGACTAGCTGATATGTTTACTCAAGAATGGGCAGGATCTATAAGAGACAGGGAAAGGTACGCGTGTTACAAATCGTTCAAATCTATTTTTGAACGAGAAATATATCTTTGTAACATTGATGTATATTGTTTTAGGGTTGCTCTGTCTTATGCTAGACTTAATGTTCTACCTTTGAACAACAATCTTCATAGGTTCAGTGATAATTCTCATGACAAAAATTGTCCTTATTGTGTAAATATAATAGAAGATGAATATCATTTGATATACAGTTGCCCACTGTATACAGATTTTCGTGCAGCACTTATATCTCATCTTCTTCATTTACCAATGTCCACTCTTCTTCAGGCACATCAGTATCAAAAAACCCTTCCACTTTCAAGATTTATATTTCTGTCAGTTCGAAGGAGACAGAGCCTGACTGCTTAAATGATAGTACATGAAAACATGAAGATATTAAGATAATAATTTTCCCCTCATAATTGCAAATGCATTCAGGTTTACTATCATCTATATTGATCGAATAGGAAGTTTCCGAGGAGTTTATCATATATTTATTCATGCTTTTGTTCTTTGTGGTTCGAATCTTATATTTATTTCTATTTTTCGAATTTGTAATGCGCAGGCTCATGTCCCGACCCGTTTCCTCATCCCCTTGTCCCTTTCACCTGCCCCCCTCCCCTCCCCCGCCCTCCCCCTCCCCCTACCCTTCCCTCAGTCCACCCCCTTTTTCAACTTGAATGGTGGCCCGTGGCTGATGTTCAATAAAACATTTTCGTTCGTTCGTTCGTTCTCTCTAAGTAGAAAGAAACTCGTGGAGAGCGTGGCAGCAGAGAGTCCTCAGAAGAGAAGCCCCCTTCAAGCAAGTGTTTCGGCCCTTATCTCCTGACACTCTAGGGGGGTTGGGCCACACCCGGTTCATGACTCCGGATGTCCCTCTGCTGCCCCTTTTTTTCCCATCTTGGGACGAGCCATGGCTGGGATTCGAACCCATGACCCTCTGGACATGCTCATTTTCCACTTAATGACTCGCGCTTTAACCACTGAGCCACAGGGACACCTGATATTTGTAGGGAAATTAAGCCTTATGAAGTTCACTTTTGTTCCTCCTTGACCAGATCCAGCTTGAACACCTCTCTGCCGCTTCTGCCATTGCTTTCAGGGCTCTGGTTTTTTCCTTCCCTGCAACTGAGAGCTGTTTCATGAGGCTGTATGCAGACGTTCCTACAAACCCCCTAGCTCCAATTTCTGCAGTGAGGACTTTTACCTGATAGCCTTCTCTCCTCAGGCTGTTTGCCAGATCAGCATACTTTTCAGTCTTGTAGATTTGAGCTGCCTCCATTCTGTTCTCATATGGCACCGTGAGCTCGATCATGATCAGCTGCTTGGTTGACTTAGAGTGGACTACTATGTCTGGTCTCATGCCACTCTTGCTGATGATCTCTGGGTGACTCTTCCATTCTGGGAGGTCTGCAGTGCACTCCCAGTCATCTGCCCCGTCCAGCAGACTCTGCCTGCATGTTTCGAGTGGCACTGTTGTTCTTGGCCATGATTTGCTGCCTCCTGCCGTGAAGAATGTTGCGGGTGCTTTTGGAGTCCTGATTTTCCCTTTTGTGGTGTTGGTACTAGCCCAGACTACTTGTAC
Source organism: Conus canariensis (assembly GCA_033310375.1). NCBI lineage: Eukaryota > Metazoa > Mollusca > Gastropoda > Neogastropoda > Conidae > Conus > Conus canariensis. The sequence continues at coordinate 11,538,230 of CM065721.1, read as the reverse complement.
AATTTCTTTGAGCACTTGGTTGTGCCTCCATGTGTACCTTCCTTGAGCCAGGGCTACTTTACATGAGCTTAGGACATGCTCCACTGTTTGTTTTTCATGGCAGAGGGGGCATGCAGGATCGTCTGTTTTCCCCCACTTCACCAGGTTTGCATTTGAGGGCAGAAGGTCATATGCAGATCTGAGAATGAAGCTGATCCTGAGAGGGGCCATGTGCCAAATGTCATTCCAAGTGAGACTTCTTTGGAGTGCATTCTCCCACGTTGTCCATTGCCCTTGCTGGCTCTGCTGGACTGCTTTTTGGAGTCTTTTTGGTCTTCTTCTTTTCTCATCTCCTGAATCATCATGTCTCTTTTGGCTTTTCCTTTGGCCTTTGACCACCATTCAGTTTTGGTCACCCCCAGTCCCTGTCTGTTGGTCTGTGTGTGTCCTGTTATTTCTCTGATCTTGAGACTTTCTTTTGCAGAATCCATCGCCTCTTGAACTTTCCATTTTCTGCCTGTCTTCAGCTGGGGCTTAATTGCTTCTACCACCTTGTCTCCTGAGTCCTCCAGCATGCTTTGAAGTCTGATCTTCCCTGCTTTGTATTCCTCCAGGATGGATTTCAGGGGTAGTTTCAGCTTTGCTTGGCGACAGTACAGCGCTATGTCAGTCAGACAGGGTGGGACACCAAGCCATTTCCTTGTGAACTTGTTGATTTTGGCTTCCATTGCCTCCACTATGCTGGTGCAGATGTCGTATATCATCAGAGGCCATAGCAGCTTTGGTATCAGCATGAACTGCAGACACCAGACCTTGTATTTGCCAGGGAGCCCACACTGGTCAATGGTCTCCAAGCCTTCCTCCGCCATCTGCTTGGCTTCTTTTGCTCTTTGTGTGTCTTTCAGCGTATCATCATACCATCTTCCAAGGCTCTTGACTGGTTCTTCTGTGACTGTTGGAATGGCCTGGTTGGCAACACTGAAGACCACAGATCCGGCCACTTTTCCTTTCCTCAGTGAGAGACTCCGTGATTTCTTTGGCTTGAACTTCATTCTGGATGAGGCAACTATGTCGTCCAGCCTCTCCAGCACATGACGTGTCTCGTCTTCTCTGGATGAAATCACTGTAGTGTCATCCATGAAGGCCTTGAGAGGAGGCATCTTGTATCCATCGCCAAGGTCTGTTTGTCTCGCGTTGTTTGTTGCTGCTTTCAAGATGAGTTCCATTGCCAGCACGAACAGTATTGGGGAAATTGCACAGCCCATTGCAATACCCACTTCCAAGTTGATCCAGTCTGTTGTGTACTCCTTGGTAGAGAACCGCATTGAGAAGCCATTGAAGTACTTCTTGAGCATGTCGCGGATGTTCTTTGGCACATGGTGCATCTCAAGAGCCAACTGTATCATCTCATGGGGCACAGATCCATATGCGTTTGCCAGATCAAGCCACACTACGTCCAGGTCTCTCTTTTCTGTTTTTGCTTTTTGGATTGCGTCCCAGATCATTGTGGCGTGTTCTACACAGCCCGCCACGCCTGGGATGCCACCTTTCTGGACTGACACATCCAAGTACTTGTTTTCCATCAGGTACTTGGTCAGCCTTGCTGCCATGACAGAGAAGAAGATTTTCCCTTCGACGTTCAGTAGTGATATTGGCCTGAACTGGCTAATGTCACTTGAGTTTTGCTCTTTGGGGATGTACACACCATCTGCCGTCATCCACTGGCCGCTGATCTTCTGGTTTCTCCAAGCCGATCGCAGCAGCCTGTGGAGCCACTCCAGCACCTTGGGACATTTCTTGTAAAGCTGGTAAGGTATTCCGTTTGGCCCTGGTGATGATTTGGCTCTGGCTTTGTCGACCACCTTCTTGATTTCCGCCAACGTTGGAGGCTTGCCATTGAACTGTTCCTCAGGGTTGGTTGGCCACACCAGACCTTGAATGTCGAGTGGTGCTTTGCTCTGTGGGTCAGAGTATGTTTTCCTCAGATGCTGCTCAAGAACTCCTTTGTCCACACTTAGGGTCCCAGATTTTGGCTGCTCAAACAGTGTTCTGGCAAACTGGAAGGGGTCTCTGAAGAAGCGCTCTTGTGTCTTCTTCTTTTTGCTCTTCCTCTTCCTCGCAGATTCCGCTTTGCTGAGGGCACTGTGTTTTTCTTTCAGGTCTTTCCACAGTTTTTCCAAGCCTTGTTTTTCAGCTGGCAGTGCGGTCTTCATTTGCATCTTGAGGTTTTTCTTTTGGACCCTGATCTTGTCCATCTTTTCTTGGCGTCTGGATTTCTTTGGAGGTGTTTTCTCTTTGGGTAGTTTTGCTCCATAGGCGTCTCTACATGTGGCATACACAATGTCCCCATATGTGGCTAGTTTGTGTTCCAGGGTGCTTTTCCCTATCAGTGCATCGAGTCTTTGGACGATTTTTGCATCCAGTTTCTCCCAATCTTCAGTTTCGTTTGCTCGTGGCAGGTTGAGTTTCAGGCGCCTGGCATCGAGGGCCTGTGCAAATTCCTCATCCGAACCAACAGCGTGGATGTCCTTGGCACTGTGGTTTAAATCCTGGCCTTGGTCTTCCGACGTCTTATCTGCTGATGCAGTGCGCTGCTGCTCATTCAGATGAGTCTTCACACATCCCATCTTTGTTCTGTGGATCTTCATGCCACGGGTGGTAGCGAAACGCTTTCCACAGACACATGGATATTCCATTTGGTCCATGTTCATAGTCCGTTTGGGATTTGCAGTCATGATTGGTTGAGCACCGATGGATTCATCATTCTCTCCCCCTTTCGGTGAATCCTGGGAGCATCTTTTCCTCTCTTCTAACAATACACCGCTTCTATGGAAAAGACGACGAAAACAACCTGACAATAACGACAGCATGTATCTTCGTAACATTTACCTTACATAGCAGAAATGTTTTCTCCGTTTTTTTGCTCTGTTTTGTGAGGTGTTTGCTATATATTGCCATGGCGATTTTTGTTCGTTTGTTTATTTGTTTCCCAAGCTTTGTATACATGCACAACATGCATGTTTGATATCCCTGCATCTTTAAGGGGGAAAACGAAACAAAAAACAAAACAAAACAAAACAACAAAACTGTCGATCTCACATATAACTGGAAATAGCACATATGTGTGTGTGTGTGTGTGTGTGTGTGTGTGTGTGTGTGTGTGTGTGTGTGTGTGTGTGTGCGTGTGTGTGTGTGTGTGTGTTCCCCCCAGGTGTGGATAGATGCGGCCTCTCAGGTGCTGTTTTCCTACGGCCTGGGTCTGGGCACTATGATTGCCCTGGGCAGCTACAACAAATACCACCACAATGTCTACAGGTTAGTGTTCGTCCTTCTTTCTACCTTCTTTCTTTCATTCCTTCCTTCCTTCCTTCCTTCCTTCCTTCCTTTTCTCTCTTTTCTTTTGTTTCTTTTCTTTCTTCCTTTCCTGCTTTCTTTCTCCCCTTCTTTCTTCGATCCCTTGGTCATTTTAGTCCCCCCCCCCCTCTCTCTCTCACTCTCTCTCTCTCCCTGCCTCTCTCTCTCTCTCTCTCTCTCTCTCTCTCTCTCTCTCTCTCTTATTTTGCACGCTTCAACATTTGTTACTTTGTCTTATTCTGCATTGTTGACCCTACTCAGGGCGAGGACTGGATGTAAAAAAGCACATCAGTGCTTATCTGTTATCCCCGTCAATAAAGAATGTTGACCTCTCTCTCTCTCTCTCTCTCTCTCTCTCTCTCTCTCTCTCTCTCTCTCTCTCTCTCTCTCTCTCTCTCTCTCTTTCATTAATTTGCTCGTTCGTTCATTTTGTCATTCATTCATTTGTTCATGGTTTGTTCATCTCCTTGCCTCTCGTATTTTCTCCTGTGTTTTCACTCTGTTGTTGTTGTTGTTGTTTACTGTTGTTAAAGAAAAGCAAATATAATTACCACTGGATTGTCTCTAATCGGTTTTGTTTGTGTGTGTGTGTGTGTGTGTGTGTGTGTGTGTGTGTGTGTGTGTGTGTGTGTGTGTGTGTGTGTGTGTGTTTTGGTCACATCAGCAAGTCACTGTTGCCCTCATTATGTATAGTAAGCACGGTTACCTTTTGTCTTCCTTCATTATGATTGTTGTTGTTGTTGTTATTATTATTCTTGTTTTTGTTGTTGATGTTGTTATTATTACTACTAGTATTACTATTACTATTATTGTTGTTGTTGTCATTAATATTATTATCATTATTTTATCTTTTTATATTGTTATTACAATCATCATCATCATCATTATCATTATTATTAATATTATTATCATTATTATTGTGTTGTTGTTGCTGCTGTTGTTGTTGTTGTTTTGTTGTTATCGTTGTTTTTGTTGTTAGTATTATAATTATTATTTCTCTTGTTATTATTGTTATTCTTGTTGTTGTTGCTGTTGTTATCATTATTATTATAATTATCATCAAGAACAAGGACAAGAACAACAAATGTAATCATAATGAAAATAATGATGATTATTAAACCATCATCACCATCAATAATACAACAACAATAATAATAATGATAACAATGATAATAATTATGATACTACTACTACTACTGCTACTACTACTACTAATGAAACAATAACCTTTATTATCATTGTTCTTAATCTTGCTCTGGTTCTTGATAATAAATAACAACAATAACGGCAATAACAACAATAACTAATAATAATGATATCATTATTAACAAGAAGAAGAAGGAAAGAAAGAAAAAAGAAAAGAAAGAAAGAAAGAAAGAAGAATAACAACAACAGAAACAACAACAGCAGCAGCAACAAGAACAACAACAACAACAACAGCAACAGCAACGACAACAACAACAACAAGTATAATAAAATGATAATGACGATGATAACTTGTGTATAACGCAATACCTCACAACATAGGCTTCAAATGAACCAAGTACGCATGCATACAAATACTGGACAATCAAATACTGGACAATCTTTTGAATGTAAGCAAACAAACAAAACCAACTAGCTGTATAGAGCACCCTTCTCTTAGGATGGCGAGTCAGCTCTAACTTTTATGGAAAGAAAGGTATGTCTACAGTTTCGCAGGTGTTCAAGGTTTGAATGTTTCAGAGTGAGGATTACAGTGAGTTCCAAACAATAGGAGCTAGACAGCGGAATGATCTTTGGCCAAAGACCAGTTTGGGGGAATGAACTGAATCTGAGAGAACGGGATGGCTGATAGATCTGAAGAAGAGAGAGAGAGAGAGAGAGAGAGAGAGAGAGAGAGAGAGAGAGAGATAGGAGGATGAAGACACTTCAAAACAACGGAGAGCCAGCACAGCAGTCTTGAATTTAATTCGAGATACAGTGGACAGCCAGTGAAGTTTTATCAGTAGTGGAGTGACATTATCTTTTTTTACTTTCGGAAAATCAAGCCGGTGGCGTTGTTTTGAATGCGTTGAAGAAGAGAAATTTCTTGAGAAGACAGACTAGTATGGAGTGAATTACAGTGGTCGAGACGGACTCAGAATCAAGGAAGTGACTAGTTGAATGTTCCAGACAGCTTCCGGATTGAGAAAGATACGAATTAATGCAATTCTTATTCAGTTCATGGGTGGCAGATTAAAGGATTTGACCGATATGATCATGTGTCGAGAGAATCTTTTTTGTTTGTTTGTTTATTGATTTCAACACCGAGATTCCGCACAGATGTTTGAGTTTGACAGGGAATTTCAGTCACCCCACCATTAAAACACTCTCCAAAACAAGGAACAGAGACTTCTGAGAGCCAGGACAGAGTGCCTCAGTTTTGCTTTTATTGAGATGACGTTTCTTCGGCAACATCCAGTCTTTGACAGAGGAGAGAGAGAAATATTGCGAAGAAATATAGACACATCACAAGGTGGAGCTGATCTAGTAGCTGAGTGTCGTCGGCGTAGTCGTGGAAATGGCAACCATGTTCAGAAGTGAATCGGACAGAGCGCACGTATACAACATGGAAAGGACAGGCCACGATACAGAGCCCTGTGGGACACCATGCATGAGAGGTCTAGGCGAGGACGGGAGGCCATCGGCAGCGACAGATTGTCTTCGATTTGACAGACGTGGAGAACCAAGCAAGAACAGTGCTTGGTATGTCAAAGGTAAGGTTCAGTCTGGACAGAAGGGTAAAATGGTCCAAAATATGGAAAGCTGCAGACAGATCCAGAAGAGCAAGAACAGACACTTCTCTACCGTCAGTGTTTGAGAGCGTGAGATCTGTGAACTGAAGTAGTGTTGTCTCGGTGGGATGGAACTTTCTGTATGCCGATTGCGGTAAGTCCTCAAGGGCTTCCTTGGTATGATGAGTCTGGAATTGTGAGAGGACGACCTTTGGAGACAAAGGGGTAGACTGGAGATGGGGACGGTAGTTGTCAAGAGCTTGTTCAGAAGAGAAGTGACAACAGTTTGAGGTGGTCTGGTACAATACTAGAGGACAGAGAAAAATTGATGATCTTTGTTCTGGTTGGTGTTATTATCATTGCGTGGTTGTTTATATAAGCTCTGCTGATTATCATACTTCGTTGTCGTCGTCATCGCCGTCGTCGTGGTCGTCGTCGTCGTCGTCGTCGTCGTCGTCCGTCGTAGTAGTAGTAGTAGTAGTAGTAGTAGTAGTAGTGGCATTAATAGTGACAGTAGTAGGAGGAGGAGGAAGAGGAGGAGGAGGAAGCGTAATGGTAGAAGTTGTAGTAGTAGTAGTAGTAGTAGCAGTAGCAGCAGCAACAGCAGCAGCAGCAGTAATGGTAGTGGTGGGTGGTTGTGGTTCTAGTGGAAGCAGTGGTGCTGGTGCTGTCGTTGTTGACACTTACCACACAATATATCAAGTTGTTCGTTTGCTTCACGTCTTGTTTGGTTTCGTTCCGCTCTTTCTGCACTACTCCACCCTGTGGACTGCACTCTGTTGTGCTGTCTTCTCGTCAACTGCTCTCAGCTGTCCTGCTTTATTAAAGCCTTCTGTTCTATCCCCCTCTTTGGCTGTCCTCAACTGTATTGTATCATCCTCTTCTCCTCTGTGTCTGATCTATTCAAATATCCGCCACGGAACTGTACCTGCCTCTGCTCTTCTCTCCTCTTCACGTCTCTATCTGTTCTGCTCTGTTCCTCTCTGCTCTGATGAACTTTGCTCATCTCTGCTCTGTGCTGCACTCTGATTCGCTGGCGCCCAACTCACGTGCTCTGTGCTGCACTCTGATTTGCTGACGCCCAGCTCACGTGCTCTGTGCTGCACTCTGATTTGCTAGCGCCCAACTCACGTGCTTTGTGCTGCACTCTGATTTGCTGGCGCCCAACTCACGTGCTCTGTGCTGCACTCTGATTTGCTAGCGCCCAACTCACGTGCTCTGTGCTGCACTCTGATTTGCTGGCGCCCAACTCACGTGCTCTGTGCTGTACTCTGATTTGCTGGCGCTCTACTCACGTGCTCTGTGCTGTACTCTGATTTGCTGGCGCTTTATTGACGCTCCTCTGCCAAAATCCTCTCTTATTTTCTAAGCCGCTCTATTCAAATCTGCTCTGCTCTAATCTTCTCTTCTCTTCTTTTCGTGCCTGATGTTAAAACCTATCTTCTGCTAAATCTGGACAGGCTACTTAAAGTATGGAACGATGAGATTCAGGCATGGTATTTCTGAAATTGCCGATCATTATCACCGTCATCGTACTCATAGCGAAACAGATGTGATGTGCCCATTTTGCAGAAAGGATACAGAAAATGGAGTGCATTTTGTGTTGTGTTGCACTGTCTTGCACAAATTGAGAGCTCAGTATGTACCGTTCAAGTTTTGTCAGTTTCCATGTCAGTTTAGATTGGCACTTCTTCTGGCATTTACTCATGAGCAAACCGTTGAACCTTGTTCAATTTGTCTATTCTAAGCATTCATCTTGCGGGCATTTATTCTGTCTCAAAGTGGTATTCTGAATGCATGTTAGTTATGTTTGCGTGCAGTTGCTCGGATGCTGATATGATTGTAATTAACTTCCAAGCCCCTTCATGAAGGGCAGTGGCCAGAACATGAATAAATTGTCTTGATTTTTCTCTGCTGTACAGTGAGTAGCCCGATTCTACGCTTCTTAAAAATTCTGTTCTATTCTACTCTGCTCTCGAACTCATCTACCTGCTCTGCTCTGTTTTTCTCTTTTCAGCTCTAATAACAATCTCTGCTACCGTCCAGTCCAGTCCAGTCCAGTTTAGCCTGGTCGAATCATCTTTATTCTATTCTGTTCTGTTCGGCTGTGCTGTGTTATGGTGTACACTCCTCTCCTCTCCTCTGCTCTGTGTTCCAGGGATGCGGTGCTGATCTCCTGTCTGAACAGCTCCACCAGTCTGTTCGCGGGCTTCGTCATCTTCTCCATCGTCGGCTTCATGGCCCATGAACAGAAACGGCCCGTCAGCCAGGTGGCCGAAAGCGGTGAGTATGGTCATATTTTTGCAGCAGAAGGGGTAAATTTTGATTTTCTGGGGAACAATATTGCAGTCGGCGGCGAAGATTTAACATTTGAGTTTAGTTTCCTATCGTTAGCGGGCACATATTTTGATCCAGCGCTGATCACTAAAAAACATCACAGAGCAGTAGTAGAAGTAGTTGTTATCGGCAGCATCTGTCCATCTTCACTAGTAGTAGTAGTAGTAGTAGTAGTAGTAGTAGTAGTAGTAGTAGTAGTAGTAGTAGTAGTTAGTAGTTGTTGTTGTTGTTGCTGTAATTGTAGTATTTGCAGTTGTTGTTGTAGTAGCAGCAGCAGAAGCAGAAGCACTAGCAGCAACAGTATCAACAGCAACAATAACAGCAGCAGCAGCAGCAGCAGCAGCAGTAGGTATGCCAGTATCAGCAGCAAATAGCGTCAACGGCAGCAGCAGTAATGTCATCATCTGTGTTGTATCATCACCATCATTGCCATTGTTATGTACATAACATTATTATCACTGGTCGTAGTAGTAGTTGTAGTGGTAGTAGTAGTAGTAGTGGTAGTAGTAGTAGTAGTAGTATAGTAGTAATAGTTAGTAGTAGTAGTAGGAGGAGGAGGAGGAGTAGGAGAAGGAGTAGAGCAGGAGTAGTAATTGCTGTTGTATTTGCTCTTCTTCTTGTAGTTGTACTAATTATTGCAGTTGTTGGCCTTGTTGTTCTCGTTCTTGTTCTTCATGTTCTTTTTCTTGGTGTTGTATGAGTATGTTCGGGGGGTTTTTCCCAGTATTTGCATTTTTTTTCATGGTCTACTGAGTGCAGTGACCCATTGATCATATCTTCCCTGTGGGCTATTCTCTTTATCATAATCATAATTATCACGAACATCGTCATCATCATCATCATCATCATCATCATCATCATCATCATCATCATCATTATCATCATCGTCATCATCATCATCATCATCATCATCATCATCATCATCCTGATTGTTATAATCTCCAGGTCCAGGCCTGGCCTTCCTGGCCTACCACAACGCAGTGACTTAGTTACCCATCTCTCCGCTGTAGGTAGTAATCATTATCATCATCATCCTCATCACCATCATCATCATCATCATCAACATCATCATCATCATCATCATCATCATCATCATCCTGATCGCTGTATGTCCCCAGGTCCAGGCCTGGCCTTCCTAGCCTACCCCAACGCAGTGACCCAGTTACCCATCTCTCCGCTGTGGGCAGTGCTCTTCTTCTTCATGATCATCATGCTGGGTCTGGACAGTCAGGTACTGTGCCATGGGCCTCTGTCACTGTGGTCCCAGAGGGAATACTAGGGCTTTCTCAGTACAGAGAACTCCCTCGCCTTCTGAATGTTCCATGCCAGTTTATTGCTCTTTACTCTTACTCCCTTTGACTCTGCCCTTTCAACGTTTTTTATTTTCAATTCACTTTTTTTTCTTGCTTTCTTAGCAGTCCTCTACAGTTTTGATGCCATTGTTGAACATTTTTCTGTGTTTGTTCTGGAAATGCTTTTACACCTTTTTTTTTACTCTAATGTGACGACTGGTTGGTGAAAATTGTGCACATCGTATTGAGTGGATTCTGCAGTGTCTGTTTGCCTCTGCGGTGTTTCTATGTATTTGCTGGTGGCCTTTGTATGTTGTTCATTGTTTCCTTACATAAAAAAAGAGACTGAGGATGGCTCGTAAGGTCAGAATTTTATAGCTTGAAAATTCGCGCTGTCCGTTCAGCAGTAAATGGCTTCCTGATTGAAGTCAGGGAACTTTAAGGCGGCGGCAGGAAAAGGATTAGCTCTGCCTTCCATCATATCCTGCGCTACACACACGGTGAACTTCTTACGGTTCACAACCTGTAGGGGCATTAGGTTAGGAGACTTCGACCTTTACCGTTTTTCTGTTTTTCTTCTCAGGATGTGACCATTTTTTTTCCCGTGTGAGCTGGACAGCCTTGAAAAGGCCCTGTGTTGTCGGCTTGGTAATAATAGTAAAACTGCAATATGCATCCAAGTTTCACTGAAATTCAGATCCGTTCAACAGTTAATACACGGGTTGGAGATGGGTGCGGAGAGAGAGGATCCTTAAATAAGGATCATTTTAAGCAAAGGATGAAAACGTTGTGCACCATAACGCTCTCTATATAACACATGAGAGAGTGTCAATAGCCTTGCAGGCGACACTATGTTTTGAGGATAAACGCTTAATCCTCAAAACACAGTGTAAAACTGTTAACTGTATGTTAAATTTCAGAATTTTTCTATGAAAACACATCCATTATAATTCAGAAAGAAAAAAAAAAGAGATTTTAGACTAAAATCTAGGTGGTACTGCTACCTTAATGTTTCTCTGTACTCCGGGTTATAGAAATGTGTAGTGTGTGTGTGTGTGTGTGTGTGTGTGTGTGTGTGTGTGTGTGTGTGTGTGTGTGTGTAACCACAGTTCTGCACGTGCGAGGGATTCTTCACGGCCATCGTGGACGAGTTTTCCCAGTATCTCCGACGCCGGCGGGAACTGTTTATCGCTGTCGTCTGCTTCATCTCTTACCTCATCGGCCTCACCTGCGTCACAGAGGTGGGTATGACGTCACTATGCACAACATGATCTTGTCACACAGATGCTGAAAGCAATTCACCGTCGTGCTTCTTTCCTTTATGGGTTATATCATTCTTTAAGATCCTTCTGGCAATTTTTGGACCTGTGCAACCAAATCGCTGTAATGACTGTTCTCTTTTTATAGGACCGATACACATTGCAGTCCATGTATATAGAAAACCGTCCCAGAACCAGGCTGTTGCCATCACATTTTGAGAAAGATGCGGTGTTTGTGCAGGGAGGGATGTATGTGTACACCATCTTTGACACCTACTCTGCCAGCGGCATTGGACTTCTATTGCTGATCTTTTTCGAATGCATCGCTATTGGCTGGTCCTACGGTATAATGTTTTTGTCATTACTAGAGCGAATGTCTGTTTGTATTCCTTACAATGTTACTGTTATTGTAACGAGTTTTTGTTACAAGTCCAACAGTTTCTTACTTTTATTTGTTATGGCGGTTGAACTCATTAACAGTTATGTTTGTCAAAGTCAGTAGTTTATATTTTTCATTATAGCATATGATGTAACGTCAACCTCTTCTTGTCTTAAAGATGTTTTTGTTTGTTTTTTCCCCTCGTTCTTATTGTTGCTTGTTTTTGTTGTTTGTGGTGGTGTTGGTGCTTGTGGTGATCATTATGATTTTTGATTGTATTTTACTTTATGTTGATTGTTGATAGTCCTAATGATATTCTGTCTCCATTCTGATGGAAAAGAATTTAATCCGATACTCATTACAAGACTAATTTAATGTCGACAATTTCCTTCGTTTATAGTAAGCTTTACGATTTGTGTGCATCCTTCACATAACATCATGAAAATCGCATCTGTGTGGTTGAAATCAAATAGGTATTTTAGTATAGTTTTGCTGTTATGCAGAAACGTTTATTGCTGCCACCTCTGATTTATGTTGTGTGTGCCAGTGGCATGCGCCTGTCTGATCTGGCCGACCAATGGTGCCGATTTGGGGGGAAGCGGGGATATTTTCATATCAAACATTGAATACTATAATTTTTTTTGTCAGAAGTTAGAAGCTCACTCTGTTCATACAAACAAAAGATTCCTTCATTTAATAGCAGAGTTAAAACAAACTTCAAAGAAACATTAATGTTTCCGCCGAACGAAAGAAACAAACAAATTACAAAAACAAACTCAACGCGTTTCGACTCTTTGGTCTTCTTTAGACAAGACAAACAATATCAAGTCAATAAAAACGAAGAACGAACAATCATTTACATCCATTTTGTGCCAGTTAGAGCGGATAAATGATTGTTCGTTGTTCGTTTTCATTGTCTTGAATGTTGTTTGTTTGTCTTGCCCGAAGAAGACCAAAAAGGGCAAAACGCGCTGTGTTTGTCTGATAATTTCTTTGTTTCGTTCGTTCGGCCGAATAGTAATTTTTCATTTAGGTTTGTTTCAGTTTCCGCCAGCAGTCATCTCACTTTGAAACAGCAGAGTTTGATTATTGGTGACAACTCATATGAACTGCACGGAGGGAGGCGGGGGGGGGGGGGGGGGGGGGGGCTTCGTCTGTTTGTATGTCTGTTTTTGCTTTTGTGTAAATGTTGTATCACTGGAGCTGGGGGTGGGAAGAGGAACACCTACGTGACCTGATGTAGGCTGTGTGTGACAGGGGTGAACCGGTTCTATGAAGCCCTCAAGGACATGTTCGGCTTCTACCCCTGCGTCCTGTGGAAAATCTGCTGGACCGTCACCACGCCACTCATTATGGGGTGAGGGTCACTGGTCAGGTTGGTACACTGATGACGTCACCACGCCACTCATTACTGGGGTGAGGGTCACTGGTCAGGTTGGTACACTGATGACGTCACCACACCACTTATTACTGGGGTGAGGGTCACTGGTCAGGTTGGTACACTGATGACGTCACCAGGCCACTCATCACTGCGGTGAGGGTCACTGGTCAGGTCGGTATACTGATGACGTCACCACGCCACTCATTACTGGGGTGAGGGTCACTGGTCAGGTCGGTACACTGATGACGTCACCACGCCACTCATTACTGGGGTGAGGGTCACTGGTCAGGTTGGTACACTGATGACGTCACCACGCCACTCGTTACTGGGGTGAAGGTCACTGGTCAGGTTGGTACACTGATGACGTCACCACGCCACTCATTACTGGGATGATGCTCACTGGTCAGGTTGATTTCTTATGACGTCACCACGTGTATGCGCGCGCGCGCGGTGTGTGTGTGTGTGTGTGTGTGTGTGTGTGTGTGTGTGTGTGTGTGTGTGTGTGTGTGAATGGTTCTGAAATGAGAGAGAGAGAGAGAGAGAGAGATGAAAAAAAAATGACGTTTACACAGTCCAGTTTCTATTTCAGCCTTTCCAGTTGAAACTCCACTTCATCTTTAATACAAACAAAATCTAATGTTGCCTACAAGGGCTACAGGTCAAAAAGGAAATCCTTTCTAATGTTGTTCAGCCATGATGTTTGCCCTTAACGCACCAGACATGGTCAGACAAACTCTTGTTAGGTTGAAGCACAAGAAATGCGCCCTCTGGCGGTGCCCCTCTGACGTGACGGGTTTGTGCACGTGCAGGGCGTGGTGATGTTCAACATCCTGACCTACGTGCCGGTGACCTACGTGGATTACCATTTCCCCAGCTGGGCCCACGCCATCGGCGTCCTCATGGCCCTCTCCTCCATCGGCGTCATCCCTCTCTACATGGTCTACAAGATTCTCGTCACCGAGGGGCCCTTCTTCACTGTACGTCCTTGGGGGGCTAGTGGAGTGGTAGCAGTCGTAGTAGATAAGGTAGGGTAATGTTGTTTATATTCCAGCCAACCGCAAAGGGCCACATCAGGGCTGTCACCGCGTCGAAGTCAACACGCAAGTCATTAAACACACACGCACGCACACACGCACGCACGCACGCACGCACACACACACACACACACACACACACACACACACACACACACACACACACACACAAATTCACACAACTCTTTAAAATACACCTTCTAAAAACATACCGGAAACATCGTTAAAAATCTTTCTTCCGTAAGATCTTAGATCAGATGAAAAATGTTAATCATCCTCAGAAATTCAAAGATCACATCAGGTGGGACATCTCTGAACAAGGTTTTCATGGAGTCTGCTGTAAAGTGTTTTTGTCTCACATCATGCAAGTCCCAACACTCTAAAGGGATATGTTTCACTGTGAGTGGTACATGACATGAAATGCACCACGGAGCTTCTTCGCCTTTTAAAAGATAAGAGTGGGTATAAAAGGAGTGGCTTGTATGCAAACGACACAAGAATGTTTTTTTTTCTTTACGGCCGTCTCGGGAACATGGTAAAAACTCTTTTGTACAATTTGTTATCCGTCTGCGAGTTCCGTTCCTCTTGCCAGAGATCTTTGGCATAAGCCTGTGTTTGGGGTTGCAGATCGGTGTGAGAGATATGCATTCTGCTCAACTGCTCAAATAGTAGTAGTAGTAGTAGTACTAGTACTAGTACTAGTAGTAGTAGTTATAGCAGCAGTAGTAGTAGTAGTTCAATTTTTTCTTTTTTTAAAATGCTGATTGATGTGAATGAGGATGATGAAGATGATGCTACGGATTTCCATTTCGGTCTGAGACTGCATGACAGGGCTGTACTCTACGCTTCCTTTCATAATATATCCCGGTGTCAACCAGGCCCGAGAGATACAGACACCTGCAGTGTTGGTCAGAAAATTTGCGCAACACTCTCAGAGACGCATCCATTAAGTGGATGAAACTCGACTGTGTGGTCCCAGTCTTCCCAAATGAGCCCGTAGCAAACTCAACTCTGGCTAGGAGCCGGTCGGGGCAGAAAAATCCCACATGACTCTGATGGGAATCGAACCCGCGACTTCCCAGCCGGGAGTCCGCGACGCTAACCACTTCGCCACGGCGGCTGGTTAATTGTGATTTTCCTCTCTACATGGTCTGCGAGACTGCACCTTCTGAGGACCCATTCCTAACTCTACTTTCTCAAGTAGTGGTAGCAGCAACAGAAGTTGGTAGTCCTACTGGTAGCAGCAGCAGCAGCAGTAGCATTGGTAGGGGGAGGGGCCCAGTGATGAGTTCCTCTGTACATGGCCTACAAAATTTCAGCAATCTTAGGTTCCTTTTCGCCTTAAGTCCTTGGGTGGTGGTGATGGTGGTGGTGGTGGTGGTGGTGTTAAAAGCAGAAGAAGTAGCAATAGTAATTTGTTGTTGTTGTTGTATTAGCCGTAGCAGCAGCAGCAGCAGTGGTAATAGTAGTAGAAGTAGTAGGAGGAGGAGAAGGAAATGGAAAAAAGAGAAAGAAGATGAGTAGGAAAGGTAGTTCGAGCAGTATCAAGAGTAGCAATAGGGGCAGCAATTGTTGTCCGGTGAAGTTAGAAAACGAAATTGTACACGGGTTTGTTTATTTGTTTGTTTCATCAATTAATTTGTTTTCTTTCCCCAGAGGCTGAAAATCCTCTTCAGGCCTCACCTGAACGTGGACAGAGACGAGAAGCTGGAGACGCCCCCTCCCCCACCTTACAGCGCAGTCGCCAAACCTACGTCTGCCGGCGTGGTTTCCCTTTGATCGTGAATTCGGCTGGAATTGTTTCCCTTTGACTGTAAATGGTCCTTTCCTTTCCTCGGCAGAAGTTGTTCTGTCACTTCGAGTACCGCCGACAGGCGATGATAGAGTTTTTGCTTTTGCCCAGCAGCGTAAACAGATGAGAAACTCAGGGGATCGGGTGTGAGAGGGTAGGAAAGACCGGGGATTGGGGGGTATGATTTGGTGGGGTGGGGATTGGTGACAACTGCGTAGACAGAGGGAAGCGGATGAAACGGACGGGGGACGAGGAATGGTGTGGTGGGTTTGAGGGGGTGTGCAAGTAAAGGTACTGGGACGTCTTGGGAAATGCGTTTTCACTGAAGCAACTAAAATGTCATTACCACCACCACCCGTATCAGAACCATTCACCATCTGTATTCTTAAGAATCTAAAACCCTTTTAAGAAGATGAGCCATCCTTTTTCGTTGATGGGTTTTTCTACTATTCCAGCTTTGTTAGATTTGGAAGCGGGGATGGGTGGGGGGGGGGGGGAGTGGGGGAGGAAGACATGCCTGCTCCTTCCTTTTATCATAAGTCAGGGGAGTTAGGAGGGCAGCAGCTTCCTTTGCCCTCTGTACCAACACAGAGACAGAACGTTTGTACTCTCTCTCCCCTCTTCTCTCTCTCTCTCTCTCTCTCTCTCTCCTCTCTCTCTCTCTCTCTCTCTCTCTCTCCACTCCTCTTCTCTCTCTCTCTCTCTCTCTCTCTCTCTCTCTCTCTGCTCTGTTGGTGCATTCTCTTTTTAATCTTCCTTTTTTTCTGTGTGATGGTTTTTTGTGTCTTTTTGGCTGTAAAAATCCGGTTCATTGTTGACATTGTTACAGTTGTTTTTTTATAATCCATGTTTGTTATAAAATCGATCAATTACATTTGAATTCCATGAAATTCGACGGTCGTTGCTGTGAAGTGATTTTGTTTTAATTTTAGTCAAACGTTTTCTTGTTTTATTTATTTCTGGTCAACAACGATGCCTGCATTTCTCGTTATAAACGTATAAATTCTAGTCTTAAAACTTCTCTTAGTGTATATTCTTATGGACAATTACCGATAGATGTGTTTCTTGTTTCAGACAGTGTTCAGTCAGTTTCTGTTGGTGTATCGTAGTGATTAGACGAGGGCAAATAGAGTGATGGATAGGAAAAGAAATAAACAGCCAAATGAAAAAAAAATACCCAGCCGTAAATTAAGATATACAGTGCATCAGTCACTCAGTTGATTAGTCAGTCAATCAATCAATGTCAAAGACGTTCAAACATCCCACCATGGATTGAGATTTTTCAAGAAGTGACAAATATCAGCATCGCTTCAACATATTTTTTTTAATTGCTGAATGAAGAAGAAACTGATCTGCATGTGAAAGACCTGTGTATTTCAGGTCACGTTCTCACATTGAACGCGGTTACTTTAATATCTGGTTTTGCCCAGAAACAGTTCTCTCTTTCAACTTGGCCACAAACGTGACTGCCGGACTGGTTTTGGTCGACTCATCGATTGACAGGTCCAGTTGTTACTTTCATTCATTGTTCAAGATCTGATCTAAGCCTTTGCAAGCAAAATGGTATTTTTAAAAAAAGGTTTCTTACATTGTTACTTAGACATTTACGGTTTGGTATGTGACTATGTTTTATCATCAGTCGAACCGTTGGCCATTTCGTGTTAATGATGTGCCCACCTAGCAGTGTGTGTATCTATTGATTTACTTATTATCGATTATGAGATTGTTACCTCGTTAGTAGTTTCGTTCGTTTGTTGGATGGTTATGATATTGGAAATGTTGAAGTGATTTGTCAACACAGACTTTCAAATGTTTAAAGAAATGTTACCGCCGACTTTTTAACATGCTTTATTTCCGTAAGATTTAGAATCTGTGTGTGTGTGTGTGTGTGTGTGTGTGTGTGTGTGTGTGTGTGTGTGTGTGTGTCAACGAGTCAACGAGTTTATTGCTTTTAAGCAAGGAAGCCCATAAAGCGTTCCAATAATTCAAATAATGTACACGATTCATTGGTGACATTGACCTATGCAACACAAATGATCAAGTGAAACGTTATATATAGGCCCTATAATATATACATATATAAACAAACTTAGAGAGAGAGAGAGAGGAGAGAGAGAGAGAGAGAGAGAGAGAGAGAGAGAGAGAGAGAGAGAGACCGATAGGAGGAAACATACACTTGAAATGTCAAACCCCGCAAAACTTTTCGAAGACCATTCTGCCCATGTCTGCCCCTAAGGCTCAGTTTGATACCAGTATTCCCAAAATAGTCACGAATAAACAAGGAAATTCATCATCATCATCCCCCCCCCCCGCCCCCCTCCCCCCTGTGTGTGTGTGTGTGTGTGTGTGTGTGTGTGTGTGTGTGTGTGTGTGTGTGTGTAGGGGGGGGTCGATTGTTTGTTAATTGTCAAGTCACTTGGTTCATGACTGCCTCCGTATTTTGTTTTGTCTCTGTCTGCTGAAGAATTCTTTTCTGTAAAATAGAAAACTGGGAATTTGTATCTTGTCACGAAGGATTCTTGTTTATTATTTGTATACGCTGCGAGCTAGCTAACGTGCTAAATCCATGGGGCCGCTGGTATGACAGATGAGTCACTATTAGGACGGGGGGTAACTCTTAGGACAGAGGTGTCCCAATTAAGGGAGGTGTTCTCTTTTGGAACAGGAGAGTTCATCTCAGGACAGAGAAGTCACTCGTAAGACACGGGAGCTACTATTAGGACAGGGGAGACACCGTTAGGGCATGGGGGTGACTGTTTGGACAGGGAAGTCTCTGTTAGGACATGGGAATCACTGTTAGGACAGGGGTCACTATAGGACAGGGAGGCATTGTTAGGACACGGGGATTACGGTAGGACAGGGAGTCATTGTTAGGATATGGGGGTTACAGTAGGATAGGGGAGTCATTGTTAGGATATGGGGGTTACGGTAGGATATGGGGGTCACTATAGGACAGGGGAGTCATTGTTAGGACTTGGGGGTTACTGTAGGACATGGGGGTCACTATAGGACAGGGGAGTCATTGTTAGGACATGGGGTTACTGTAGGACATGGGGTCACTATAGGACAGGGGAGTCATTGTTAGGACATGGGGGTCACTATAGGACAGGGAGTCATTGTTAGGACATGGGGGTTACGGTAGGACAGGGAGTCATTGTTAGGACATGGGAGTTACTACAGGACAGGGAGTCACTTTTAGGACATGGGTGTCACTATCAAGACAAGGAAGTTATTGCTAGGACATAAGGGCCACAATAGGACAGGGAAGTCACTGTTTGGACAAGGGGAGTCATTGTTAGGCCATGGGGGTTACTATAGGACAGGGGAGTCATTGTTAGGACATGGGGGTTACTATAGGACAGGGGAGTCATTGTTAGGACATGGGGGTCACTATACGACAAGGGAGTCATTGTTAGGACATGGGGGTTACTATAGGACAGTGGAGTCATTGTTAGGCCATGGGGGTTACTATAGGACAGGGGAGTCATTGTTAGGCCATGGGGGTTACTATAGGACAGGGGAGTCATTGTTAGGACATGGGGGTCACTATACGACAAGGGAGTCATTGTTAGGACATGGGGGTTACTATAGGACAGGGGAGTCATTGTTAGGCCATGGGGGTTACTATAGGACAGGGGAGTCATTGTTAGGCCACGGGGGTTACTATTGGACAGGGGAGTCATTGTTAGGACATGAGGTCACAATAGGACAGAGGAGTCATTGTCAGGATATAGGGGTTACTATATGACAGGGGAGTCACTGTGAGAACATGGGGTTCACTATAAAACATGGGGGTTACTATAGGACAGAGAAGTCATTGTTAGGACATGGGGGTTACTGTAGGATAGGGAAGTCATTGTTAGGGCATGGGGGTCACTATAGGACAGGGGAGTCATTGTTAGGACATGGGGTTACTACAGGACAGAGGAGTCATTGTTAGGACATGGGGGTTACTATAGGACAAGGGAGTCATTGTTAACACATGGGGGTTACTATAGGACAGGGAGTCATTGTTAGGACACGGGGGTTACTACAGGACAGGAAAGGCATTGTTAGGACATGGGGCTTACTATAGGACAGAGGAGTCATTGTTAGGACATGGGGTTACTATAGGATAAGGGAGTCATTGTTACGACATGGGGGTCACTGTAGGACAGGGGAGTCATTGTTAAGACATGGGGGTTACTATAGGACAGGGGAGTCATTGTGAGGACATGGGGGTCACTATAGGACAGGGGAGTTATTGTTAGGACATGGGGGTCACTATAGGACAGGGGAGTCATTGTTAAGACATGGGGGTCACTATAGGACAAGGGAGTCATTGTTAGGACATGGGGCTTACTATAGGACAGGATAGTTCTTGTTAGGACATGGCGGTTACTATAGGACAGGGGAGTCATTGTTAAGACGTCGGGGTCAATACAGGACAGGGGAGTCATTGTTAAGACATGGGGGTCACTATAGGATAAGGGAGTCATTGTTAGGACATGGGCTACTATGGACAAGGGAGTCATTGTTAGGACATGGCGATTACTATAGGACAGGGAAGTCATTGTTAGGACAGGAGAGTCATTGTTAGGACATGGGGGCTACTATAAGACTGGGGGTCATTGGTAGGACATGGGGTTACTATAGGGACAAGAGAGTCATTGTTAGGACATGGGGTCACAATAGGACAAGGAAGTCATTGTTAGGACATGGGGGTCACTATAGGACAGGGTAGTCCTTGTTAGGACATGGGTGTCACTATCAAGACATGAAAGTAATTGTTAGGACATGGGGGTTACTGTAGGATAGGGAAGTCATTGTTAGGACACAGGGGTCACTATAGGACAACAGAATCATTGTTAGGACATGGGGTCACTTAGGACAGAGGAGTCATTGTTAGGACATGGGGGTTACTATAGGACAGGGCAGTCATTGTTAGGACATGGGAGTTAGCTATAGGACAGAGGAGTCATTGTTAGGACATGGGGGTTACTATAGGACAGGGCAGTCATTGTTAGGACTTGGGGTTACTATAGGACAGGGGAGTCATTGTTAGGACATCAGGGTCACTATACGACAAGGGAGTCATTGTTAGGACATGGGGGTCACTATAGGACAGGGGAGTCATTGTTAGGACATGGGGGTTACTATAGGACAGGGGAGTCATTGTAGGACATCAGGGTTACTATAGACAAGGGAGTCATTGTTAGGACATGGGGGTCACTATAGGACAGGGGAGTCATTGTTAGGACATGGGGGTTACTAAGGACAGGGAGTCATTGCTAGGACATGGGGTTACTATAGGACAGGGGAGTCATTGTTAGGACATGGGGGTCACTATAGACAGGGAGTCATTGTTAGGACTTGGGGGTTACTACAGGACAGGGAAGTCATTGTTGGGACAATGGGGTTACTATAGGTACAGGGAGTCATTGTTAGGACATGGTGGTCACTATAGTACAGGGAGTCATTGTTAAGACATGGGGGTCACTATGGACAAGGGAGTCATTGTTAGGACATGGGGCTTACTATAGGACAGGATAGTCCTTGTTAGGACATGGCGGTTACTATAGGACAGGGGAGTCATTGTTAAGACATGGGGGTCACTACAGGACAGGGAAGTCATTGTTAAGACATGGGGGTCACTATAGGACAAGGGAGTCATTGTTAGGACATGGGGCTACTATAGGACAGGGGAGTCATTGTTAAGACGCGGGGTCACTATAGGACAGGGAGTCATTGTTAGTACAGGGTACTATAGGCAGGAGTCATTAACATGGACTTAGGACAGGGGAGTTATTGTTAAGACGTGGGGGTCACTATAGGACAAGGGAGTCATTGTTAGGACATGGGGGTCACTATAGGACAAGGGAGTCATTGTTGGGACATGGGGCTTCCTATAGGACAGGGAAGTCATTGTTAGGACAGGAGAGTCATTGTTAGGACATGGGGGCTACTATAGGACAGGGGGTCATTGGTAGGACATGGGGGTTACTATAGGACAAGAGAGTCATTTTTAGGACATGGGGGTCACAATAGGACAAAGGAGTCATTGTTAGACATGGGGGTTACTATAGGACACGATAGTCCTTGTTAGGACATGGGTGTCACTATCAAGACATGAAAGTAATTGTTAGGACATGGGGGTTACTGTAGGACAGGGAAGTCATTGTTAGGACATGGGGGTCACTATAGGACAACGGAATCATTGTTAGGACATGGTGGTCACTGTAGGACATGTGAGTCATTGTTAGGACATGGCGTTACTATAGGACATGGAAGTCATTGTTAGGACATGGGGGTCACTATAGGACAACGGAATCATTGTTAGGACATGGGGTTACTATAGGACAGAGGAGTCATTGTTAGGACATGGGGGCTACTATAGGACAGGGCAGTCAGTGTTAGGACTTGGGGGTTACTATAGGACAGGGGAGTCATTGTTAGGACATCAGGGTCACTATACGACAAGGGAGTCATTGTTAGGACATGGGGGTCACTATAGGGCAGGGGAGTCATTGTTAGGACATGGAGGTTACTATAGGACAGGGGAGTCATTGTTAGGACATGGGGGTTACTATAGGACAGGGAGTCATTGTTAGGACATGGGGGTTACTATAGGACAGGGGAGTCATTGTTAAGGCATGGGGGTCACTATAGGACAGGGGAGTCATTGTTAGGACATGGGGGTTACTACAGGACAGGGAAGTCATTGTTAGGACATGGGGGTTACTATAGGACAGGGGAGTCATTGTTAGGACATGGGGTTACTACAGGACAGGGGAGTCATTGTTAGGACATGGGGGTCACTGTAGGACAGGGTAGTCATTGTTAGGACATGGGGGTCACTGTTGGGACAGGGGAGTCATTGTTAGGAAATGGGGGGTCACTCTTAGAACAAGGGGGTCATTGTTAGGATATGGGAGCACTGCTAGGACATGGGATCACTATTACCATTAGGACAGGGGAGTCACTGTTAGGACATGGGGTCACTATCATGACATGGACGTCATTGTTAGGACATGGGGGTCACTGTTAGAACAAGGGAGTCATTGTTAGGAAATGGGGCACTGCTAGGACATGGGGTCACTATTACCATTAGGACAGGGGAGTCACTGTTAGGAGACTTAAGACATGAGGGTTACTACTACGACAGAGGAGCCATTGTTAGGGCATGAGGGTTACACTTAGGACAGGGAGTCACTGTTAGGACAAGAGGGTCACCATTAGAACAAGGCAGCCACTATTAGGACGAGTAGTCACTTTAAGGACAGCGTGTCACTATTAGGACAGGAGAGTCAAAATGAGGATAACGTCGTCACTGAAATGACAGCGAATGTTTAATATGTTAGGTCAGTGCTGATTCGAACAGGATTCTGGACACTGCGGTTTTACGTTGTTCATAACTAGAACAGTTCGAAACGTACACGTGCAAGTCATCGTAACAATTAGGGTGTGCGTGAAGTGTGTGTGTGTGTGTGTGTGTGTGGTGTGTGTGTGTGTGTGTGTGTGTAGTGTGTGTGTGTGTGGTGTGGTGTGTGTGTGTGTGTGTGTGTGTGTGTGTGTGTGTGTGTGAACTGTTCAACGGCGCAGTATTATTATTCCAGCCCATTTTCTGGCACTTATTTCATGTAGCATCAGCAAATGTCACCGATTCATATTTCATGTAATTTCAGAACAGTTGTACATTAAAAAGAAAAAAAACGATTGTAAGCTAACCCGTTTACGTAATGAACATGTCACCTTTCATTGAAGATGTTAAAGTTCTACTGACATACTGTACAAACTCATCTGTCGTAGTTAGGAAGGATTATTGCAGTTGTCATTTTCCAGCGATTGCCCACAGTCAACTCGAACTGTGCAAGACATTTTGCTGTTTCCTTGAGGTATACTTTGTACATAGATGTTCCCTTCCTCGAGGTTAAATTCTTTTCTTCACAAAGTCTCATGACAGTCAACAGTCCAGCTTCTGCGACTTGCATTTGTGTTTTATGATATTTCCACAGTTACAGCTCTCTCTTCTTTGTACATATTACAATGTCACTGATTATTGGTGTATATATTAAGCGTACTCAACACAATATATCACTAGTTGCTAGTGAACACACGTTGTACTTTCTCTTGTATGTGATTCGGTTACTGGTCAGTGTCTACTTGTATGGCAGAATATGTCATCATTACTTGGAAATGTGTGGTTTTCAGCGTCATTCGTTAGCGTTGAGTGTACTTGACAATACATCATAACCACATACAAAGTGACTTTTCGGAGAAAAAAAAGTCTTGTCTACCAAGTGTAACCTCCTTAGGCATCATACATGAACTGATTTTGAAATTTGTAAATTGACTGAACTGATAAATTGCTAGGGCGTTTTCAGTATTTCCTGAAAAACTGTACGTATCCTGAGCAGTCGGAACTCTTCCTGCTCAGTTGCTTCTCCTGTGGCACTGGCGAGGGTACATGTATCCATCCATTCGCATCGTATAAGACGGTTCCAGATAATGTGTAGTGAGTGTGTAGGGTTCATGTATCCATCCATTCACATCGTATAAGACGGTTGCAGTTTAGATAACGTGTTTTGAGTGTCTAGCTCAGATATTTACCTCACACTAGAAAATCGGATTGTGTTGTGTGTAGAATTACATTTTGAGACATGAGAGAGAGA
>CM065721.1:11499016-11511516 GCA_033310375.1 Conus canariensis | reverse complement strand
GAGTCATGACATGGATGTGGCCTTCTTCTTTCAGACAGTACAGATTTCAGGGACGTCGTAAGGGAATTTCTTCTCTAAAATCCATCCACTCCCTAGAAATGTTCTCTACTTTAAGGCAGATGAGACGAGGCCATAGTGAGTGCGCTCAGTTTACACCCCCCCCCCCCCACGCCCCATCCCCCCAGCCCCAATTCGCAAATGCATTAAAACAAACAGACAAAAGTCTGGTTTCAAAACAATGACTGAGGGCGGAAAATGAAGCAAAATTTGAAAAAAGAGAGGGGTTAGTTGTGTCTAGTCCTGTACTCTTGTTTGTCTGTGTCTTTGGCGGTAACTAACCCCTCTCTTTTCAAATTTTACACAAACGTCTATCAACTATTCAATTTATAGCCCAGCCAACCACACACACAGCCATGTTCATGACAGTTAAACCTATGCAGGGAAAAAAGGTCACTTCACGAACTGCCAGGCCATGGAATAAATTATAAACTGAGAAAGAAAAAAAATCAATGCCACAAAAAATGAGGCAAGTAGGCAAATAGCATTGCAGCTCATGCCCCCAATCCTCGTCAGGTCTAATATCTATAGTCGCCAAAACAGAAAACCTAGTACTTTGATAATTGTGATTTCCCATCACCAACTTTCGGAAGAGAAGGCCAGTTTGGCCGTTGGTATGGATGACACGTTACACATAGCATGCACCCTGCGTGAGAAATGGAAAGAATGAAGGAAGTAAGGAAAATGAGTGATCGATATTGAACGATACTGACTGGATGACACGGGAAACGACTGAATGAAGCGCCAGCTGGCATCTCTTTAGTCGGCACTACCCAGGTAGGCAGCCCGTCGTGTAAACGAGTGTTGATTGTAAAGCGCTTAGAGCTTGGTCTCTAGCCGAGAATAGGCGCTATATAAGTATTCATTATTTATTATTATTATATACGGAAAGCAGATACTAAAAATGGTAAAAGGTGTGAATGGACAACGAAGGTAGAAAGAAAAAGCAATCAACGACAGAAAAGGTGGAGACAGAGAAAACAAAGGATAAAAATGCAATATAAGGAAATCAGAAACTAAAAAAAGAATAAAAAGATATAAATGGACAACGAAGTCAGAAAGAAAAAAGTAAGGACCGACTGAGAAAGTAAAGAAGAAGAAGAGAGAGAAGACAAAAAGAAAAAAAAAACATTCAGACAGCATACTACTCTTCCACCAGATGGTTTAAATCCCTGGACACACCCCCCCCCCCCCCCCCAACACCCTCCGAGCAGCTCACTGGCACACTGAACATCAACACTCTTCAATCACTTCCGTGCAGATATATCAAACTTTTTTATTATCCGGACGGCAGAAATCGAATTGTAAGATACAGATCTGTACAGTATCAGCAGTATGTCTATAACACAGAAAGGAAAGACATCAACAAGTGAAAATGGACAAAAACAGCCCATTAAATAAAAAAAAAGAAAAATCAGAAACACATCAGTCATGTGATTTTGTTCGAACAAGCAAATCAACAGAAGAAGAAAAAGTAAAAAAAAAATCGGGAGAAGAAAGGAAACAAGAATACAATTATCAAGGATTGAGAAAAGAATTAAAGGAGGAATATTCAACAAAATGATTAGCGTATAACACAGAAACAATCGCTGAGCTTCTTTGTTCAGCATGATTGAAAACAATTCATAAATTATAGTTAGCGTATGCTTGTGCACACTAAATATAAAGAGAGAGAGTGGGGGGGGGGGGGGGGGGAGAGTAAGAGGCTTGGGGGTTACAACAGTGAAATTTCATGATTTTTTAATTATTATTTTACATCCTATGAATTTCATACAGGTTGCTTTAACCCAGCCATTTAGGCTGCAAACTAGCTCATGGACACCAACGTCAGAAGCTCAAAAACACTCATTAGTAAACCTACATAATATTGCAAAATATGATCTGCTGATCTTTTTTTTATGATTGATATTGTTGTCATTCTTTATTTCTCTTACATTTTGAAGAAAGGAAATGTCGGAACAGTCGGAATTCGGAAGATTTACAATCAAACTTTACCTTAAACCGACGAATAAGTATGACATTAAATTGAAGAAGAGTGAGGGATGGGGCAGGAGAGAGAGAGAGAGAGAGAGAGAGAGAGAGAGAGACAGACAGACAGACAGACAGACAGACAGACAGACAGACAGACAGACAGAGACAGAGAGAGAGAGACAGAGACAGAGAGAGAGAATGCGTCTCAATTTCTGGGAAAAAATGTGACAAGAGACATTTCTCCAGTTTCAGAAGAGAACAGGGTTGTTCCAACACAAGTTTTTTTTTAAAATCATTCTTCTTTTCTAAACCGTATTTTTACCCACCCCCCGTCGTTGATGAAGCATGTGCTTCATTCACAAAATATAGAATAATCATGTAAACGATAAAAAAAACAACGAAAAAGTGAGCCACGGAAAAAAAAAACTCTGGATAAACATTAATTTAAACATCAATACAGCAACTTAACAAAACCGTGCTCCTCCACCGCTTCTCCCCGTCACCAATCCTACACTCCGCTCCCCTCCTCTCCCCGTCTCAACCACCTCCCGAAAAATGAAAACTGAAACGCCAGTAAGATTTCTTTGAAGTAATGCCTCCATCAAATTTTGAGAACAATGGAAACTAACGCCATTTTAGCTTTTTACCTTGTACACTGTTAGGGTCAACGTACTGTCCCGAAAAGAAAAGTAAAGAAAAGTGATATTTGTATTCTCCTTCATCCTCAGTTTGCAGAGTTTGAGCAACTGTATGCCTAGTATCTTATCTTGACACAGGGATGACAATAGTGATCTCATTTCGTTTGCATTTCCTCTATCCGTCTGCCTTCCTAGCCTTTGGCTATGATTCCTTGTCTGTTTGACTCTCTCTCCTCTCTCTCTCTCTCTCTCTCTCTCCTCTCTCTCTCTCTCTCTCTCTCTCTCTCTCTCTCTCACGCACGCGTGCGCAGGCGCTCAGAGGCGCATATGTTCATACTTTCAAACATTCAGTCACTCTTGCAAAGAGCTATTGAACATAGATATTTCGTAACGACGCGGCCATTGCCGAAGTATTGTATAATTATGTCAACGGTTTAGTGTTTATCAAAACATTTTCTGTCTTTCACAACATGCACATTGCTTTTATGTCTATAGAAATAAAACTCCTTGTTGCGGTTTGGTTGTGTCTTTGAAGATCACAAAACATGAACATAATGCGTTTGTGATATTTTTTTAAATGTTTGAGCATTTTGACAGAAGTATAGGTATTCATTCTCCTGATAAGATTAGCTGGGTATTCATCAAGCATCCTGATAAGCTTCAAAGATTGGGATGAGGGTTTTCCTTGTGTCCTGATCATCTTGCTTCAACATCACCGACAGTCATAATTAGAAAAAGGAAACATCAGTTACATATCTCTAAAACCTGTTAAAAATCATAAGCATTGATAACAGCCAATGGGACAGTGATATATTCTTATCTTTAAAAGGGGAATAGTTGTTATACATCTTTGCAACAAATTTAAACATCAATAGCATTGATAACAGTTGAGGGGACTGTGATGTCTTCATATCTTTAAAAGGGGAATAGTTGTTATACATCTTTGCAACAAAGTTAAACATCATTAGTATTGATAACAGTCGATGGGACTGTGATGTCTTCATATCTTTAAAAGGGGAATAGTTGTTATACATCTTTGCAACAAAGTTAAACATCATTAGTATTGATAACAGTCGATGGGACTGTGATGTCTTCATATCTTTAAAAGGGGAATAGTTGTTATACATCTTTGCAACAAAGTTAAACATCATTAGTATTGATAACAGTCGATGGGACTGTGATGTCTTCATATCTTTAAAAGGGGAATAGTGATTATACACCTTTGCAACGATATTAAACACCCAAGGTATTGATAACAGGCTGATGGCAACGTGACAACAGTCGGGCAGTTCACATTTTACACAATGCCGATCGTTCTGCTCCTGTGATCTGGATGAACGAAACTGGCAGGCCACACAATCCGGTTACTTCTAAAGGCTGGTTGTTTTGTTGTTTTTTTCGACAGGCCAGTTCTGTTCAAACAACATTAACGCCGGATACATTGAAAGCGTTCTTCTTTCTTTTCTTTTTTTCTTTCTTTACTTATAAATTCATTCACTTTTTTTCTTTTTCTGTAATGAATGTCCTGAGTTCGTGTCACAGTGTTAAAACATCCCATAGCTGAAGTCCTGACTCACGGGCTATGGCATGCCAAGACATCGGAACTGCGAAGCTCAACATTCGCAACAGCTCCTAGCAACCATGGTTTAACTATAGTCAACCTCTCTGAATCATTAACACAGCGCAACAACACTTTTACAACGATTGTCGAAACAGCTAATGCAAAGAAAACATGAATAGTTGCTGCATCACTCAGCATGATGGATGCCGTGCCAGTGATTGGACGACCACGAGAATCGTTATTACATGGCTCGCAATTGAGAAATATGAAATGGAGAAAAGAGGATCTAAGAGAAACAAGACTGCCAAAAATCGAAGACATGGTTCAGATAAAGTTTAACGCTGGTACAGAAATCAGCTTGAACAAAAGGTCGTGCAGACAAAAAAGAAAATGTGTGGACATGTGCATCACCATACTGGAAATCGGGGGGTCTTGCTCCACGCCACCTCCAAGCCTCTCATGGAGCCGCCGTGAAGGGCGAGTACCCTGGAGCGGCAGGGGCAGCAAATCCTCCGGCTGCATGGGGCTTCGGCTGGTTGGAAGGATAGGGAGCCGGGGGGTAGGCGGGGTTGGAGTAGACATACGGGGGAGGAGGGGCACCGTGCGAGCCTGTGGGTCCGTAATAGCCTGGCTGAGGGTAGTTCATGTGAGGGGGAGGGGGAGCGGTGGCGTACCCCATCGGTTGGTTGGCTGCTGGCAGAGGAAAGAACATAATTATTTGTCAGCTGAATGTTTAGCTACACAAAGTGTCACCATAACAAAGGTCTGAGGACAGTGTGCAAGACATACGAGGACCTATATAAAAGCGTCAACATAAGTTCCAGTTATTGATAGTGGTAAACACTACATCAAAAAGAGAAAAATATGGAAAGAAAGAAGTTATAAAGAATTAGACTATTCTCTTTTCTTTAAGTACACAAGCAAGATACTGACCAAAATATACAGCATTCAACCTGTACTCATTAAAGACTAAGTACAATGAACGCTTTGTATAAAGAGAAGAAAAATGCAACTGGTTCAGTTGGTTATAGGTATGTCTCAATGCTTAGCTGTTTCAGCACACAATTACTACTCTGATTGATAAACGTTTTACCTATCATTTTAATCTGAACAAAATTATCGGGCGTGTACAATTATTCTTCAGATCTGCACATGTTTATTCTTAGCAAATGAGTTCTTTCTGCGCGTGAAAAAAACATCCTGTCGATTCGTCCATTTTGAGAAAGATTTTGGTTCTCTAAATCGATTCTCTTTTGCCACAGAACCTGTCAAATTCGGGTATAAAGAGCAAAATGTTTCATATCATGAAGGATTTGGAAACCACGCAAGATTAAAAAAAAAATTCAACTGCTCTTTCACGTTTAAGCAAGGATAAAATGTGTCTCCTATACCTTTCTCCTTTTTTCTGAATAAAAAACAGACTTGTTCTTATATATTATCAGAAAGCTGTATCCGTCTGTCCTGAAATTCAGTACACTGGGCCAGTAGCTGTCGATGCAATAGAAAATACGATTTAATGTGCAAGGATCTGAAAACTATGCAAGAAATGCTAGAGGTGGGACATAGGCAGTTAATTCCATCCTTTATTTGTTTTCATATCTTAAGGAACATAGGCAATATCCGTTGAAAAAATACAGTCATGCATAATGCAAATACCAAAGATGTCATTCCTAACTAAACCCTGTGGGAGAGAACCCAGCAAAACCATACCGGCGCAGAGGTAAGGAAAAGGAAATAGGGCTGGATTTATCACAAACTACCAAAACATCCTACCAACATTATCGGACAGGCACTTCACTGGAACCTACAGGGGCAAAGGAGAGTGGGACCTCCCCGACAAACATGGTGAAGATGCGCAGATTGTGAAGCCACGGCACCTGGAATGCCATGGGTCCAGCTGAAGAGGTCTGCCCAGACCCCAGTCCTCTGGAGGAGTGTTGCTGCAACCCTACCCTCCTCAAGGAGTGTAAAGGAGTCAGTTATAAACACCGAACGATCAGAATTCTCCTCACTGCCTGGCTCCACAAAGATAACCCTCCTGTTTGAGACGGAAAAGGTTGATGTAATGCACACCACTTCCCCCTTTTCCTGTCCTTATTTCACTCATACTCCATCCATCGCTCATCCAACACCTTACCACTCGGGTGGTAACCGAAAGACGTGAAAGTCTTTGATTGTGAGATTAAGCGCATACCAAAAAGCACGAGTGAGGAAGCGACTTAAAGTGAGAACTGTAATGTAGAAAAGAGCGGGTTTTCAGTTTTATGCGTCTGCTGACTGCATTTTTCCACTGCATGGCGCAGTGTTCCTTCATTTTTCTCTTTTAATGTAAGTATTGTGAGCAAAATTCATTAGTAGTCTAATCTGCACTGAAGATTCAGGGCACAATGTAAAATAAGATAATCAAACGCTTCTAGTAGCGTTCTTTTTCCTCTTGTACAACTGGTATTTTGAAAATCCCTTGTGTACAGACTTCAGCTGAAGCGAGGTTCAAGCTCACGGCTTCAGGTCTGAATTCAAAGTTGCATTGACTGCCCTCAGTTCTACGCGGTGCCAAGACCTCACCGAAGCACGCTCAACAGTTTGGCTGGCATAGCAGGATTCAGTTCAAACGTCTGCCTCGTACTTAAAAGTCATGTTCGCGCTTCTTGACCCTGAAAGCTCGTGCTTTTTGTCGTTAATAGTTCTTTCAGGGGTTTTTTTCCCTCCAGAATTTCCAGTTTGGGGGATATTATCCTGCCCCCCCCCCCCCCCCCCCCACACACACACACAACAGCAGTCTTCGATCAGACCACCATCAGCGTACAGGGTGCATGCTATGTGTCTGCGTGTCAACCATCACCATCAGCCCACGGGTACTACTCCTCCGAAGGATGATGATAGGATTTAACGTGTACGCAAAATTTTATGCATGCGTTCACACACGGAAACTTGGTTTACAGTTTCGTTCGAAGGACTTCTAAGACACGGAGTCAGAACCTATTTGAACTCCGAGCGAACAATCCGCCTTATCAAAACGGCCCCGACGGAGATCCGACCCCACAACTCCAGGATCAGCAGAAATACGAGTTCCACGTTCTATCAATTGAGCTCCAAAAGATATTTGTTCCCGATTGAAATTCGCGCTTTTACCAGCCGCCGTGGCGAAGTGGTTAGCGTCGCGGACTCCCGGCTGGGAGGTCGTGGGTTCGAATCCCATCAGAGTCATGTGGGTTTTTCTGCCCCGACCGGCTCCTACCCAGAGTTGAGTTTGCTGCGGACTCAGTTGGGAAGACTGGGACAACACAGTCGAGCTTCATCCACTTAATGGATGCGTTTCTGAGAGTGTTGCTCAAATTTCCTGACCAACACTGCAGGTGCCTGTATCTCTCGGGCCTGGTTGACGCCGGGATATATTATGAAAGGAAGCGTAGAGTACAGCCCTGTCATGTAGTTTCAGACCGAAATGGAAATCCGTAGCATCATCTTAATCATCCTCATTCTCATCGATCAGCATTAAAAAAAAAAAGTCTCAAATTCTGTGGCCCTTCATGCCCTGCTCTCATGGTGACCTCAGTTTCGATGTCATCTCCAAGTCTGTGGCCTTGGTTTGGTTCCGTCGGGGTCACCGGTATCGGCGAGTCCATGGGGGCTGTCGTTGGACGGACGTGGTGGCGCCCTCCGGAGGGAGAGCTCACTCGCGCCGGCTCCGCGACTAAGCAATTATTGTCGTCAGTAGGGGGCTTACTAGGTGGTGTCCTGCGTATGTTAGATCAGAACAGGCGCCACTGAACACCACCGAAGTGACTCGGCAGCAGTGCAGTGTCTCCTCCGGTGGGTTGCCTCTTGACGACTTGACATCGACTGCTCCCTGTGGATTGTCGGTGTTGGGGCTGCGGCGGGGCCGACCGGGCTGTGGCTGTGGACGGGGTGTCGGAATGAGCGGCGTGGGTGCACTGCCTCTGAGGTGGCGCAGAGGTTGGGACAGCAAAAAAAAAAAGAAAAAAAAAAAAAGAAATTCGCGCTTTTACACATTGAAACTCGCGATGCTGAGCTATTTACGCTTTAGGGCATCTCCAATCACTCTGACTGCCCGTTACAAATAAAGAAATAGTTTGACAACTAATATAAACCAAGGGCGGTCACTCACCGTGCACCACCGTCACGTTGTTGCCAGGTGGAGCTGTGGTAGTGGTCACAGGGTGAGGGCCGACAACTCTCCCTCGATATCCTTGCTTCTTGATAATGCAGCTGACGACAGTGATGATGACAGCCACACACAAAATGCCGCCCACCACGCAGCCGACTATGAGGGGCACACTGGTGAGAATGACAGAGTGACAGCGTTATACCACCGACAAAAGCTTTGTCAAATACTTTCATAGTAAACATACGATTGGTTTTGAAATATCGAAATCCAAGGGACTGAAAAACAAAACATTGATAATGATGAAATGATTCAAGCTGAAAAATTTCATCAACATTGATTTTCCCTCTCGATCAATAATATCAAAACATACACACACGCATCCCCCCCCCCACCCCCGACCCCCCACCGCACACACATGCACGCACGCACGCACGCACGCACGCACGCACGCACGCACACACACACACACACACACACACACACACACACACACACACACATAACGAAATAATTAAACCTCAACTCCTTCACCTCCCAGCCCACCATGGGAACTTCAAAGAGTATCATTTGATATCAACCATTCGTCTTTGAAAAAAGGCGACAATGAAAACTTGATTGGCATAACAGTAAAAGAGTATATAGAAAACTCGTACCCGCTTCATCTTAAGATATATACAGACGGATCTCTTTTAGATACCAAAGAAGCAGGTGCAGCATTTGCTATTCCTTCTATAAAGGTGGAAAAATCTTACTACCTTGGAAAAAACAGATCCATTTTTACAGCCGAGCTAACTGCCATTTTAATGGCCCTGTATTATCTTCTTGATCTTTCTTACCCAACACTTCAGGCCCTCTTTTGTGTCGATTCAAAATCGGTTTTATTTGCCCTCAGCAAATCAACAACAATAAGAAAAGATTTAATTACAGACATTCATCAATTAATACATTTTTTTTTGGTTATTACGGGTACGAGTATCTCTTTCTGTTGGGTTCCATCTCACTGTGGTATTCAGTTTAATGAGAGGGTCGACAGAGCAGCAAAGCGGGGAGCAAGAAATACAAGCGGGTCAGAATGTATCAGTATTCCATTGTCTGTCCATAAGGGGATACAGTCTATTAGAAAATGCGTGCTGGAAACATTTTAGAAAAAAAACTAAAAAATTCTGGATGCTTTCTAGATACTCACTCACGCCAGCTAATAAACATTGACACACTTAATTCATTTCATCAATGTAGCTTACCTTATTCACGGATTATAATTTCTTTGATTTATAAGATCAAATTGAATGCTTTTAAGACAAAGTTTTGTAAGAACATAACATGCCTTTGTGGCGGAAAAATGACAAATAATCACATCCTTTTTCAATGTGAGCACTTAAAACCTTACCTACCATCCCTACCTAAATGTTCTCTGGATCAAGTTGTATAAGATTTATCACTGATGTGTAAAATTGCAGTTTCATTACATCAAAGTCCTATTTTTTCTGTTCTGTAAACTGGAACCGATGTTGAGTGTTTTGATCAGTAGTTCTTTGTTAGCTCATCGTTGTTTATTTTATTGTTGCTGTTGCTGTTTTTCTTCAAAGCCTTTGAAGATATTACTTAACACCTCTACCCCTCCTCCCCCTTTCCCTCTAACATTGTCTAATATCACTTAACGTGGATAGACGTTAAATTGAAGAACACACACACATACACACACATTTATAACTACATCATTGACAACACCTTTCTTATACAGGCATTCGTTCATTCTTTCATTAATCGGTTCCAACTCGACCAGACAGAACTCAACAAAACACAACTCAAAACCACACCATCACAAAAAATCACACAGCACTCAAAATACAAAATAATACAACAGAATGCGGTTAGTTATAACGTAGGTTAAAGAAAAGAACAAGTCCCATAGTCGTAGGGGTCGGGGTGGGGATTTAGGGGGGGGGGGGGGCAGGGGGGGTAGGGGGCACAGTAGACCGTAGCGATTCACAGTGATTAGGGGACAGCATTACCCCTACCCCTACTCCTCCACCGCCTTAACCATCCCCCAGCTGAATCAGGTACCCCTTTACTACTGGGCAGACAAACCAGATTTTCACACCGAAAAAAATCCGACTCAGTGAGTCAGCACATTATAACACATAGCGGATACGAAGACACTCAAGCAACGCTGTTTATTTATTTAAGAACGGTGGGGTGGTAGACGGGGTCGTGGGGAGGGGGGGGGGGGGGGAGGGGAGACATGGAGGGACGGGTAGGGGAACATATTCTTTTACTGTATTGAAAACGTGTCAGGGAAAGCCTTCCCGCTGCTTTTACCAATGATTTCAGTCTATACTCTACTGTCTCCCGCGATGCCAAAAATCAATAATGACCACCATCCCAGCAACCTCATCCATTCTGCATGCGCTACTTCCTCGCCCGTTAGCTGTCTGTTGGTCGACTGGCTGATAGTTTTATGCCGCCACAGTCGATTGCGTAATCATCTGGCAATTGTTCATAGAGCGACCTGTGTGTACTATACTGTGTATTCGATCCCGTAGCTGTTCGATTAGCGGACTGTGCACTGCCTGATCGATTGCCATGCTAGCTTGTCCGACTTGGGCTGAGAAGGAGTGAAAAGCATTTTGAGTGGGTTGTATTGAGCGAGTTCTTTTCGAACTGGATCTTTCCTTCGTTGTTTTTTCTTCCTTTCATTCGTTCATTCTTTCTGTCTACCTATCTGTCAGTCTGTCTATCTATCTAGCTGTCTATCTGTCTCTCTGTCTCTCTATCTGTCTGTCTGTCTATCTGTCTGTCTTCTTATTTACGTTTGTTGCAACTGTTAGTCCTTTGACTACTGTTATTGTTACTCTTGTTGCTTTTCCTGCTGTCACTGCAGCTACAACTGACAGCTACAACTGACGCTACAACGAAGCTACTTCGCCCAAGGCATTGACACATTCTGGGACCAAGGAAACCAACACGACCTTTCAATGAGGATTAGTGCTTTTTTTTTGAAACTGTCCCCAGTTCACAACACGTCTTTTGTCCGCCCTTTAACAGAAGCGATTGCTATTGCTACAACTCTACTACTACTACTACTGACTACTACTACTACTACTACTACTACATGCTGCTGCTGCTGCTGCTGCTGCTGTTGCTGCTGCTGCTGCTGCTGCGACTTCGGCTGCTGCCGCTGTTGTTGCTGTTGCTGGAAAAAAGGCTATGCACGCTATTTAATATTTTTATTTGAAAACGTTTAAAGTGGAGGTAAACCACAAAACTTGTGAAAAGGCCAGGCCCGCATTTTCATGTCTTGATTGAAATAAAAGGTTTAATGTGGGTGTAAACCACAAAACGTCAGTTCTTCTTTCAAGGATTCCCACCACTACTTCTGCTGCTGTTGATACTTCTACGTCTGCCACGTCTTTTGTTGTCACTGTTATAACGCCCCCTCCCCCACCCCACCCCACTCCCTCCCACCACCACCATCCCCACCCCCATCCCACGTCAGTCACCACCACTGACTGTAAATTACTTCTGCTACTGTTACAATTGATGTAGTCGACACCCTGACATTCAAATAGAAATAGCGTAGACCAATTTTAAATCTCGCAAAAAAAAAAATTACAGAAAATGAAAAAAGGAACTTCCTGGTTGACTGGGGTATTAATCTGAGCAACGTTGAACTGCACGGGACTCGAGACTTACTTAAGATCGCAGCACTTGTGGTTGTAAGAGCCACAGCATCCATATTCACAGTACTCCAGGTAATTGATGGTTGTCCAGCAAAACTCCCCGGCATGTACCTCTGGAGACAAAATGGTCAGACATTTGTCACAGCATTTCAAAGTGACGGGTAAAGAATGAAATGATGGATGTGTGGATGAACGAGTTGTTGATAGATGAATGGAAGGATGGGTGGGAGGATGTTTACATGAATAGACGAACGGTTGGATGAGTGTACGGATGATCGTGATAGGATGGATGGATGGATGGATGGGTGGTGCATTTTCATTTCGGGAGCAAATCACTCAGAGCTAGATCTTTACTTTTGATAAAATTGATTTGGTGAAGAGATTTTTCGGGAGGAAGGTAAACACCTTACCCCCCATCCACTCCGTTTACTTCCCCCCCCCCCCCCCCCCCCCCGCCATTTCTC
>CM065721.1:11489016-11494016 GCA_033310375.1 Conus canariensis | reverse complement strand
AAGAAAGAAAAAGGCAAGATCAAGCCATGCTACTTATCGCTCAGCAAAAATATTAGTTGTGATGACATGTTAACATTGTAACCATGTACAAATCAAAATTCAATGTTAAAATTCTGACGCCAAGCAAAAAAAAAAAAAAAAAAAATTGAGAAAAAAAAAATCACTGGACGGAAAAGAAACGAAATGAAAAATGAAAAAGGTGGCAACAACAACAACAGAAAGCCAAATGGAAAAAAAAACATTCAGTAACTTGCTTCATTCATGACGAACTGACTGGCAGACACAGGTGTGAAAAGATCAATGAACTATTGAGAACGGAATGGAACTGAGTGACCAACTTAAAATCATGGGGAAAGAGTCAGGTAGATGTTATGAGCCTCTGAAACGGCCATAATATAATAATAATCTAAAATCATGAAACTTTTTATAAAAAGAAAAGTCAACATCATTTTTAAATTAACTAACAATGCCACACGTACTTTACCCTTTTCACTACGAATAAAGCCGGGAGGGCGTTTCAGTAAGAGGGGGGTGAATTTAAAATCCGTATCATCCCCACAGTTAAAAATACCGTGCGCGTGACTTTATGCGAGACAGATCTTAGTGTGGCAAATCGTCAACTTTTTTTTTTTTTTTCTGTTCTATTTCACCAGCGGCAGCGTTGAGCCCTGGTTGACAACTTGTCCATCTCTCCTTTGGCTTCTTCAGTTACACATCATGTTTGCTTTTGAGCCCCTGGGGCAAATAATGGACATTGAGAGAGAGAGAGAGAGAGAGAGAGAGAGAGAGAAGAGGAGAGGAGAGAGAGAGAGAGAGAGAGATGCCCCGGGGTAAATAATGGACATTGAAAGAGAGAGAGAGAGAGAGAGAGAGAGAGAGAGAGAGAGAGAGATGCTCCGGGGTAAATAATGGACATTGAGAGAGTGAGAGAGAGAGAGAGAGAGGGGGGGGAGAGAGGTGGGAAGAGAGAGAGAGGGGGGAGAGAGAGAGAGATGCCCGGGGTAAATAATGGAAAGAGAGAGAGAGGAAAGAGAGAGAGAGAGAGAGAGAGAGGAAAAGAGAGAGAGAGAAGGAGAGAGAGAGGGGGGAAAGAGAGAGAGAGAGGAAAGAGAGAGAGGGGGGGCCAAAGAGAGAGAGAGAGATGCCCCGGGGTAAATAATGGGCATTGAAAGAGAGAGAGAGAGATTGCAAGGGGAAGTGCGTGGGAAGGGATGGGGGGGGGGGGGGAGGGGAGGAGAAAAAGAAAGAGAGGGAAGGACGGCAGAAAGACGGAAGGGACAGACAAAACAATGACAGGACAAATGAGAGAGGGAGAGAAAAATTGCAAGTGGAAATGTGTTTTGCGGGGGGGAGGGAGGAGAGGAGGGAGAGGAGAGAGAGAAAGAAAGAAAGAAAGGGAAGGGAGGCTGAAAGGAAGAAGGGACAGACAAAACAATGACAGGACAAATGAGAGAGGGAGAGAAAAATTGCAAGTGGAAATGTGTTTTGCGGGGGGAGGGGGAGGGGGGAGGAGAGGAGGGAGAGGAGAGAGAGAAAGAAAGAAAGAAAAGAAAGAAAGAAAGGGAAGGGAGGCTGAAAGGCGGAAGGGACAGACAAAACAATGACAGGACAAATGAGAGAGGGAGAGAAAAATTGCAAGTGGAAATGTGTTTTGCGGGGGGAGGGGGAGGGGGGAGGAGAGGAGGGAGAGGAGAGAGAGAAAGAAAGAAAGAAAGAAGAAAGAAAGAAAGAAAGAAAGAAAGAAAGGGAAGGGAGGCTGAAAGGAAGAAGGGACAGACAAAACAATGACAGGACAAATGAGAGAGGGAGAGAAAAATTGCAAGTGGAAATGTGTTTTGCGGGGGGAGGGGGAGGGGGGAGGAGAGGAGGGAGAGGAGAGAGAGAAAGAAAGAAAGAAAGAAAGAAAGAAAGAAAGAAAGAAAGGGAAGGGAGGCTGAAAGGAAGAAGGGACAGACAAAACAATGACAGGACAAATGAGAGAGGGAGAGAAAAATTGCAAGTGGAAATGTGTTTTGCGGGGGGAGGGGGGGAGGAGAGGAGGGAGAGGAGAGAAAGAAAGAAAGAAAGAAAGGGAAGGGAGGCTGAAAGGAAGAAGGGACAGACAAAACAATGACAGGACAAATGAGAGAGGGAGAGAAAAATTGCAAGTGGAAATGTGTTTTGCGGGGGGAGGGGGAGGGGGGAGGAGAGGAGGGAGAGGAGAGAAGAAAGAAAGAAAGAAAGGGAAGGGAGGCTGAAAGGAAGAAGGGACAGACAAAACAATGACAGGACAAATGAGAGAGGGAGAGAAAAATTGCAAGTGGAAATGTGTTTTGCGGGGGGAGGGGGAGGGGGGAGGAGAGGAGGGAGAGGAGAGAGAGAGAAAGAAAGAAAGAAAGAAAGAAAGAAAGAAAGGGAAGGGAGGCTGAAAGGCAGAAGGGACAGACAAAACTATGACAAGGGGGGGGGGGGAGAAGTAAATAAGACAGAGGGTTGGGTGGGACACACACACACACACACACACCACACACACACACACACACACACACACACACACACACCACACACCGCACGCACGCACGCACGCACGCACGCGCGTACACACACACACACACACACACACACACACACACACACACACAGAGGAGAGAGAGAGAGGAGAGAGAGAGAGAGAGAGAGAGAGAGAAAATGAAATCTTTATTCCAGAAGGCCAAGGCCCTCTTTGGAAGAGGGGAACAAAAACAAACACATATAAACATCATTACATACAAATGCATACATATACATTCAAGTCATAGCAATCTGCCGCGCTTTAAACGCTTGATAAATATAAACAGCTAATTGTCTGGCTGTATTACTGTTCGTTGAGGCCAACAGAAGAGATAGACGAAAACCATTTGGATTATGAGAGAACTTTTGAGCCATGAACTTTTCTCTTATGCTATTATGAAATGGACAACCTAACAAGAAGTGCATTTCGTTTTCGACAGCAACTTCAAATGAGAGAGAGAGAGAGAGAGAGAAGAGAGAGAGAGAGAGAGAGAGAGAGAGAGAGAGAGAGAGAGAGAGGACATGCAAGGGGGCAGAGGGCGGAGGGAGGCAAGAGGGAAAAGGGGAAAAGGAACATACAGAGACAAATGGATAAGGAATGAAGATTGACGGATGTTGGTGAGTGGGGAAGTGCAGGAGAGAGAAAAAAGGGGGAGTGGGGGGGGGGGAGTTAAGAAGGGAGACAAATATTGGACGGGTAGGACAAGAAAATGGGCGCGGAGGGGTGGGGGTGAAGGAGAAGACAGCGGGGGAGGCGAGGCGCAAAGAAGGAAAGAAGGAAATACAAAGAAACAACGGAGAGACAAAATAGATAAGTCAGAGAAGAGAGAGCACAGAGGTGAAGGATGAGGCGTGGGGGGGGGGGGGGGTGGAGGAGAGGAGGGGGAAGAGATGTATGAAGAGACACACAGACAGAGAGAGAACGAAGGTGTTACGAAATAGAGGGAAGGAGGATAAAGGAACAAAGAGAAGGAAGAGAGACAGAAAGTGGAAGAGACAAACACAGACAGAGGAGTCCACGAAGGGAAAGAGACAGATATAGAGACCAAAAAAAAAAAAAAAGCGAAAGACAGAGTGAAGATGGATTTGGGGTGGAAGAGGATTGAGAAAGAATAGAGGCATAGAGAGTGAGAGACAGAGACAGAGACAGGCTGCACACCAAAAATTAACGCGCTAAGACCGTGTTTAAGGAGTCGAGTATATATACACTGGCACAATTAGATTCGTTTGAGAATTTTTGTGTGTCTGAAAGTTGATTCTCCTCGTTGTCTTTCGTGTGGCCGGCCATCAAGGCACAAGCCAGGTGGTTCCAAGCAGACAGATTAAAATCAAAGGAATGGGACTATTTGGAGTATATCAGCTGACGCAAAGATAGGGTCACAGGCGAGTGCAAAGGATTGAAATGTGACGTCAGCAAAGGGGAAGGTCACGTATGTGAAGATTTTGAATGATGTCAGAAGTGGAAATCCTCCAAATAGGTGAAATGATTGGCGGGGTTGTTCTTTTGATCAAAAATCAGTTTGATATCAAATTCCGGCTCAAATTCATGCTAGGCCTTAAAATGCTTACATGGATTTTAATAATAGTGATTTGTTGCAAAATCCTAATTGTGGCGTGTAGCCACAAAGAAAAGAGGGGTGAAGGAGCAGAGAGAGAGAGAGAGAGAGGAGAGAGAGAGAGAGAGAGAGAGAGAGAGAGAGAAGGGAACGAAGGAGAACAATCAAAGTGTAGAAAGAATACGATAACATTCCAACGTCAAAAGCCTATATTGTTGTTGTTGTGTTTTTTTTCCTGTTTTCCTGACAAAAAAAGC
This sequence comes from Conus canariensis, assembly GCA_033310375.1. Taxonomy (NCBI): domain Eukaryota; kingdom Metazoa; phylum Mollusca; class Gastropoda; order Neogastropoda; family Conidae; genus Conus; species Conus canariensis. The sequence goes on along the minus strand of CM065721.1, from coordinate 11,489,674 downwards.
ATAATCCTCTAAGAAAACAAGGATAATAGGGAAATAGATTGTTATAATGTTTTCTCAAAGGATAACAACATCTTTTCTTTTCTCCTGAAAGAAACAACTCGAGTATATCAGAATTAACAGGGACACTAGGTATTTTGGATGTTTTCCCTGGTATCCCTATGATATGTGCGTGCGCACTGGTATCACTGGCTTTACTGTGCGTCTACCCTCAGATAAGCCGCTTTAAAAATAGCCAGTTACTTCCTGTGTTAATCTTTTTCTCTGGTTTGTGTTGGAATTTCAAAAAGGACAGAAGTTTAATCAGAAATTAAGCTGTTTAACCATTGCCTTTCTTTTTTTTGTCTCTAATTTCATTCATATGTTTGTGTAGATATCTCGAGTTACGAGATTTGTTGAGGTATGTAAAACCCTCTGCGATTGGTACCTGTCAAAAATCGCAATTCACTTGCCGAACTGTATTGTCGAGGAAAGTCAAAGCGGAACACAGGAAGCCTGAATTGGAGGTCAAGAACGTAGGGTAAACAGGGCATGTAACTGGGACCTTGTTATTACTGTTTTCTCGAGGAAAACAGGGAAACCGGTGAGAATCCCTCAGCAAAACAACATCTACCGATTTTTCTATTATCACTGCTTTCTCAAAGATAGCAGTATGTTGGTT
>CM065721.1:11476516-11481516 GCA_033310375.1 Conus canariensis | reverse complement strand
TCTTGGAAGGAAACGTAAATGTATAAGTCCAAGGCTACCGTCATGTCTTGGAAGGAAACGTAATGTGTAAGTCCAAGGCTACTGTCATGTCTTGGAAGGAAACGTGAATGTGTAAGTCCAAGGCTACTGTCATGTCTTGGAAGGAAACGTAAATGTGTAAGTCCAAGGCTACTGTCATGTCTTGGAAGGAAACGTGAATGTGTAAGTCCAAGGCTACTGTCATGTCTTGGAAGGAAACGTAAATGTGTAAGTCCAAGGCCGCTGTCATGTCTTGGAAAGGAAACAAAATTGTTGCCAAGACACAAGATCTTCTTCTGGTACGCAGGCTGATACTCTGCAACATCTATATGCGACAAGTTAACCCATCTAGCAAAAGGGAGCGTAAATTTGTTATAACGTTTCACGCAAAGGCAGCCATACTCCATCTTCGGAAGGCATGACTATGTGTGACGTGTATCATACCAACGGCCTAACTGGCCTTCTCTTGAAAGTTGGGATGGGAATTAGTGTGTGCAAGATGTTCATGGTGCGTTCAAACGGACTCGGTTATAGTCCATTCAAGACTGTATGGGGAAGGAGTCAGAACCAATGTAATCAGAGGAAATCCCTGTACCGAAACGCCGGTGGAGATTCGAACCGCAACCCTTGGATACGATCGCCTCTACCACTGAGCTTCGCTTCCACAACAATCAAGGTATGGTCAACACAAAGAACCACATCAGAAGCCGAATTAGCGCTACTGATCTAAACTTCAAAGTTTTGATTGACTTATAAGAGTGGAGAGAGCAGAGGAAGATACAGTACCAGTGATTCAAATATCACGACTATGTTTGCAGCTAGAGAGCTCATCGTGCTCTTCTGTCCTGCCCTGACATTTGCTCTGCAATATGCATGAAGCTTTGTAAGTCATCATTCAATAACTTCTTGCTTTGACACGAAGGGTGATGCCAGTTTGAGATAGTCGGATCAGCACACACATTGATTTATTGATTTGCATTCAGGGGACAGAGTTAAAGATAAGAGAGAAACCAAGATTGATAAGAATAAATACACAAACTGAGCCTAGATACTCTCATAATATAAAAAAAAAAAAGCCAGTGCTGAAGAATACTTAACGATTAGTTATTTTTGAATACTGCACTTCAGTAGTTTTTGTTGTTGTTGTTTGTTGTGTTGTTGTTGTTTTTTTCGTTTTCACCCAAACGCCTGATGATAAGCAATTCTGAAGCTTTTGTTCATGTACATTCTACACGATCATTCTTAAAAAGTAATGACAAACAGAAAACGTTGTGAAAATGAGAGGAGGTTGTAACACGAAAAAATAATCAACAGAAACTTAAGCTTAAAAGAAAGAACACTGGTAACTTGCGAAAACCATAGTCCTGTTGGTGCAGCAACAGAGAGTTGAGCTGCGTGAAGAATAAGTATCGATCTGTGAGACCCACGAAAAACGAATAGGGGTATGCCGTTAAAACTACCTCTTCAACACGTGTGGGTCTATCAGACCCACGAAATACGAATCAGTAAATAAATGACAAGGCACGCTCAATACTACGGAAAACAATGAAAACAGAATAAGTTATAATGCTGAGAAAAAAAATGTTTGTGATACTCAGAAAGACGGATGTGATGCTGAGAAAAAAACTGTTATGATGCAACCAATTTCCGTATTTTCACTCTTTATCTCGAAGCCGGCAGTCCACGAAGAACAATGATACCAATGCGCATGCGCTCGTCCTGGTAAACAGCGATATAATACCATCCGCCGTAGTGAAGTGGTTAGCGTCAAAGAGTGCCGGTGGGGGGTAGTGGGTTCGATACCCATCAGAGCCATTCATTTGTGGGATTTTCCTGCCTCGACCGGATCCTGCCCAGAGTTGAGTTTGCCATGGGCTCAGCTGGGAAGACCGGGGCCACATAGTCGAACTTCACCCACTTGATGGATGCATCGCCGAGAGTGTTGCTCAAATTTCCTGACCAAGCCTGCAGATGTCTGTCTCTCCCGGGTCTGGTTGACGTCAGGATAACTGTGAAAGTAAGCGTAGAGTACAGCCCAGTCGTGCAGTCTCAGACCAGAATGAAAATCCGTCGCATCATTTGAATAATCCTTATCCTCACTGATTAGAAAATTTTAAAATAAACAAAATAATCACGCCTGGCTTAAGGCTGTGTCAGACCAATTGACATTGGCTAGAACACCAAGGCTACATCAAAATGTTGTTATGCTCTGTATAGTCATGCGGGGATTGTCTTCAGTCGTGACAAGCTCTTAGCATAACACCATCAGTCTCCAAAATCCCTCGAAGTCGGAGTGTGGCTGCCCACGTGGCAGGGTAATCAAAAACGGTCACACACGTAATGTTCTCATCCATAGCTGATGCATTTGTACCATAGCGTTCAAGTGCTTCGGCTGTTCAGATGATCCCTGGAGTCTTTTAGCCAGGGTCACACAACAACAACAACAACAACAACAACAAACAAACAAACAAAATAATCTAGCTGTTTTCACTGTTAACGACAGTTTCCTCGCCATAATGCCTGGTTTCCCTAGGAAACAAAGACAACAAGGATAAATAAGGAAAGCAGTGAAAACAATTGTGGTCTTCAGGAAAACAGGGAAACAAATGTTGATCCTTAGGAAGTAGGCGTGATCCTCAGAATGAAAACTGAGGTAAACAGCTATATTCGCCTTTAGACACTAGAATGGTCCCATACACACTTCCTAGTCACTTGTAGAACCTCCCCGGGGTAGGGGCCGAATTAATAGGAAATGTAGGCCTATATGTTGTTCGATTACCCATGGAATAAAGAGCATAATAGTTGTCATCGTCATCGTCATCATCATCATCATCATCACATCATCATCAGCAGCATCACTCTCTCTCTCTCTCTCTCTCTCTCTCTCTCTCTCTCTCTCTCTCTTGCCTTCGATTGTCTCGTTCGTAAGCTTACCCAGCAAGATCCATCTGTATGTACGTAAATAACTTCTGTTGACAGACATGGCGGCGGGCGAAAGGTGCTGGAAGGCGGTGATACGGCAGAAGAGGACCCAGGCTAATTTGCCCCAGTCAGCGACATTTCAGGCCGGGCGACGGTCATGGGACTGGGACGACTTTGAATGTGAGAACGGTTGCTGTGGCGAAACCGGCCACCAGTATTGTTGTCCTGACGAGTAAGTGCTCGTTTCTCATGAGTGTGTTCTGTCGCTTTGTCAACAGGTGAATCATACTCATTGACAACTGCCAGTGAAAGGGTACGCGATCTATTCACAAATCAATAGGTAGAGCATCGGACTCGTAATCTTGGGGTTGAGGGTTCGCATCTCCGCCGGGCCGTTTTGGTACAGGGGGATTTTTCCCTCGTAGTTAACATTGGTTCTGACTCCATTCCCCATACAGTCCTTCGAATGAGACTATAAATCGAGGTTCCGTGTGTGAACGCACGCACAACATCTTGCACACACGTAAAATCCCATCTCCAACTTTCGGAAGAGAAGGCCAGTTTGGCCGTTGGTATGGATGACACGTTACACATAGCATGCACCTTCCCCGAAGTTGGAGTATGGCTGCCTTAATGGTGGGATAAAAAAAAATGGTCATACACACAAAAGTGTCAGAAAAATCAACATAATGATTGTGGACACTAAAAGAAAGAAGAAGATCAAAAACCCGCAAGAGATGTGACAACATTCATTGAGAATTCTTAAAACGTTATTCAATGCAAGAGTTTGATTAAATGCATTTGGAAGAAATGTAAAAGCTTGAATAATTAAAACATTTTTACTGGATGTGCATATAGGACCCTTTATTCTAACAAAGAAACAAACTCTACACCATTTCAAAACGTGACAAAGTGTGCGTATGTGGAGTCTTCGACGGACCATATATTGGCTGAAAAGAACAGTGAACTTTTAGGAAGATGATGACTACTTTATCTGAGCCTGTGAACACACAAATTAATTTCCATTTGTGGGATTGATAACATGTTGTTTTGCTATGTTGTAAATGCCTTTTCTTCTTCATTCGTTGTTGTTGTTGTTGTTGTTGGTGGTGGTGGTGGTGGTGGTGGTGGTGGTGTGTGTGTGTGTGTGTGTGTGTGTGTGTGTGTGTGTGTGTGTGTGTGTGTAAGTGAATGCGTGTATGCGAGCGCGCGCGCGTGTGTGTGTATGTGTGTGTGTGTGTGTGTGTGTGTGTGTGTGTGTGTGTGTGTGTGTGTGTGTGTGTATGTTTTAATGTGACATAACTTTGGGAGCTTTGACGCGGAGAAACGAGTACTCTAGGGTTGTGTCCTGAAGCCATGAGGATAAGGAAGGGCGAAGGATGCTGTTGGTGGATTACCTCACAACACAAACTCAAATAACTAAGTACAAAGTACAACAGCTGATTCTTTCACAGATATTCTTTACCCACATCTCCGAGTAGTTCCAGCACAACAGATCCAGTTTCGTCGAGCAGGTGTGAGTTTGTGGAGATCAGTCCATAAACGCTAATCACATCTTTTGAGCTACGCACCGCGGTTGCAGCTCTGTGGGTAGCTAAAAAAAATTACTAAATCAGGAAAAAGTTGTCAGTTCGTTATTGCATGATATAGTACACGGTCAACGAAGATTAGAACCTGGTGGATTTTCTCAGTCTTGGAACTGCACGGAACAGTCATTGACAAATGTTCAGAGCGCCGGTCTTTCTGATAACGAGGATTTATGGAACCCGAAGATATCGGTAGCCCAGCCCGAATGAAGTGGGCTGTAAAAAAAAAAAAAAAAAAGAATTATTGCTTCACTCTCGTAGCTGGCAGAGGCTGAATCATGTTCCTTTACTCTGTCAGACACGATTGAGATTGCTTTCCCTTGAGTGCATTTATTGCTGTATTGTTTACGAAGGTTCTTTTTTCTCCCTCTTTTCATCATAAAAGATTTTTCTCCGTTATCATTTTGGCACAGTAGTAATCGTAGACATTTCGGTAAAGTGACTAGCTTTTTTTCTTTTTCGTGCTGAATTCGA
>CM065721.1:11439016-11471516 GCA_033310375.1 Conus canariensis | reverse complement strand
AGAGAATTGTGAATGATAAGAAACTGAGAGTGTGTCACGCTTCTTACGTGATTGTTAATTTTACTCACATTCTGGGCATAATTACTGTGTACTCTGAAGAAAAAAAAAAGTGAAAATCGCTAAGGTTGAACTTGAATTGTTTTCATAGCTTTTGAAACAGAACAAAATTACAAAAAAAAGTGTTGAAATGTTTGAGCTTATTGGATAACCAGCAAAATTCTGTCAATATATGTTTTGTATGCATTTGGATGGTCATGGATAACGTATTATGTGTTCTTTTCTGAGTTGATAACATGTAATCTTTTTAATTGATTTTTCAGCCGAATTTGCATATTTTGTACATCTATTTCTTTCAAGTTTTCAATTAAGAAAACAATGTTATAATTTAAATAGATGGTGTTAAAAACTTACAACTGGTGATGAAAGTCAACCAAAGTCCCATTCTTTTCTTCCTGTGCATAGATTTTTGACAAGTCCAAGAGACATTAGAGTACTTCCTCTGAAAGCCTTTATGGACAAAAAAAACAGTCTTCTCCTCCAAGGAAGATAAAAGACACAAAGTACTGAAGCAGTCAGACGAATTAATCACCTCATCCAGGATAAATTTAAGACCAAAGAAATAATGGCGCCTTCCTAAATAGAAGGGAAAAGTAGATAAAACACTTATGTTCACTATGGCCAACTAAACCGTTCCAACACTGACAAAGGAATCAGTCAAGATCACTAGAAGGTGGCATGATGACCCTCTTAAAAGATAAAAGAAAAAAACAGGAAAAGAAATCCAGAAAATGACAGGGGGGGAGGGGGGGGAGTCTTTAAATAATCGAGCAATGTGGCTTTGCTGGTAACGACAGTCTGGTGCCTGCAGTTCTTGCTGATCCCAGAGCTCTTTTGGCCTCTACTGACGACATCAGCATTGGCTGAGTGGAACTGAAGGAGGCAAAATTCAACAAATACACACGGAAATGGATTCGTATCCCAGGGATCTGGTCTCACTGACGCTACGCTCTATTGTCGCTAAGCAAAGCATGAAACCACCCCTGAGATCCATCGTCGTGGAGTACTGCATGAGAATAGTAGTGTTATCAGCGGCGCTTGGAGATTCGGTGGAAAAGATTGCGAGATCAATCCATGCCTAAGCAGATAATTTTAAGTTTGGGAGAGAGTGCACGTCGAAACTGAGAGCCTTAGGATAGGGAAATGATTGGACATACACAACTAGAAGGCAGGGAAAGAGATCAGCGTAACTGAAGACGTTGCCAAGGGCATTGGGGAAAAGTAAAGAGAAATGTGGTCATATGGGAGATACAGAATGCTAATCCTGTTATCATGTTTTCTTAAATCCCACTGTAGGAAATTATTTTCAAAAGTCAAGAATAACTGTAAATGAAATACAAACACGATTTCTGCTGACTGTAAAACTGGATTGTACAAAAGATTGTCGCCCTTTTGTTGTTGCTGATGTTGTCATCGTTGTTGTTATTCGGAACATATGTAAAATGATGTACATATACAAGATCATGCTGGCCGGAAAGAAAACATGTTTTACATGCACGGACTTATTCACTAATGCAGACTGTGGATGTGGTCCCACAACTAAAGGAGTAAAGGACCAGAACACTGGCATGAAGTGGGCTTATTCCCTCAAGACCTTGTGATCATTTCTTACTAGAATTTTTTCCTTTGGCTCACTGTTTTTTAAGCATCACTCCACAAACAAAAAATCAGAATTACTATTTTCGTAACTCATGAGTATACGGAAATCAGAATTAATATATTCGTAACTCATGAGTATACAGAAATCAGAATTAATATATTCGTAACTCATGAGTATACAGATGAAAAAAAAAGTCTCGTGTACATAGTTCGGACATATTCTACTGAGAATGGCTGACTTATAAATGACTGCTGTTAAGTTGGAAAGGGTGCTTTCTTTTCTGAAATTTTATCTAACTTGTCTGATATATAGAATCAAAGGTTCATAAATGGAACTGTGATTCCAATTTAACGAGATGACTGCTGAATATCATCTTCATGGGGAAAACAAATGGAGGTCTGTGTGCACATGTGAGCAAATGTAATTTGGGTCATGAGTGAATGGGAATAGGGCTTTAGGTGTGTGTGTGTGTGTGTGTGTGTGTGTGTGTGATGCGCAAGTTCCTTTCTCTTTCCTTTTACCTTTGTTTCCTCTTTCCCTCCTCCACCTTCTCATCCCTCCTGTTTCCAAGTCTTTTGTATTTCTTTCTGGGCAAAACTGGAAAGGTAGATTCTGGAAGTGGGAGTGGGAATTAGGGAACAAATAGCACGGGGTTATTGACAATCGAGATATCTTTTTCATAACATTTATTATGTCTTGTGATATGAATGAAATAAAAGTATTGGCTTTGACTCTGTTCCATCTTGGTTCTCCCCTGGTCCATGTGCGTGGGTTGCAAGATGTCCATTTATTTCAGCTTTTGTTGCAGACGGACCCCAGTATTTTGTCCTGTAAAATTCCCATTGCTTTTACAGATCACTACACAGTTTGTATGGCCATCAGTGGGGATGTGCGGGAGAATGGCAGCGGTGATGGTGGGGAGAAGGTGGCGGAAGTCTGAAGAGCAGGGAGTGTGCCAACCAGTGTATGTGTTGTCTGAGCGCATGTAGACATTAGTTTTTATCAATTCAGCCCAGCCGACCAGTCACCGCTTTTGCAGGGCTATCAACGTTTAAGAAAAAAGATCCCATCCCGAAAAGGAAAACAAAATCACACCATGAGAAAGTCACAACCAACAGAAACTCTATGTTCATGCAGGTGACTGATGTACTGACGTCCCAAAGACTAAGACTTGCTTGAACACCAGCAATTCCGCTGAAATAATCCCTCTCAGATTTGAAAAAAAAAGTTCAAAGTTAATGAAGAGCACATAAATGAAGAAAAGAAAGTGTAAAAAGAGGACGTATGGGCCGACATACACAGCAGAGTATCATTGACAGCAGAACGGGTAACCAGTGTATCTCTGATCAGAGTGTACACTTTTCACTACCTTGTCGCTGGAACACACGCACATGCACACACACATATACACACACACATTAAAGCTTTTTGTTTTGTCTTTACTGTTTTTAAGTCTTTGTCGGCAGCTCCAGGTCTTTTTTTTCAAAGCTTATTCTTTAACCCTCAATAAAGATAATTTTGACATGACTTCACACACACACACACACACACTCATGCATGTGTGCACATACACATGCATGCTCTCTCACACACACACACACAAGCACACACACATGCCCGTGTGCACACACACATGCATGCTCACTCACACACACACACACACACACACACACACACAAAGTTAAAAAAAAGTTTCCTGCCCACTGACAGGAGAGCTGCCCACAAAGGCATAAAATCATAAAGACAATATAAAAGTAACAGGACTCAGATTCAAAGAGTCATAGAAAAGAGGAAGTTGCTGGTACAGGACTGCCGGAACGGGCAGGCGCTACTTGCACTGAAAGAGCCCCCACCATCCCCACAGGACCTAAGTGCAGATGTGTGAGTGCGTATTCCATGGATATTTTAAAGCCATTTGGGATGTCTGAAAGGAGGAATGTTGCAAAATTTTCATTATCACTGAAATATTTCAACGTCAAAAGTCTATACATGTGAAAGACAGAGACATAACGGAGAGAAAGAGAAAGACAGACAGACAACTGAACTGCAGGAAAAGAAGAAAAAAGAAAGGAAGGTGGAACGCCACAGCTGGCCTCATTACCTTTTCATTTACATTTCCATCAAATGACCAGACAAAAATTCAAACCACTTGCTGAAAAATATTTTGTAATTACAATCTCTGATTACATTTTTCAACCCTGTTCAGCTTTCCCCAAAACAACACTCTCAATGTTAGTGAAACAGGGATACAGCAGGTAAATCACCATCTAAAATCATTTAATACAATCAACAACAAAAAAGTAAATCACTGGTGGCGTATACACAATCACATTGAAAGCAAAGGTAAATATCAATCAAAGACCTTTGTTTCAGAAACAAACAAGGCCTTCGCTCCTACTGAGAAACGCACAAAGAATAAAAGTCCCCAGCTTTCAGACAATGCTGCTTGCAGAACCATTCACCTTTCACACATGGAGAACAGGCACACAGAGAAAAACGTTCCCCCAAGTGCTTACAAGCTTGACTATACACGCCCTTGCAAGACATGACAAGCAGGTCAAAGTTAACAGTAAAGAATAAAGAGGGACATTTATGTTTTCCTCTTATATAATCATGTGCATTGAACCCCGGGACTTTGGCTCTTCCCAACTCGTTGAAATATCTTATTTACCATTCGGTTATGTTGGTTTTTGGAAGAGGGCTTGGTAGATGGTATCCTGCATAGAATCAATCAGGACAGGCACCACTTGGTATCATCCAAGTGACTGCAGCAGTGCGGTGTATCCTCTGGTGAGTTGTTTCATGATATGTACCTGAAGCTAACTGCTTCCTGTGTACTGTGACAGAACATACCAGGATGTAGATGTGGGAGCTGGAATAAGTGGCTTGGAAATAATACACAGGTGACAGCAAAACACACACACAACACACACACACACACACACACACACACGCTCACACAAACGTTTACTTTGAGCTCACACTCCTGATAATACCATATAAACTGAGCAGTAAAATGCCAACCATACAATGTTCCATGTACTTAATTCCTAAAAAAAAATCAAACATATACAAACATTCTTCAAAGGCACAATGTAAACATGAATGTGTGAAAGACAAAATACAACATACTATAAGAGAGAATTTCTTTCTCTTAAGAACTTGCACTTGAGATCATTCACATTCTTTCCACATGCGGAACATAAAAGAATCTTGAACAGAATGTGCAACAAGCTTCAAATCATAGTCTGCAGTGCAGTGATACAATGTGCAAATAAATGCTTTTAGAACCTCCACCAAACAATCTGTGCAAAATGCTCACCCTGAAGATCGATCCCTGAACATCAACTCTACAAACGAGCCATGCGAAACAAAATTTGCCCTAAACATCTACTCCATCACCTAAACTCTTCCAGAAACTCCACATAAAATGCACACCCTGAACATCAAGCCCATGATTTCTTTCAGCTAACACAGGTATACAAGTTTCACTTTTTATTATTGCCAAGCTTACAGTACGGCACAGGGCTCTTTCAAATTTGTTACCTTGGTGGAGGTAAGAATGACATAACATTTACATGCACAAAAACACACACACAAAAAAAACACCTTAAAATATCATAAGGCTAATGAGACACTACACAATGGACAGCTAGCTTCTGCTCTGAACCATTTGTACAGTCTCACTAGTTAATCACCATAAATAAATGGCACATTGTAAACTGTAATGAAAAAAAAAAAAGAGTGTAAAGTCTCTGTAGAACAAACACAGGTGAATGGGCCAAAAAGACAGAAAAAAAAACCCACTGAAAGACAGTTAAGAAAATGTTTTCTAAAAGGCAGTCAAGCAGAGCAAAAGAAAGGAGGAAAGGGAATTCCCAGAAGCTACAGGTACAGTTTATACTAAAACAGCGCCAAGCTTCTCCACAAAAATGATACTAAAATAATGGGGCTGGGCTCATAGATTTTTTTAAAAAAAGAAAAAAGAAAAATCTTTTATGAATCTATGGATATACAATTTTCAAACACAACATAAACATGTGTGTGAGAAAAATCTGACAAGAAATATGACAAATTAAAACAGTTTCACAAGCTGTCGAACTCAGTTACTCATTCTCGCATGCTCAAAATTTCAACCGACAATACCATTCATTTAAATACGAATGTAACAATCACAGCACTGCACAGCATAAAATAAATCAATTCATAAAACAAAACCGTTTAACAAAGCAGTACAAAATAACAAGAAAACACCTTCTACAAAATCACCAATGTTACAAATCAAACACATTAATGTCCATGATTTTGGCAGCCTTGGGTAATGCTCTTTTCCTTGTAATGCTTATCAATCATACAAAACTTAGTGGAATGCACAGATTTGTAATAATGTTTTTTTTTCCTAAAAACTCCTTCCACTCATCAACAACTTGTACATCAACAAATAGTCAAGTAAGTCCATGTAAGTGTTCTATAAACAAAATAACAATGATCCTGTATGACGAACGGAGTTGATGACAAACAGAGCTCCTGTCTCTCATCAGTCATTTTCTATAATTCATATTCCCCAAAAGCCCTGGTCAGTCTAAGCCAGTCTTTCCCTCGTGTGCAAGAGTAAGAGTGTTCTTGCACACACTCTTCCCTTCAGTTACTTCAACTTCTTCATGTCAAAGATAGAGAATTTCAAGCAGAAAGAAGCTGATTGCTCTCAAGTTATGTCTTTGTTTTCCAACTCTGCCTCAGTATTCATAATCATTCATGTATATGCTGGAAAATAAGATTTCATGGGTGCAACTGCTAAAATCTGAAAAAGAAAAGTATGTGAATGCTTTTCTTTTCATTACAAAAACAAAGCAGAAGAAACTCAAACTGTATAGAAATAGAAAATACCAATGCCACTCTTCTAATTTTCGGCCACGTGGCCTTTTTCAAGAGAAAAAAAACAAAAACAATGCAACTATGTGATGTCCATCTTTGGCAACTGGTCAGAGCAAAGAATTGGCGTCATAAATATATTACGCAAGTTCTGACATCATTATATGTGATGTCATCAACAAGGGGAAAAAAAAAAAAGGGGGGGGGGGGGGGGCGGGGAGGGGGGGCAAGTTGTGTGTATGTGTGCGTGTGTGTGTGCGTGCGTGCGTGCGTGCGTGCTGCATGCACGCGTGCGTGTGTGTGTGTGTGTGTGTGGTTATACTGTAACCAATGTACTTCAAAAACAACAATACGCTCCATAAATCACAATGAAAATGAAACCATAGAATAATGTGACCATAGTCCTGTCTGTAACTGTGCATGGCATACAAGAACTGTATCTGAAAAAAAAAATATATATATATTTTCTGCAAATCATCAATGTTGTTCATAGGTAAATCTGGATAGGGTTGTTACAAATTTGTTTTAACATTACATCCATTTGGCATCCTAGTATCTAATGTTCTTATCCATTTTACTTCAGTAATAAGTCTGAAGCTTTTGCTTTCACCGTAAGCTTTTGCCAATACTGCAACAGCAAGGTCTTCCACTGAATGCTGAAGGAAATGTCGCATTATTGGCTTTTCTCTTTGGAACTTGATGTCATGTCTGTGTTCCGCTATTCTTTCTTTCAACGAACATCTGGTTTCACCAACATAAACTGTCTTATCACACCCTTTACACAACGAGCATATATCAAATTTCTATCTGCACATGTCACATTACTCATAACATTGTGTGAAGATTTCTGCTTTGTGTCCAACACTGTTGAAGTTACTAGTGAAGAACAGGTGTCACAATCACAAGTTTCTGCTTTTCCCTTCACTGCTCTTTCAGTTTTCTGAACTTACGTGATACGCTGGTTCACCAGAACACAGACATGACATCAAGTTCCAAAGAGAAAAGCCAATAATGCGACATTTCCTTCAGCATTCAGTGGAAGACCTTGCTACAAGAACATGGTACTGAGGGCACTCCTTTCTGCCATGAAGTAGTGCCCACAGACTCAAGTCTTCCATTCATCCATTTCCTGACACACCCGCAGCCACTTCTAACATCTGGGAGGTCCCTGAACTTCAATAACAGTGATAGGTTGCCACCTGTGGGTCAGGATTTGCACATCCCTTTTAAAGATGCAGAATAATCATGCACATGCATTTAGAATAAGAATGATCTCTTTCTCTCTCTCTCTCTGTGTAACAACCAGGTAATGAATCACTTCTACGTGCGCTGCTTCCCCTCCTCGTATCACTTTTTATGACAGCATTCATGAAAACACAAGGTTGGTTTGCTCTTTCAGTCATATCTTTGTAATGCTGAACAATTTTAGTGGTGGGGTAAAACAAGTGAAGGCTGACAATTCTTCCGTCATTACATGAATGACTTGGCAAAGATTCCAATAAAAGAAAATAGGGTGGAGGAGAACAGGAGGGAGAGGAAGAACATGAGAACCTAAATTTGAGAAATATGTCATAAAAGTTGAACCCTTCACTAGCAGCATATGGGAACCGTCGCAATCCCTCTTGAAGGCAGATCTATTCATATTGCCTGCTCCTAGGTCCTTTCGTCCGCTGGATCGGACTCATCAGGGAGACATGGCTGATTGTGTCTGTGCTCCCTTGGCATCAAATGGAGACACATCACTGTCCATAATTCTGTGGTGTTCTCACCACCAAGGGTTCAAAAAACAGAATCCAACAGCATCCCAAAGCAGCCAGTGAAGGGTAGAAAAGTGAACCGGAAAGAAAGAGTGGTAAAGAAATAAGTTGCTGAAACACTAAAATCATATAAGCAGTACAAAATATAGGGGAAAATCTTTGAGCCTATGCTTGAGGATCCAGTCTGAAGCCTGTTTGTAATGGATTACAAATTACCAGTGTTGTGTGCTTCTGGAGAAGTTTCTCTATCTAGGCCTGATTAACATTATTACTAAGACACATTTTCTGACAATCTGTTGTCCTTCTATTCATTTGCAGAGCAGATGATCAATTTTGTAATGTGTCCATGTACAACATCAACAATTTCCGCCACACTGTCAATATCATCACCTTCATTTTTTCATTTTTCTTTTGTTCACGATAATTTTTTCTTTTTTTCATTAGTCTCGAAATGAATAAAAGTTTCAACTCGAAAAAAAATCACCTTTAAATTTTAAAAAAAAAAAAAAAAACATTTCTTTTCAAGAAAAATAAATCGTCTACATGATTGTGAACTTTAAAGGAAAGAAGGTAAAAACAAAAGTAATCAGGATCTTAAGAAAAACAGGATTACTTACAAAAGTAAACTCTAACTGACCAACACATCTACTCATGACACAACCATCATAGGGGAGGGTAGTAGAGTGTGCAGTTCCTCCACAGTGACGTTGCCTCCTGTGACCACCACCACCACCTCCTTCCCCTCCACATCCGGCACACGCCCGTTCAACATGGCCGCCATGGCAGCGCAGCCTGAGGGTTCCGCCTTGATGCCTCGCTCCAGCAGAGTGCGCATGCACTGCAGGATTTCCTGATCGGACACCAGAAGTACATCTTCCACGTACTGCCGGCAGTGAGCGTAGCACAGCTTGCCTGTAAAGAAGGGGCATGGCTGGGTGTAGTAGAGGGAGGCATGTTTCAGTCAATCAGAATAATCAAACACACACTCACACACACACACACATGCACACACCACACAACACCACCCAAATATACACACAGAGTGTTTGTATACATAAAGAAAATAACTTTACACACCCTTCGTTTTCCATACCTTATCAAGACTGACACCTAAAATTTCGTCAAGTAAACCTGCTTTTATCACTGTAAAGGACAAAGGTGTCAAAGTCTTGAGACTGACTTTTTTCCTTAAAAACATCACAGATTTCCAGGATAATGGCACAAGTGCAGCCTCCAGGATAACGGCACTTTCCAGCACCGTGTTTTCACTCCCAAGACCTTGTCAGGACATGACTTTGTGGGAACCTTTTGTGTTTATCACAAAAAAATCTGAGCTACGATAGAAATAGTCACACACACACACACACACAAACACACACAGAGCATTTGTGTACACACACATAAGCTCAAACAAAGACGCGCGCACACAACAGAGTATGTATGCACTCACTCTCACACACATACACACACTCACACACACTCGCGCACACACACACACACACACGCACACAGACACACACATACACACACACACTCACTCGCGCACACACACGCACACATACATACATACAAACACACACTCACTACACTCATTTTTTTCTGCATCAAAAAACATTTTCTATACACTACTCTACTTTTAAAAACCACTCATCATGCTAAACTATCACCAGCACTTTCCACGATATAGGCAGGCAACATCACAACTCACCTCACACAGGACGCCACCTACCTGCAAAAGGAGGAGACAATCCCGAGGCTACAGACTTGGGTTGTTTCGCAACCGCGTGACCAGCCCGCATGCTCTCCCACATCGTGTTTGCTGTGGACAGCAGCCATCCTCCAAGATTACTTTAAAAAAACAACAATAATAACAGTTAAGGGGTGAAGGGGAAAGGTGAGAAGGGGCCATTTCTGGAGGGGTAGCGGGCTGAGGTGAGGTGGGCGGCATAGAAATATTGAGAATGTAACCTGACACCTGGATATAAATAACTGACTGTTTGCTTCATAAAGAAACTCACCAATTTCTCTTCTTGATTTTCAGAATTCAAAATGACAGAGTAAATGGTACTAAACCATCAGAGAAAGGAGGCATGGCAGAGGGGACAGGGAGGACACGGGAGGAAGAAGGGGTGGGGAGGGGGTTGGGGAGAGGAGGGCACTGTAGAAATATGGAGGATGTAATTGACTTAAGTACATAATATTGTTCAATTATTACATAATAAAATCCATTAGCTCTTTTTTCCATTTTCAGAATTCATAATTTAAGAATACGGACAGATTCTACCATCAGATGTAATAATGAGCATCTAACAATGCATACTTGCTTTTGCAGAAACTGCACCTGTCAAAGTTCAGAACAGACCACAGCAGGTCAACGTACCAACAATAATTGAGAGAAATGTTGATCATGCTTTGAATTAAAGTAGTATGCGACAAGAAACAGACTGAATCAATATGGATGATCTTCAGGATAAAGGTGGAGGACAAAACATAATTCAGAATGGATGAGGCTTTGATGATGGAAAGATAATGCTTTAAAATAAAAGTAGTAGGCTAGATGACACAGACCGAATCAGGAAGGATGATGCTTTGAACTAAGACAGCACAATGGATGACAAAAACTGATTCAAAATGGTGATGCTTAGATGATGAAAGAATAACGCTTTACACTGAAATAGTACACTCGAGGACAAAGGCTCAATCAGACTGGATGATACTTTGCAAAGTACTATGCTGGATGACAAACAAAGGCTGAATCAGAGCAGCTATGAATTAGAGTGATCAAAAGGACAGAACAGGCACCGACTCCTCATGGGACACAGGATTCACATTTCTTAAATTCAGTGGCTGTGTGCAGATGTTTATACTTCAGCACCCTGCCCACATACTGTGGCGCACTAAATTATAACTCTGGCAGGAAGATTCCCCCCCCCCCCCCCCCCCCTCTTGAGCACGCAACAGCTTCAAGCCAAGGGACACAACTCGGGCCGTCAGCTTCACCATTCACCTAAAAGCAGTTCTTTCCCATTCACCAAAAGTGGATAGTTTTTTTTTTCCTCCAAGACCGTCTTTTCGAGACAGGCCAGAGGTTGCCATTGCTCCACACACAACAGTGGAATGAAGGCAGTTTGCATTTTGTGAAGCAACAGACTGATAGGCGAAGGGTCCGACAATGAATTTGTTCCATGACAAAGGAAACATTGATGTAAAACAATAATCGTATTCTTCCTATCACACTTGCTGATGGAAACATTCATATTACATTCCAGTGATTTCAACCATCTGTTTCTGTTGGTCTGTCTAACTCACATCCTTCAGGTTCCACAGCATAGACGCGCACAGGTTTCTTGGAGGCCAGATGGAAGGCAGCAGCGATGCCAGACACCAGACCCCCTCCCCCACAGCACACCACCACCACATCGGGCTCCAGTCCATCCTCCAGTATCTCCAGGGAACAGCTGAAACAGGTTATGGGAACACGCTGGCCAAACGGTCCAACTTCATCTAATGAACAGATGCATCGCTTGAAGAATTGCTAACAATTTCCTCATCAACACTGCATGTGCTTGTATCTCTCAGGCCTGGTGGATGTCAGGATGTTGCATGATTGAAAAAGCCTGAAGTACAGCCATGTCGAATAGTCTCAGACCTAAAATGAAATTCCATAGCATTATTTTAATTGATTATTTTGAAATATGGAATTTTCGTCTCCAATTCTCACAGACTCAGTTAATTAAGCAGACCCATTATCCAGCCTACCCCAACTCCTCTTACCCACAGCTTGTGACATAATTCTCTTTGATATCACTCTCAGTTGTGGCAAAGGATGAATTTAGAAGCAGCCTGACCTAGCCAGCCCCTACCTCCACTTGCCGCTCTCATGAGGTAAACTGGGCTCATCATTTTGGAACTGATCCTCCATTGTAATTATCAACAACTCATTTGACTCCAGACACTTTGGAGAATCTGAAATTCTGAAATTAAGACCACAAACAGGCTGATACAGTAATAACTGTCAGTGACCAACTCTCAATGGTAGATTCTCTCCCTTTGTTATTTCTTTTTTAAGGGGTGTGAGTGTGTTTGTTTTGGGGTTGTTTTTGTTGTTGTTTTTTCTTTTTTTTTTCTATCCTGGGTCATGCTTCTTTTTATCTATCTTTTTAGATCTACCTCCGTATTAACTCCTTGACTGCCTCATCTGTTACTTTGCTACAGCTGTTTTGGTACCTCTAGTGCTCAAATACGTAAATGCTACCAGGCATTTTCATCACAAAATGTTCAAAGAATTAAAAATTTCAATCAGATGGCTGATTGTATTTACTTTAATTACACATGACCAATGAAACCCAACTATGTTAAGACTGGATCCTGTCAGTGATTGCGTAACATCCCCCCCCCCCCCCCACCCTACCTTGGTCAAGTGTTGGCTGCTAGCCTTCCTAAAGCTCACTCACATAATCTGGGCAGTGCTAATGGTTTTTTGGGGTGACTCAAGTCTACTGACAGTTGTCTGTGGTAGTGGACATCTATGTTTAATTGAATCAAGAGCACAGGGGTGATAGGCGGGACATCCACATGGCTACCCCCCTGGGGAGCATGACGAAGGCTTTACTTAGGAAAACAAAGGAATAGCTGAAAGGAAAATAGTGTTAAAATTATCTACACATCAGGTCTGTGTAGACAGCTTGCCAATAGGCCTTTTTTTGTTGTTGTTTTCTTTTTTAGGGTTTTTTTCTTTCGTTTCCTGTGAGCTGTTCTTACAACAGAGGAATTAAACAGAAATTGAGCTTCTGCTCTGGCAGACTGAATGCACGTGGGCAATAAAAGCGTCTCTGTTAAGGCGTTCAGGTCATTGTTAAGGCGTTCAGGTCATTGTTGAGGCGTTCTGGTCATTGTTGAGGCGTTCTGGTCATTGTTGAGGCGTTCGGTCATTGTTGAGGCGTTCAGGTCATTGTTAAGGTGTTCAGGTCATTGTTAAGGCGTTCAGGTCATTGTTAAGGCATTCAGGTCATTGTTAAGGCGTTCAGGTCATTGTTAAGGTGTTCAGGTCATTGTTAAGGCGTTCAGGTCATTGTTAGCTTCAGGTCATTGTTAAGGCGTTCAGGGTCATTGTTAGGCGTTCATGAGTCATTGTTGAGGCGTTCAGGTCATTGTTAGGCGTTCGGGTCATTGTTGAGGCTTCGGTCATTGTTGAGGCGTTCAGGTCATTGTTGAGGCGTTCGGGTCATTGTTGAGGCGTTCAGGTCATTGTTGAGGCGTTCAGGGCATTGTTAAGGCGTTCAGGTCATTGTTGAGGCATTCAGGTCATTGTTAAGGCGTTCAGGTCATTGTTGAGGCGTTCAGGTCATTGTTGAGGCGTTCAGGTCATTGTTGAGGCGTTCAGGTCATTGTTAAGGCGTTCGGGTCATTGTTAAGGCGTTCGGGTCATTGTTAAGGCGTTCAGGTCATTGTTAAGGCGTTCAGGTCATTGTTAAGGCGTTCGGGTCATTGTTAAGGCGTTCAGGTCATTGTTAAGGCGTTCGGGTCATTGTTAAGGCGTTCGGGTCATTGTTAAGGCGTTCAGGTCATTGTTAAGGTGTTCAGGTCATTGTTAAGGCGTTCAGGTCATTGTTAAGGCGTTCAGGTCATTGTTGAGGCATTCAGGTCATTGTTAAGGTGTTCAGGTCATTGTTAAGGCATTCAGGTCATTGTTAAGGCATTCAGGTCATTAAGGCATTCAGGTCATTGTTCAGGCGTTTGGGTCATTGTTAAGGCATTCAGGTCATTAAGGCATTCTGGTCATTGAGGCGTTCGGGTCATTGTTAAGGCATTCAGGTCATTAAGGCATTCCTAGGGTCATTGTTAGGCGTTCAGGTCATTGTTAAGGCATTTAGGTCATTGTTAAGGCGTTCAAGGTCATTGTTGAGGCGTTCAGGTCATTGTTGAGGCGTTCAGGTCATTGTTGAGGCGTTCAGGTCATTGTTAAGGGCATTCAGGTCATTGTTAAGGCGTTCAAGGTCATTGTTAAGGTGTTCAGGTCATTGTTAGGCGTTCAGGTCATTGTTAAGGTTCGGTCATTGTTAAGGCGTTCAAGGTCATTGTTAAGGTGTTCAGGTCATTGTTGAGGCTTCGGTCATTGTGAGGCGTTCAGGTCATTGTTGAAGAGTTCAGGTTATTGTTGAAGAGTTCAGGTCATTGCTGAGGTGTTCCATTGGACAGCCTACCTTCCATAGCCTGAAATGAGTCGAGGGTCGTCAAAGGAGTGACAGTACACGTAGCCCTCTTCCTTCACCATCTGGTCCACTGTTGACTGTAGCTCTGATGTTGGGGTCTGCTCTACCCTTACCCCCATGCTCTGAAACAAACACATACACACACAAACACACACACACAGAGTGAATTCTCCACTTAAGTGCAATCTACACAATTTTACCAAGCCTCAGTTTGCATCTCAGAAAAACAGCTGTACATTTTTGTTTTGTTTTGACTGATGTTACGATACACTGATGATCGATGCTCAACATGTGTAATTAAAAAAAAAATTTTTCCTCGTTACAAGCAACAGGCCACTACCTGCCATGACAAACATGAACAATGTTGTTGCTATCCAAGCGTTAAGTGCATTAACTGATTTAAGTGTACACAGTAGAGGGTAAAGGTGAATTGACCTGAGCAATTTTTGTCTGCCTCTGGCTCATCCGATCGTGTTTTCGTTCTGCTTAACCACTGACAGAGTAACATTTTGACACAAGAGTGCTCTTCTGCACACTGAAGGGAAAGAACTCTGGTATCTTCCTGTTGTGTCATCTGCTATGCCTTTTGCGTTCACTTAGCTATAAGTGCATCGTAATTAACAGGTCTGCACACTGCATTTGTAATATAAGTTATGTCACATTGACACACAGAGTAATGTTTTCGTGAGTCAAACTGACACAGAGTAATGTCTTAACGAGTCAGTGCTGAAATTCAGCGCATTCTTTATACACATTTATGTGCACCTTCGGGACTACTGCTTCCAGCTTTGCTGATCAAGAACCAAGGCCTGCATCTTTGCAATGGTTTCCCTGTCCATTCTGCAACATTATCATCCCATTTTTTGCTTCCATTTTTTTTTCTTTCTCTTCACTTCCTCAACAGTTCCCAGGAAGATAGTTTTCAAAATGTCGTTGGATCATGTTATGTGGTCATAGCAAAGTAGGTTCCAAAGTGGGATAACTGTAGGCAGAAACTGAAATACAAGCAAAAACAGCATTACTGAGCCGCCAGACAAAAGAACAAACTACAAAACAAGCCCAACACATTTCGACCTATTGGGTCTTCTTCAGACAAGACAAACACCATTAAAAAACATTGAAAACAAAGTACAAATCAAGACAGTCGCTCATCTCTTCGATCTCAGTACAAACTTTGTTTTCCGGACCAGTGATTCTGTGTTCGCTCTCATACCAATGCCTGTTTTCTTTTCTTGACTGGCAGATCTTCACATGGTCCAGACAGCTGCCCGACGGCATGGACTATCTGAATTAAATCAGTCCCATCAACAGGCCACCAAGCCTGTTCACCATCGAAGTCAGGGACACACAACACAGCCACAGCTGCCAGCTGTCTGGAAACATAAATCTGGAGCCATCAGATGCAGCCACAAGTGTCATACTACCTGTCAGCTAGTTACATCTCGCTGTTCAAACCGACTGACCGATGGGTCACACAAAAATCACATCATCCAGGCCATGCTGTTAACAACAGATGCTCTCTCCCATTTTGCCTGGACACAGCAACAATCTATCTCCCACTGAAAACCACCTAAGCGATTCAGCAGTGGTGCAATGTTTTCTCTGTTGGAATGCTTCACCATAACTCTATTACTAACTGTTCCTAGCAGACTGTCGGTGCTGCCGCTGCATAGGAAGCCTGAATGAGGGCTAGAAATCATGCCATTGAAGTGGCATAGCATGGAAGATGGAACAGCAAAACACACACACACACACACACACACACACACACACACACAACACACACACACATGCTAAACCCCCTATTGTTTGTTTTAAAAACTGATGTAAAGTTTAAAATTCTAAATTATTTTTCTTTGCTTTTTAATCTTTAACAAATTTACAATTCCTGGAATGATTCTTTAAAAAAAACAACCCAAACTTCTGAACAATGCAGGAGGGTGGGGGGAGGGGGAGGGGCATGCAAAGTTGTGTCAGGGAAAAGTACCTTGATAAGAGCGACCCGGTTATCAGGCACCGTAATGGGCATCACACAAACACCTGTCACGCCAGTCTTTCGCAGATAGTGTGCAAAGGCTTTCCCATAATTCCCTGCAGACATAGTGACCAATGTCCTAGAGGACTTGGTTTCCTCGATGACCTGCTGCAGCTGGTTCACCACCCCGCGGATCTTGAAGGAACCTGTAGACAGGTTTCATCATCTTTATATTCCTCTTGTTGGGGGGGGGGGGGGTGTGGGGTGTGGTGTGTGTGTGTGTGTGTGTGTGTGTGTGTGTGTGTGTGTGTGTGTGTGTGTGCATGCGTGTGTGCGTGCGAGCATGCGTGCATGCGAGTATGCATGTGTGCCTGTTCACACTGCTATCCTAGTCCCATTAAACATACCTAAGTCCTTATAAGGTCTGGATCCTGACAAGGTTCAAAGAACATTATGCAGTGCTGGGAAATACCATTTTACACCAGCCATCATGGACTCCTGGCTGGGAGGTCACAGGTTCGATTCCCTTTACAGCCATTAATTTGTGGACATTTTCTGTCCTAACCAGCTGTTACCCAGAGTTAAATTTGCTATAGGCTCAGTTGGGAAGACAGGACCCACACAGTCGAGTTCCATCCTCTTAATGGATGCATCTCCAACAGTGTTGCTCAGATATTTCTGATCAGCATGTCTGTATCTCTTGGGCCTGATTGACACCCGTATATGATGGAAATGATCATAGAGAAAAACCCTGTAATGTAGTCTCAAACAAAAATGGAACTCCATAATGTTACCTTCATCATCCTCATCCATCAGTTTACAAAAAGCCTTGAAGTCTGTGCCTTTCATGTCCTGCTTTCATGGTGACCTCACCGTCTATTTCCTCTCCACGTCAGCACCCTTGGTGAGTTTGGTCAAGTTTGCCGGTATCGGCAAATTCATAGGAACTGTCACAGGATAGACATGATTGTGCCCTCAGGGGAAGGGGAGGGGAGGGGCGTACCCAAGCTTGTTGTGCAGTTAGACAATGACTCTTTGATCTTTATCAGTAAGGGGCTTAGGTAATGTCCTGCACATGTAAGATCAGAACAAACTACCGAAGTTACTCGGCAGCAGTGAGATGTCTCCTAGGGTGGACTGCTCCATGATAATTTGACACTGACGGCTCCCTGTGGATTGTCACGCTGTGTCTGTGATGGAGCAAGCCAGGGTGTGACAAAAGTAGATCAATTTGAAAAATTAAGCTCTTCTGTCGGTTTGAGTCCTCACAAAGTATGCAATACAAGACTCTGATGTGCGTGTGAAAGCGACACACACACACACACACACACAACACACACAGAATCAACACAATCAATCTACTTCTCACATACACAATATCACACAACTACTCCTCTCTCTCCACACACACACACACACACACACACACACGCCACTTTCAACCTACCACCTGTGGTCTGCATGTTCTCCAACTTCAGATGTAAATGAGTGTTTCCCACTTCTGGGAAGATGGCTTGCACCTCACGCAGCACTGGGGTTCGAACTACCAGCCCACTTTCCTGCAACCGCTGCCTCGCTTCCTCTACATCCTTCAGGGTCACAAGGCCATTCTTGTCTTCTTGGACTATTGCAACAGTCAGCACCACACACAAAATAATAAATGAATACAGATTATGAAGGGGGAGGAGATGTTGGGGAGATGAAATAAGAAGAGAGAGAAGTTGAGTTTAAAGTGAGAGAAAGAGACAATAGGGGACAAAAGAGAGGGAAAAGAGAGTTGGAAAGAAGAGAAATAATGGACGCACACACACGCACGCACGCACGCACGCACACACACACACACTCCCACATGTACACACAAAACACACACACACACACACACACACACATTCCCACATGTACACACAAAAAACAAAAACACACTATATAAAGAGAGAGAGCTAACAGACAGACAGACAGAGACAGAATACTAACAACACATAAAGGAACATAATTTAACACAAGTAACATGAGAGAAAAGGAACTAAAGTGCATAACCCATCAAAGTTGAATTCACTAAAATCCTTAAGGGCATATATATATATATATATCTCTCTATCTCTCTTCTTATGTAAAAAATAATTTGAAAATGAACTAAAGCACATAACCAATCAAAGTTAAATTCACTAAAATCCATACAGGCATAATATATATATATATATATATATATATATAATATATGCTTAAGGTATATATAATATATATATATTAAATATATATATATATATATATATATATATATATATATATTGAACCCTTGGTGGTGAGAACACCACAGAATTATGGACTGTGGTGTGTCTCTATTTGACACCAAGAGCACAGACACAATCAGCCGTGTCTCCCTGATGAGTCCGATCCAGCGGACGAAAGGCCTAGGAGCAGGCAATACAAATAGATGTGCCTTCGAGAGGGATTGCGATGGTTCCCTCAGGCGGCTAGTGAAGGGTTTCTCATATTTTTAATATATTCCCCCCATTTTCTTCATCTTCAATTTTTTTTTTTTTTTTTTTTTTCCTAAAAATTCAAATCTTTGCCAAGTCATTACTATAATGACTGAAGAATTGTTAGCCTGCACTTGTTTTCCCCCACTACTTAATTGTTCAGCATTATATTGTTTGGTCAATCAGTGGGAGATTGCATCTCTTAGGAGATCCAAGTAAAGGTTGTTCTGTACAATTCTTAGCCACTTACAATGCTTGGGTTATTGAACAGCAGAGCTGACCACTCAGACTGTTCCACATCTTTTGATCTCCCTTGTATCCTTGAATGGATCCTCAAGCATAGGCTCAAAGATTGTCCCCTACATCTTATACTGTGTGCATAATGCTTTTAGTCTTTCAGCAACTTTTTTCCTCTCCACACTTTCGTTTTGTTCCATTTTGCTACCCTTCGCTGGCTGCTTCGGGGGTGCTGTTGCATTCTCTTTTGAACCCTTGGTGGTGAGAACACCACAGAATTATGGACTGTGGTGTGTCTCTATTTGACACCAAGAGCACAGACACAATCAGCTGTGTCTCCCTGATGAGTCCGATCCAGCGAACGAAAGGCCTAGGAGCAGGCAATACAAATAGATGTGCCTTCGAGAGGGATTGCGATGGTTCCCTCAGGCGGCTAGTGAAGGGTTTCTCATATTTTTAATATATTCCCCCCCCATTTTCTTCATCTTCAATTTTTTTTTTTTTTTCCCCCTAAAAATTCAAATCTTTGCCAAGTCATTACTATAATGACTGAAGAATTGTTAGCCTGCACTTGTTTTCCCCATTACTTAATTGTTCAGCATTATATATATATATATATATATTACAAATAATTAGATTAAAAACAGAATTAAAATTTGATAATATTTTGAATGAATGCTACAGAAAAGCAACCAAAATACCTGTAAAAGGTACAAATAATAAAACTGCTGTGAGAACATACAAGAATGACTTGTCACCCAAAATGCATTGCGTTACTCATCACTTACTAAACGGCTGGTGTCATTATTTTCATTTTTTGTTCTTGTTGTTTTTGGGGAGAGGGGAGAGGAGAGAGAGGGGGGGATGAGGTGGGGGGACTCTCATTTTCCATG
The DNA here is from genome assembly GCA_033310375.1 of Conus canariensis. NCBI lineage: Eukaryota > Metazoa > Mollusca > Gastropoda > Neogastropoda > Conidae > Conus > Conus canariensis. Next base: position 11,451,433 of record CM065721.1, on the reverse strand, counting down.
CCTCTTGGAAGCACTGTGCCCACACTGCTTATTCTGGACGTTCCATGCACAGCCATATTCACCGCCATCCTGCTGCAGCTGTAGCACCTCATCGGAACAGTACTAATTATTCAGAATACTTCAAGGCTAATGACACCTAAAGCTAGGGTCAACAGCAAAAAAAAAGGAAAAGTTATTGCGGAAAGATATAATCACATACAAAAAATTCATACTCAAGACAATAAATGTAATAAGCTTCTTGTTTTCTGACAAGCTTGGCAAGATCTTGTTTGCTGCCTGCCAGTTTATTGATGTTGTCTGCAAAGCAAAGGTTCATTATGGGTCTTTCTCATGTTATGTTCTCTAAGAATTAACCTAATTAAAACAGATCTCCTTAATTTGCTCTGATCTTCATTTTATTTTCTTACAAATTTCCAGATCATTTTCATCGATCAATAAATTTGATTTGTACCAATGTTCTAAATGTAATCATATCACTGTGAACTATATTGGAAAAGAGAGAGTCCTGACCACAAGGCACCAAAACAGCTATGTGTTGTCCCTTTCTACAGATAAACATAAATCCTAGGAATTCAGTTTTGACAGCTATTGTGTCCGGAACAATGCAACATAATCAACATTTATGGAAACTGGCTTATCAGATTATTTGAGGGGGGCACTGAAGTAAGTCACACTGTTCGTGCTATACAAGCAGTCACTTAATTAATCACAATCAATACCAGCTGAATGATAAGCAATTCACAGAGAAGATATTTAAACAAAACCATAAAAAAAAATTACCTTGGGCAGACATATTGTAAAGACGTTCTGCTGTTTAAAAACACCGGAGATGTTGTGATCCAAGGTGTATTCAGACGGTTCACCCGAGTGGCATTCACATCCAAGCAGTACTCACACAACTCGCAGGTGACATTCACGTCCTCATCTCCACAGAATCTCTGACCTGGGCACGCACAAACATGACAGTGCAGCTTGAAAACCACATATTAAAATGTGCACAAAACATGGATGACAGTGCAGCTTTTTACAAGTTACCTCCCCTCTTTTCTGGAACAATACCACAAGACTTCAAAACAAAGACTGGATTACTGGATCGGTTTAATGGCTTGGTTTTCTGGAATATCATTCTCCTATGCTGTGATACACGTCTGAATTGTTTATGCAGCAGCTTTTTCTTAGTCAAATTTCTTGTAAATTTACCCCCCAATTATTAATGAATCTTTATATGGAGGTGTGTATGACGGTGTACATACACGTAACATTTTTCTCTTTATCTGCAATAGATTTACCTCCAAAGTAAGACTCCTTCCATTCACTGATTTGCGTCTTTTTTAATTTTTTTTCCTTACCTTTTCATCTGTTTGGCTTTTTAATACACTCACCCCTTAAAATGTATCTTTTTTCTCAAAACCTTTCAGTCTTTACCTTTTTACTAGATTACTCCTAATTATGACTTCCTCCATTCAATCTTTGAACTTGGTTTTCTGGAAAAATGTTGCTTGTCATGATGACCTCCCAATTCAGACTCCCTCATTTACCATCCTATTTTTTAATGACTTTTCTTTTTCAAGGTCACTCTAGAGGGGCTCTGAAGTAACAGGTCTTTTCAACCACAAAGATGGATATCACAAAAGTGGTTCAGATGCCCCAGACTGGATTGCCCTGTCACAGAAGGAGAGATCCATGAGCACAACTACACATGATTACTCCGCTGCAAAGTAAATGTTTGTTTTTCCTTACACTAGTTACAGAGTCCCTCTTTCACTTATTTTTACACATTTGTGGACATGTAAAGGAGGAAAACATGCAGGTGGGAATTCTTCTCTTACATAAAGATGAATCATTAAATATTTGTTTTGAAAGTAGTGGGTGAGGGTGACAGGTGTGTGTGTGTATGTGAATACAATACCATAGAGAGATAGACTGACAGATAGATAGATATGTATGTATGTATGAATGTATGTATGTACATATATATGTATAAATGTCAAACTTTTAACACACAGTACCACATGTGACAGCATGAGACGTATTGAACCCCAGTGAGCGGACAAAACCATGTGTTGTGCCTGCAGCAGTCAGTTCTCATTTCAAGAACATGACGCATCAGAAACTCTGGCACCAGCAGTGATGGTCCATAATACCAGTGGAACAAAGAAGAGCAGCCAAAACCTTGGGTCCCCATAATGTTACATGGATTCCACAACAGCAGATGATAAACCCCTAAATATTTCAAATTATCTGCCTTCTAAAAGACAATGAATTTCATGACAACTAGAAAGCCAAACCTCAAACTTGCAAATAATGTCGATGCCATGAGGTCTTAAGGTAACGAGCTGTACTTAATTCTAATAGTTGCACCATTGAAACGTAATCACCAAGCAAGAGTGTCTTGATTTTGACTGATCACTGAATGGCCCCACATATCTATTATGATTGGACTTAACACTTGATGATTTGATGATTGCTGGACACAATGCTTCTCTACATAGCACAGATATATATATATATATGTAAATCAGACATTTCACTGGGTACTTTTCATTGACCACAGAGAACACATTTATATACTTTGTTTACTTTATAGATGAATAAATTTTTAATTTTCAAAGCTTTTGGGAAAGTCAAGAAACTTGATGAGAACAGAATGGGGTCAACATGCATTGAAATTGCAGCTAAAACCTCCTCTTCATTTTCTGGTCTCTCACAATAAAAACACCCAATCTGAAGTGGAAAAAAGGGTTATTGTTCCATATTTCAGGCTTTTGAATGTGTGTGTGTGTGTGTGTGTGTGTGTGTGTGTGTGTGTGTGTGTGTGTGTGGTGTGTGTTTCTCTTTAGACTGGGCAAGTATAAACTGTACACAAGATTGTGTTGGTGCACAGAGACATTTATGTTGATACTTCAGTGGAGGAGCTCTTTCCTTAACTATCGGAGCACAACTTGCCAGAATCTAACAGGTTCACTAAAGTTCAATCATGGAATCTCCTCTTGTTTTGGTTGAAGTACAGACATTAATAGTATCATACACAAGCTGATAGCTAATTCTAGGTAAAATTGAAAATGCTGTCATATGTATGCGAATATCATACTTAGCATTTTTCTCATTTTCCGCTCTTATAAAGTATAAACATATACATGCATATATGATAAAATAATACATATATTCTATACCCGTGTGCATACAGAGAAACCGATATTGTGACACTCTCTGCTTCATCAAAGAAGTTCACTAGTTGCAAACTAGTCCATATTATAAATTTAACCAAAGTTATCAGTAACGTGAGTAACAGTAACATTCAGTCATCATTAACATGACTGCACAACTACAGGCAAGTTTATTTGTTGTTCATTTTGTTGGACCATAATATTATTCTTTACACCCTGACCAGAGTTTTAAGAACCTGAAATTGACACAAATTTCTAATTGTTAAGTAATTTTCAGCTGTACTTCTCTGTTGTAGGCAGTCAATTTCAACAGTTTGATGATTCTGCTGCACTTGGCGTCTTGTGTCTTCCAGAAGAAGAAAAAAACTGAACAGTTACTGGGCCCCTTTGCTGTTACAAATGGATCTGCCAACTGATGTGAACATTCTGGGGTAATGGGTCGTATGGGCAGGGATGAGGGGTGGGGCTGAGTTGGCTCCAAACCCCTAGCTCTGGTTCCAGCATCAACCTACTGAGAATGTTCAGGGGGCGTGGTACGACTACTCTGAAATTAACTTAGAAAAATTGCTCTGCATCCGTTTAAAAGAAACACATTACACGACAAACATAATGCGTTTCAACCTCTTTGTCTTCCTTAGGCAAGGCATGGACGATGTCCATTTTTCGCCCAGTTTGGGGAGATAAGGGATGGTTCGTTCTTACGTTTTCATCGTCTTGGATGCTGTTTGTCTTGCCTGAATAAGACCAAAGACGTCGAAATGTTTGTCGTGTAATTCGTTCGTATCTTTAATTCGGCGGCTGGTTAATTTTCCTTTTAAGTTTGTTTCAATTTCCGCCTGAAGTCACTTCACTTTGAAACTGCTTCTCTAAAGTTATTCAAATCCGACTGCCCTGTGATGGCGTTCGGCAAAGTGACAGTCCCATTTCTGTCCTGTTTGCACGAAGTGACGAAGCACTCTTTCCACAGTGACCCTACCATTTGCCAACATTTCATTTTCTGTCTCCACGGTTGTAATATCAATAGCAATGTATAACTTTGTATTCCACGCCAGTGGAGAGCACGCAGCAGACTTCAGCAACAGACTTCAGACCACCTGAAAACTGTCGTCGTCGTATTTCGGGTCTCCAAATGTACGAGTTCGAAGATGCCACGATGCTTAAGGGGAGACTACGCTCACGGCAAAATTTGTGTAACCTTGAAGAGTATTGCTTCTTTAGAGTTGACTGGAGTTACGTACACACCAGAGAAATGGGGGATAGTCTACACTACCTCCCATTTCTCTGGAACACACGCATACACAGAAAGTAGGTGAGCGGCAATGGCATTGACAGAAGCATGATTCTTTCCTCGTTGCTGACGTCTTTGACCTTTCTGGGCAGCTTCATAAAAATCCCTTCCATTCGGCAAGGATTTGTTCCTCATTCCAGATTTTACTGGTGCTAGGCCTACACGGTTTCGACTGTCTCTTCATCAGCTTTGACAGATTCTGGGAGAATTTCGTCCGGACATACTGCTTTCCCATAGACACGATGACTTTCTTGATCTCTAGCAGGAGCAGGCAACACAAATATATCTGCCTTCAAAAGGGATTGCGATGATTCCCTTATGCAGCCAGTGAAGAGTTTTCATATCTGTAACATATTTTCTTACATGTTCCCAGTTTCTCCATCTTCAAACTACCCCCATCCTTAAGTCCAAAGCTTTGCTAAGTCATTACTATGAAGACAGTTCAGTTGTTGGCCTTCGCTTGTTTTTCCCCCATTATTAGATTGTTCGTCTATGTATTTGTCTGACTTTATTCAAGTTTAAAAGGCTGTGCCAGTCTTGAATAAAAGTTACTCTGTGTTAGGTTTTCTTATGGGAGCAAAACATACCCCACTTGTTTAATGTTTATCGTTTACTGTTCCCTGCCTCATTTCATTTCCGATTTTTTTTTTTTTCTTGATCTCTGTTTAGGACCTAATGCAGTTAATCGATAGTATGGTCTCGTCTCTGGTGGTGTGAACTATTTGGTGGTCTCTCCTGGATCTATTGATAGCTCTCTGGTGTGTTCTGCCCATCTCACCAGTTCCCCTGTTGTGTGTGGATTTCTCTGTCTTTGACTAGTTTTAGGCCTACTAGAACTTGCCAGCCAGGATCTTGATCAACGTGCATAGTTTTTTTGTTTGTTTGTTGTTTTTTTTCTGGTTTGTCTCTGCTCAGCAACATCTTATGCTTGTTTGCCCAGGATAGGGGCCTATCACTATAGGCGTTCTTGCTGTTTCTGTGCTTTTATTTTGTCTGATCGTGTCGTGTTTGTGATAAGCAAAGATTTTTTTTTCTCTTTTCACTTCCAGTCTTTGCGGTGCGTCAGCTGAGAGTCTTTCATCGCGCTGCATTAATTTACCTTTTGCTCTGGACCTCTTCACAGTCATGACACGTGTATGTGCGTAGTCTACATATCAACCACTTGTTTCACACACGTGATCACACGGGCACACACACACGCACCACACACACACACACACACACGCGCGCGCGCGCACGCACGCACGCACGCACGCACACACACACACACACACACACACACACACACACACACACACACACGTGCTCTCTGGAAAACATATTGATGTTAACATTTTATTTAAATCGTCGAAGCACTGCCTTTCCCCTCGAGTATGTATACGCGTACACACACACTCACCCCTGCTTCCCCCTTCCCCCCATTACACACATGTGCAACCGCATGCACTCTCCAATACAGATAGGCTTACGCAGGCATCCACTAACTTGAACACACACACGCACGCACGCACGCACGCACGCGCGCGCGCGCACGCACGCACCAACACACACACACACACACACACACACACACACACACACACATGCGTGCGCACGCGCATAAGCTTACGACATTGTGAAACATACACACATTTCCTAGCCATTGTGATATATCGTGCAATGCAGCTATACATTGGTCAGTAGGATTAAATATACAACGTGCATAACTATTTATACGTTTTTAAAGTTCATAGTGTATTCATTAGTTAGCAGTGGCAATGCAGTAGATACAGAATACAGTGACCTGCAACCTACGACATCTTGTAAACTACAGAAAGCACATTTCAGAATAACTCGCTGCTGACTACCATCAGAGCCATTAAAGAAAATGAATTATGCTCTGAGACCGGAATAGTTATGTACACTATGCTGCCAGTAAGATGGCTGCAAGTCTTGTGTAGTTCCAGTTGACTGCAGACGCAAACTGGAGTCTTCCTCACTGATTATTTGAGACGAATGTGTATAATTATGTATATGTATATCTTATTACATCTTCAATGAAAAGGGACATGTACATTATGTAAAGAGATTAATTTGAAATACTTTATATATATATATATATAATATATATATAATATATATATATATATATATATATATATATATATATTCCTCATTCACCCACTCAAGCACATACTGTTAGTTAGGCAGAATTATCTACCACTGTAGATATGAATGCTTATCTCCCCCTATTATTTCTTCAATCTAAGACATAAGAGCAAGCTTTGTTTGTAACTGAATAGTTCTTGCAGTCATTGCAACACCAAGCTGTTCTATAAGTTGCTGGAATGGTGCTCGGTTACTTATCCTTGGAATTTATTAGTTTATTGTAATTCAGTCCCTTGCGGATTCATTCCAAGAACTGGTCCTCGGCATTTGTGTCTAAGAAGTTATCTTTTTATATTTTCTACTTTTCACTAGAAAATGTAGCTTGTTTTGCTGTTTCATGATTTTCTTTTGTTTCTTAGATGGCACCTTCGGTTGGTTTTTTGAAAACTCAACAAACATACTATGGTATTGCACACAGCCTTTTTCTGGGATAGCATTCTCCTTAAAATAAAAAAAAAAAGGCAGAGGAATCAATTTACCACTTACTGCGCTCATTGAAGAGAAACAATCAGGTTTTGAAATACCGGTATCTGACCAGAAGTGATACGTTAGTGAGTTTTCTTCACGTTGGGGATTATCTCTGTTTTGGAGACCTATAAGTTTGTAGAAGGCTCATTTTGAGAAGCGTTTATTATCACTCATTTACCCACTCGAGCACATACTGTTAGTTAGGCAGAATTATCTACCACTGCAGATATAAATGCTTATTCCCCCTATTATATTTTCAATCTGAGACATAACAAGCTTTGTTTATAATTGAATATCTGTACTTGATACATTATTAAATAAAATCATGTATCGGTGACAAATTCCACGCCTATTCATAAACCCATGCCAAAATGAGCTGGAATAATAATACTAAAAAATTGTACACGTCGGATACACAAACACCATATTTCAATGGTTTGCATGTGTACATTTTTAACGTTATTGATCATAAACACTGGTCGACACAAACAATTCTGTTCCAATCAACACGCAGCTGCATATGTCACATTTCCGAACCCTCTCGCTTACGCAGAGAGTGTGTGTGTGTAAATGAATAAATGCAAAGGATAAAAGACTAGAAATTCCTTTTTCATGAAAAATACATTTTCTGTCCTTGCGGTGACGGGGGGGGGGGGGGAACAACATTTCGCTCTTCCCCCCCCCCCCCCCCCCCGTTGTGGGGGGGGGGGGTGTGCCTCAAGCACGTTTTTCTGCCACCCCTCAAAAAAAAAAAAATGCTTATGTTCCGAAGCGAATGTTACATGTTGAAGGAAACACGTAGTGGTGCCGCTGCTAATGCTTGTAGTTGTTAGATGGCGACACTTTCCTTACTTCTAGAAGAAAAATGTCATTTCCAAGACGCCCCAGTCATCTCACTCGCATACTCTCTTCAAGCCAAGCCCCCCCCCCCCCCCCCCCCAGCTCCTCTTCTTCCATCAGTCTTTCCCCAGTCGTTATCCATGACCAGTTCTGCCCTCACCCCCTCCTCCCTCTCTGCTGCCAGACTGTCGCATCTCCCTTACACTTGCTGGGTGAAAGTCAAACCTCCTTTATCACCTTTAACGGAACTCAAATGTAGAACTACTTAAGCCATGAAAAACAGCCATGAAGGGAAACAATGCCAGCGGTATTCACGGTGAAAGGGACACCACACCAGCAGAAGTGGGTTTGGTGACAGCGCTGTTGGGTGGGGGTAGGGGTGCCTCCGTATCCTCATCTCCTTCCGCGTTAAGCTGAGGCCTGAAGAAGATTTTCAGTCTCTGGGGATGCAGACGGAAGAAATCAATGAAATATGAAATAAGTAACACAGAGACACTCACACATACACCACACACAGACGCACGCACGCACGCATACACGCACGCACGCACGCACGCACGCACGCACATACACACACACACACACACACACACACACACACACACACACACACACACACACACACACACACAGCCTGTCTCGTGTCCGGACTACAAATGACAACTCCACTAGGCCGTTCCAGTCACTGCTCCTACTCTCTTTCCTCTTTCCCTTCTCCCCCCCCCCCCCACCCCCACCCCCCCACCCCCACCCCCTTCACTGCTGCTGCTGCTGCTGTTGCGACTGATGCGACAGAAATGATGAATGTTAAGTGAAGAAAGGTTCTTTAGTCGCTGCAGTCTTGTCTGGCGTGTAGTGAGGTGTTCTGTCACAGTTGCTGCTACTGCAGCTACCGCACTTGCTCTTTTATTAAGTTGTACTTGTTTTTGTTGTTTCTGCTGCTGGTGCTGCTGGTGCTGCTGCTGCTGCTATCACCAACCATGACTTCTGCCAACATTTTTTTTTTTTTAGATGGACCGTATGATCAGGAAGACAAATTTGGTGATTACAGTCTTGTCAAGTAAGAGAGATGTCATCATTGGATCACTGCTGCTGCTGCTATAATAACAACGACAGCTACTGCTATCAATGCTAATACTACTGCTGCTGCTGCTGCTGCCACTGCTGCTGCTACTGCTGCTGCTGCTACTGCTGCTGCTGCTGCTGCTGCTCGAAAAAGTATGCAGAAGAAGGGACTTTGGTGGCTGCTGTTTGGCAGACCACGTAGGGGAAAGTCATCATTGGACAACCGGTACTGCTGCTGCTGCTGCAGATACTACTACTACACTACTACTACTACTACTACTACTTCTACTACTACTACTACCACCACTACTATTACTAGACTTCTGCTACCGCTACTCCCCAAGGACGTACGGTGAAGAAGGGTCCCTCAGTGACGAGAATCTTGTAGACCATGTAGAGAGGGATGACGCCGATGGAGGAGAGGGCCATGAGGACGCCGATGGCGTGGGCCCAGCTGGGGAAATGGTAATCCACGTAGGTCACCGGCACGTAGGTCAGGATGTTGAACATCACCACGCCCTGCACGTGCACATACCCATCACGTCAGAGGGGCACCGCCAGAGGGAACATTTCCAGCGCTTCACCTAACATTCAGAGTGTGTCTGACCATGTCTAGTGCGTAGGCACAAACATCATGGCTGAACATCACTAGAAAGGATTTTTCCTTTTGGCCTCTCGTCCTCAAAGAAGCCACTCATCTTGTTTCTTTGACTGACACTATTGCAGACGGACAAGAAACCCAATTGCAGACGCCCAGGCCTTCGCACACAATCGATAGAGCAGTCAATGGAGATGAAAAAGAAAAACTAACAATCTAAGCGATGGCAGTTAATCCCCCCTCCCCCCCCCCCCTCCATACCACCAAACCCCACCCCTCTTCTCCTTGTCTCCTGAGGTAATGAGTGGCACGGCGATGGAATTTTCACCTACCGACCCAGTTCAAAGGATTACAAATGACACCCTCTTCCATAATAAAATGGCGTGGAAGCTACGTCAGTAAACTGGCCCATTCACATCAGTGAGACTGCCACTGACGTACACCCCCATAATGAAAAGTGTGCTGATCGGGTAATCTATCAACCTATTAGTATCTACGGAATGACAAATGACGCTCACTCCATCAGTGTACAAACATTCCTGAACACATTGGGATTAACATGAACACCAATATACATGAATACCAATAGGTTATTAGTGACACTAGCTGCCACAATGAGTGACAGAGGGACTCTATCAGTGTATCAGCAATCCTCAACACTACTCGACTTATATGAACACCAACATACATGAACGACATGTAGTTGATAGTGACAATCACTGCCACAATGAGTGATAGAGAGACTCTATCAGTGTACCAACAATTCTCCACACAGCTTGGTTTATATGAATACTGACATACACGAACGCCATGGGGTTACTAGAGACAATCACCACCACAATGAGTGATAAGGGACTCTTACCAGTGTACCAACAATCATCAACACCGCTTAGTTTTATACGAACACCAACATGCATGAACGCCATGGCGTTATTAGTGACCACCACCGCCATACCGAGTGATAGAGAGGCTCTATAACTGTACCAGCATGTGTTAACGTCAATAGATAAGCAGTGATTTTCACAATCGTTAGTACAATGACGCCACCGGTGTACGACCTGCCATGGGATCACAGGTGACACTCACCACCACAATGGGTGATAGAATGACTCCATCATTGTACCAGTATGTATTAACGTCATTAAATGACCAATGACACAATCATGAGTGGCAGAGTGACACTACTGGTGTACCATCATGTATTAATGCCGGAGAATAATAAGTGGCATTCACCGTCATTAATGAGACGCAGAGTGACGTCATCAGTATACCAAGTGACCTGAGACACTATATGATAAGTGATTGGGTGACGTCATCAGTGTGCCCATATGACCGGTGATACCATCGTAATAAGTGGTAGAGTGACGCCATTAATGTACCGACACGACCAGCGTCACTCACCGCCATAAAGAGTGCTACAGTGACGTCATAAATACATTAACATGACCAGCGACACACACCACCCTAATGAGTGGTAGAGCAATATTATCAATGTATCCAACATGACACTGACCACTATAAGAACTGGGTAGAGTGGCATCATTAAGGTACCCACAAGACCAGTGCCACAATAGGTAATAGGAGTCCATCTATGCACCAGATTATATTGACGCCATTTAATGACTAATGAAACGTACAACCACGTGAGGCAGAGTACCATCCTACCTTTAAACCTAGGAACTGCCGCATTGAGTGGTACAATGACGTCATTAGTATATCAAGCTAACCGGTGACACTCACCGCCACAATGAATGATAGAGTGATGTCCTCAATGTACCAACATCACCAGTGACACTAGCCGCCATGATGAGTGGTGAAAGGGCGTCATAAGTGAATCTGCGTGAACAGTGACGCTCGCTGCTGGGTGTGGTGATATCATCATTATACCAACCTCACCATACTCAGTGGCAGAGTGAGGTCATCAGTGTACCAACCTGAAAAGTGACCCTCACCCCAGTAATGAGTGGCGTGGTGACGTCATCAATATTCTAATCTCACCAGTTACCCTCACACCTGTAATGAGTGGCGTGGTGACGTCATCAATGTACCAACCTGACCAGTGACCCTCACCCCAGTAATGAGTGGCGTGGTGACGTCATCAGTGTACCAACCTGACCAGTGGCCCTCAGCCCAGTAATGAGTGGCGTGGTGATGTCATCGTTGTACCAACCTAACCAGTGACCCTCACCCCAGTAATGAGTGACGTTGTGACGTCATCAGTGTATCGACCTGACCAGTGGCCCTCAGCCCAGTAATGAGTGGCGTGGTGAAGTCATCAGTGTACCAACCTGACCGGTCAGCCTCACCCCAGTAATGAGTGGCGTGGTGACGTCATCAGTGTACCAACCTGACCAGTGAGCCTTACCCCAATAATGAGTGGCGTGGTGACGTCATCAGTGTACCAACCTGACCAGTGACCCTCACCCCAGTAATGAGTGGCGTGGTGACGGTCCAGCAGATTTTCCACAGGACGCAGGGGTAGAAGCCGAACATGTCCTTGAGGGCTTCATAGAACCGGTTCACCCCTGTCACAGAGACAAGCTGATACATTTCAAACAGATAAGCTTCCGCCCCCTACCCACCCACCCCCTCCCTGTTCTCCAGCTCCACTCCCGAAGAAACAGTATAGCACACAGTGGGGTTCGAACACAACAAACATTGAAATAAATGAAGTCTCCCCCCCCCCCCCCCCCCCCTACATACGCGCGCGCGCGCGCGCGCGCACACACACACACACACACACACACACACACACACACACACACGCACGCAATTTATTGTCTTTATCAAAACAAAACAAAAAAGTGAACCGTGTGCATTTTTTCCTCAAAGAGTATGCTTTA
>CM065721.1:11409016-11436516 GCA_033310375.1 Conus canariensis | reverse complement strand
CACAAGAGGATAAATCTAAGGGATTTTTTTTTTAACAAACTTTCAGCGTTTCTATTTGCTCCTTCTTTTGCAAGACTGTCTGCTATTTCATTCCACTTTAAAGCTTATATACTACAGTGGGATGGGACCCAACAAAAATCAATTCTTATACCTAGAGTTATCTCTCAAGCTTGACCTAGCTGTTTAATGGATCTACATTCACGGAGAGTTTGGTCTACATCGCACAACACCTCACTGTTAAGGCCTATTGCCAACCTTGCACTGACAATTTATGATCTGCGTTTTATGGGCAGCTGGAGACACATGGCGCTTCACCTGCCCGGTGAGGGCCATCTCCAAGACTTGTTCTAACAGTCTAACAGATGTGTACTTCGTGGACAATCTGGTGCCCATGACACTGTACCTCACTGTCCAGACCCAGCATGATGATCATGAAGAAGAAGAGCACTGCCCACAGCGGAGAGATGGGTAACTGGGTCACTGCGTTGGGATAGGACAGGAAGGCCAGGCCTGGACCTGGGGACATACAGCGATCAGGATGATGATGATGATGGTGATAATGATGATGAGTACTGCCCACAGCAGAGAGATGGGTAGCTGGGTCACTGCGTTGGGATAGGACAGGAAGGCCAGGCCTGGACCTGGGGATATACAGCGATCAGGATGATGATGGTGACGATGATGATGATGAGCACTGCCACAGCAGGAGATGGGTAGCTGGGTCACTGCATGGGTAGGCATTAGGCCAGAGGACCTGGGGACATACAGCCATGATAATGATGATGATGATGATGATGATGATGTTGATGATGATGATGATGATGATGATGATGATGATGATGATGATCAAAGCACTGCCCATACTGGAGAGATGGGTAACTGGGTCACTGCGCTTGGGTAGGCCATGAAGGCCAAACCTGGACCTGTGGACATAGAGCCATGATGGTGATGATGGTGTTGATGCTGATGATGATGGTGGTGATGATGATGATGATGATAGTGATGGTGAGGATGATGATGATAATGATGATGGTGATGATGATGATGATGATGATAGATTGATTCATTACTTGATCATGGATAAATACCTTACCACACTTAGGATTTTGTATTGCTGGGTTGAAACCATCATCTGTAAAGGGAAATGTAGCACTGAGTTTTAATCAGTGTTAAGCCTATCATCTATAAAGATTTCTCCGTTCCTTTCAACAGCATTATATCAGACTCTGAAGTGTTCCAGAAATGTCTCGGACAATATTCTGTCCCTCATTTCAGTCGTTTTGGGGTTCGTTCCATCTACTAATTCCCAGGACTACGTTTTACACTGAGCACGAAGAGATAAGTGGATGTTTGTTTGTCCTTTGTTTTCATTGTTTTGAATGCTACCTGTCCCGCCTGAAGAAGATTAAGAGGTCGAAACGCATTGTGTCTGCTTTGTAACTTGTATGTTTTTATCCTTTTGTGGCCCACTTATTCTTTTTTTTTTTTTTTTTTTTTTTACTTATTTTAATTTTCAGTATGCTTTGGCGTCTTTACTATTAAGCTCTCAAATTTTCTTCTCGTAATTTAGCCTTTACGACCTAAATTGTGTGTTTATTTCGTTTTGTAAACTTTATTAGCTCCAAGTTCAGATGTTTGATCTATAGCGTAATGGACAGAGCCGCTTTAAAAAGAAAAAAAAAAAGCATCGTCATTTGCGGGAAGGACTTTTGTCACTACACTTAGGATACTACTGCTACTGCTTCTGGTACTACTACTAGTGCTGCTACTTCTGCTGCTGCTGCAGCAGCTGCTGCTGCTGCTGCTGCTGCTACTGCACTGCTACTACTACTCTACTGCCACTACTGCTGCTGCTGCTGCTACTACTACTACTAACTACTACTACTACTACTATTTCTGCTGCTGCTGTTGCTGCTTCTGCTGTTACTTCATTTGGTACAGCTACTGCTACTGCTGCTGCAATTACTAATGCTACAGCTAATACTAGTATTACATTACAAACAATATCAAGAACAACAATGACCATGATGTTACTTCAACAGTGATGATGATGATGATGATGATGATGATGATGATGATGATGATGATATTAACGCTGCTGCTGTTAATGCTCCATTTACTCTCAGCCTAACGCTGCTGTTGGCGTTTCTGTTGCAACTATTATTTTGCTGTTGTTGCAGTTGATAGATCTACTGCTGTATTACCACTAGAGCTACCACAACTGCTGCTACTGCTGCTGCTGCTGCTGCTGCTGCTCCTTCTGTCACTGCTACTGTTACTACAACTACTACAGTGCCATAAATGCTAGAATTCTTCAGCCTCCGGCACTCGATGTAAACAGGAAATTACAAATAAGGGAAATAATAATATTTTTATAATAAACATAAAAATGATAATAATGATAATGGTAATGATGATGATGACAACAACAACAGCAAACAACAATAATAATAATAATATTATCATAATAATGATAATGATAATAATGATAGTAATAATAATGGTCAAGATAATAGTAATAATGATGATGATGATAATGATAATAAAAAAAATAATAATAATACAAGAAAGGAAAATTCCAACTTTGCCGATGGTGTTGTGATATTTTCACAGATCAAAAAAGAAAAATACCACTTTTGCTGCAGAACTATAACCATACTCACCACTTTGGGCCACTTGACTGACGGGCCGTTCCTGTTCATGGGCCATGAAGCCGACGATGGAGAAGACGACGAAGCCTGCGAACAGACTGGTGGTGCTGTTCAGACAGGAGATCAGCACCGCGTCCCTGGAACACAGAGCAGAGGAGAGGAGAGAAGAGCGTGAAGTAGTACAGCAGAGCAGAGCAGAGCAGAGCTGAACAGAGCAGAGCAGAGTAGAGAAGGGTAGAGAAGAGACGAGTAGAGTAGAGTGGAGTAGAGTAGGGGGAGGAGCGACAAGAATTAATTATAAATGAACTAATGACTGAGTAAGTGAAGTGATGAATGATGAGAAGTTGCAGGGGGTGAGGGGAGGGGGGGGGGGGGGTAAAAGAGCAACCAAAAAAAAGGGTAAACTTAAAAAATATCTAAAACGTTTTTTTAAAAAAAAAGAAGAAAGAAGGGAAGGCAGTAAATATAAGGGAAGAAAGAAAGACAGAAAGAAGTAGAGAGAGAGAAAGAGAGAAAGAAAGACAAAGGAAGAAAAGAGGAGGAGGGGGGGGGGGGGCAGAAAGAAGTGGTGAGAGAAAGAGAGAAAGAAAGACAGAAGGAAGAAAGAACAGGGGTAAGAAGAGAAAAAAAGAAAAGAAAACAAAGAGCAGAAGAAAGAACGAGAGATAGAAAGAAAACGAGTAAGAATCAAAGAAGGGAAGGAAGGAAGAAAGGAAAAAAGAAAGGAGGTAGGAAGATAGAGAGAGAGAGAGAAAAGGAAGAAAGAGCGGAAGAAACAAGGACGGAAGAAAGAAAGAAATCAGAAATAAAAGAACGTAGGAGGGAAGGAATGATAAAAGAAAAAGAAAGACAGACAGAAATGAAAGGAAAAAAGAAAAGGAAAGAATGGAAGTAAGAAACAAGGAAGAAAGGAGGAAGGTAGAAAGAAAGAATGAAAAAAGGAAAGAAAGAAGGAAAGAAAAGAAGGAAGGGAAAAAAATGAACATCAAAGAAAGAAGAAAAAAAACTACAACAAAAAAAGAAAAACAGAAAGGAA
This sequence comes from Conus canariensis, assembly GCA_033310375.1. Lineage (NCBI taxonomy): Eukaryota > Metazoa > Mollusca > Gastropoda > Neogastropoda > Conidae > Conus > Conus canariensis. The sequence continues at coordinate 11,432,829 of CM065721.1, read as the reverse complement.
GGAAAGACTGACTAGAACATCTCGAAAAGAATCACCTTTTGAATCCTCATCAATCTGCTTACAGACAAGGCCATAGTTGTGAGACAGCACTCCTCCGTATAGTCAATGACCTCCTCTGCGGGCTTGACGATGGGAACGTTTCCTTATTAGCGATGTTAGACCTCTCTGCAGCATTTGACACGATCGATCATAATATTTTGTTCTCACGGCTTCAAACTTCCTTTGGATTCAAAGACACAGCTCTCGACTGGATTATCTCTTACTTGACTGGACGGACTCAGACAGTGTGTGTACAGGGAAGATACTCAGACAGTTCTCCTCTTAGGTACGGTGTGCCTCAGGGTTCTGTACTTGGGCCAGTCCTTTTTGTGCTGTATGCTAGTCCTGTGTCTGACGTCATCAGTGGTCACGCCATGTCGCATGAGAGCTTTGCTGACGATACTCAGCTTCATCAGTCGGCTCCCATTGCTGAAACTGACTCACTGATTTCTCGGATGCGGGGCTGCATTGCAGACCTGAAGGACTGGATGACAACCAACAAACTACAACTAAACGACGACAAGACGGAACTCATGTTCGTGACAAAACAGCCTAACCATCCTTCTCTGCCTTCAACTATCACTATCAATGACTGTGCTGTCTCTGTCTCCACCTCTGTCCGCAGTCTAGGGGTCATACTTGACCAATCCCTCTCCTTTGAGAAACAGGTTTCAAATATTTGCAAGATTGCCTATTTAGAACTAAGAAGAATCAGCTCTGTACGTCACCTTCTCTCTACAGATGCTACAAAAACTCTCATTTGTGCATTTGTCTTATCTAGAATAGATTACTGCAACTCACTTTTGGCCGGCCTTCCAAAATACCTGATAGAAAGATTACAGCGAATCCAAAATCGTGCAGCCCGAGTCGTCTGTAGAGCAAGAAAACATGCTCACATTTCGCCTCTCCTCCACTCTCTTCACTGGCTATCTGTCTCAAACCGTATCTCGTACAAAATCTCAACTCTCACTTTCTCTGCTCTCTTTGAAAACGGACCTTCTTATCTCTCAGATCTCCTTAAAATCTACACCCCCTCTCGACAACTACGCTCCTGTGCTGACGACCGCCTTCTGCGAATGACTCGCTTCAGGACTACTACTGGTGAAAGATCTTTCTCTTTTCAAGCTCCAGCGACGTGGAACAGACTGCCAGACTGTCTCAGACATTCAGATTCTATCTCTTCTTTCAAGTCTAAACTTAAAACCCATCTATTTTCTCATAATTAGTCAATGCTGTGGGGAGAGGGGGGGGGGGTACAACCTAACTCATAGCCGTCTGGGCCTTTTCAAATGTAGCGTATGTGTATGTTCTCTATTATATGTATTTGTTGTATGATTGAACGTTATAGGATTAAGTTTTTGTAGTGATATTTGAAGAATAAGTGAATGTCACATTGGTAGGATTAGGATTTGTTAGTTATTGTAGTAATAGTATTTGTAGTTGGGTGTAAGGTGTATTATTGTATATGAGAAGGGTGAATGTAGTATGACTTTGTAAAGCGCTTAGAGAAATTCGTTTGATTAAGCGCTATATAAGAAATCATTATTATTATTAAAGACTGAAAGAAGGAAGAAAGAAGTGAAGATAGAAAGAATGAATGAAGGATGGCAGGAAAGAAGGAAGGATAAACACGGGACACTGACCTGTAGACATTGTGGTGGTACTTGTTGTAGCTGCCCAGGGCAATCATAGTGCCCATGCCAAGACCATGAGAAAAGAGCACCTGAGAGGCCGCATCTATCCACACCTGGGGGACATATACGCGCGCGTTCTGCAATTTTGACACCACCTACACACCATCTATGTCAACATATTCAACAGGGTTTTGATCATCACAGTACAATAGAATAATCTCCCTGGTGTTTCTTTTTTTTTTATTTCATTGTATTTCATCAAAGTTCATTTCATTTCTTGGTGACTCACTCAGTTCCTCCCTCCCTTCGCTACCCATTCCCACCTGCTGCTGTTACTGAACTTAAAACATCAGGAACGTGTGTGTGTGTGTGTGTGTGTGTGTGTGTGTGTGTGTGTGTGTGTGTGTGTGTGTGTGTGTGTGTGTGTGTGTGTGGTGTGTGTGCAGCTCCAAATAATTCAATGCTATGCCACGTGTGATACTCAATAACCAAGATTCTTATGTACGTGTGGTCTGCTGTTAATGATGTGTGTGCATGTTTCGGTTTGGCGTATTTGGGCAAGCTTTGATGTTGCTTCTTTGACTCATTTGTCACAAATGAGTCAACGTAATTATACTGTTTCGTGTGTGTGTGTGTGTGTGTGTGTGTGTGTGTGTGTGTGTGTGTGTGTGTGTGTGTGTGTGTGTGTGTGCATGCGTGCGTGTGTGTGTGTGTGATATCAATACATTATGTAGGAATGTCAAAAATAGTTTGCAATGCTCTTTTCGTCAAACGTGGCAACATGACATTGAAACTAGCAGTAAATGTTTCTTCGACAAATTTTGTAAATCTGATTTTAAGGTGGAGAAATATATTTCTAGCTTACCAGATATTTATATTTACTCTCTTATCAAATTTGGAAGTTCTAATCATAATTTACCATTGAAGTAGATCGTCGATTTGCTATTCCAAAAGAAGAAAGGTTGTGTAATAAATGTGACATGTCTGCAATAGGTGATGAATTTTATTTTGTCATGGAATGCTCATCATACGTTACTTTGCGCAACACGTACTTGCCAAAAAGATTTATCTCCCCAAAATCTGTCTAAATTTTTTTGTCAAATGATGTCTTCTACTAATCGAAAACAAATGCTTCTATTGTAAAGTATATTAGACTTATCTCAAGTGTTGTAAATTTTTGGTCTATGTCAGCAACGACTAGCAATTTATGTTTTATTTTGGCTTGTTTGTTTTTTCTTTCCCTGCTATTGCTTTAAACTCATTCTTCCTCCATACCCCAAAAGGGGCGAAAGGAATAAATATTGTGTGTGTGTGTGTGTGTGTGTGTGTGTGTGTGTGGTGTGTGTGTGTGACCTACTTGACAATAATGCTGCAGTCTTTTTCATTTTCTCGTGTTTTTAATGGAGAATTTCCCTGTTTGTTCTATGTACTGGGTATCTGTATGTGTGCCAGGTGAATATATCCGCGGATTTCACCATGGGAGCAGAAAGTTTCCTTCCTTCTTTGTTAATACTGATTACGTGTATCCAATTTATCAAGGTTTCCTTTTCATAACATGACAGACACTAAATGGCATCATAGGTGACATCAAGACACAACACATGAGAGAGTACACAACAGCAGTGCCCTGAACGTCCATACCGAAGAGTCTTTGAGGCGGGTGATGTCAGGCACTATGTAGAACTTGATGCCCTCCAGTGCCCCGGGCAGAGTCAGTCCACGGATCAGCAGAATGGTCAGCAAGATTAGGGAAGCAAGGCTGTGAAATACACTACCTGTAGTACACACACACACACACACACACACACACACACACACACACACACACACACACACACACACAACACATACAGAATGGTAGGCGAAACCAGTTTGTGAAGTACACCACCCCTTCCCACCCTCTTCCCACCACGCCCTCACTCCCACCCTCACCCACAAAGCAAATAACGCCCATACAGAGCGAGAGAACATGCAGCTGGCCAGTGACAACTGCGAGAAGTATTTCGTCTAGAAACACTGGACCGGTTCCAGCAAGTCTGCCCTGTTCCATCTGGCCGAGGACACAACAGCGTGTAGTTCCCCCGATTATCGCCACATCTTCACCTTGAATCAAGCAAACAAAGAGGCATGCATTCGCAAAGGAATTTCTATGAATGTTCATGAATAAAAGGCCGTTGACTTGGTTCAGAGCAGGTGATACGCTATGACAAAGATGTAGGCAGGGACAGGAGTGGCGTCGTCGCCTTTTGTGGGCTGAAATTCCAATGCTCTTAGAGAAGTCATTGTCCGTTCCTGTTGTTGGGGGGACTGGCTGTGTGTCTGCCTTCTGTTCTCCTGATGGCTGTCTGTTCACCACACTTCACGACTTTTCCTGTCGAACCGCTTGAAGCACACACTGGGTGGTTCGCGTGTAGAGGTTACGAGCAGGCAGTAGGCCGACCTCGTTGAGCATCGCACAAGAAGACTTTGGTATTCGCAGTTAACTGTAGAAGGCAGCTCTGCCAGCTGAACCTCTCCCGCTCAGAAGTGGTTAGGTACCTGTGGGAGCGCAGGGGACTCTGACAAAGGCGTACAGTGTAACCTGATGCGAGATACCGGTCCTTCCTCTTCTGCATCTTCGGTTGGCATTATTACAGTGACCCCTGAACCCTGCCAAGAAGCTTTTCCTGCTAGCGCCGTGTGTGTTTGCAGGCAATCGATCTCAGTCATTTGCCAAATACTGCAAATTTCACACGGGCAAAGTTACAGGTCACTGGAAAGCTTCTGATTATCATCAGGGTTTATTTTTCTGTTTATGTTTGCTTGACATTCTTGAGAGGAGAGAGAGAGAGAGAGAGAGAGAGAGAGAGAGAGAGAGGAGAGGGGAGAGAGAGGGGGGAGGGAGGGAAGGAGGGAGAGAGAGAGAGAGAGAGAGAGAGAGAGAGAGAGAGAGAGAGAGAGAGAGAGAGAGAGAGAGAGAGAGAGAACCTGAGCGGTAGATACAAACGAATTCAAGATCTACCCCCCCCTCCCCTCCCCCTCCAATAAAAAAAAAAAAAACAACAACTGACGCCATGACATTAACTGCTCCTGTGGCAGGACAAAGCAGAGTTGGCCGAGGACTGGGAATCACAGTGAGCGGCGTGGAAGCAATGCCACCCAGCTGGGACCAAAGATGAGACAGAAAAAAAAAATCATTGATGTCAAACTTTCCCAGGGTTCATGACGAGAACTGAATCTTGAATGGAGGCTGCTAATGATAATAATCATCATCATAACAACAACAACAATAACAACAATAATGATAATAGTAATGATAATAATTATAACGATAATGATAATACTTTTCAGACCAGTTATCCACACTCTACTTGTGGTATCAAATCGAAGGCACTCATCCCATTAATTCTCTCTCTCTCTCTCTCTCTCTCTCTCTCTCTCTCTCTCTCTCTCTCTCTCTCTCTCTCAGCATGTTTTTCTTCTCACAGTTCCAACCGCCAACAGCCCAAGGGAAGCTATTCATGTCAGGTCGCCATACGACCACCCATAAAGGAGACCCCACCCAACATCTCACTAGACACTGACGCTGCGTTTTAAAGAAAACAAAGCACAGACGCATATCTGCCACAGACAGTGGATCTTGGGCACTTCCAGGCCCAATATTGGTCAGTACCAAACCAACATATGTCCAAAGATCATATGCTGTTAAGACCCGTCCACCATCATACATCATACATCACGGGCAAGCAAATTCGCATCCTCGTGACCTTGACCTACTTTTCCTGTCCATCTGACGCCCTTGAAGATGCAGAGGTAGACGGTGACCCAGATGAAGAAGAGGCACAGTGCCAGCTGCCATCGTACGCTGCCAGGCGTGTCGACTCCCTCCGAGATCTGCAGAGCGTTACGTCTGTGGAGTAGACATGGCTTCGGTTCATTCGGGCATGCTGTTGTTTTCTTCTTCTTTGCATTCATTCTTTCTTCCTGATACCTCCTTCTTCTCTTCTTTCTTTCTTTTTTTTTTTTCTTTTCCACCCTTCCTTTCCTCTCCCTCTCTTCATCCCATACGGCTTTTCTCCTCTCTTGATACTTCTGTCGTCCTTTGTTCTGTTGTCCTTCTTTCAGTCCTTCCTTCCTCCCTTTCTTCATCTTACCTTCCTTCCTTCTTGATACTTTCTTCCCCCTTTTCTTCCTTTTTTATTCTTCCCCTTCCTTCCTCCTTCATCTACCCTTCCTCCTCTGCTCCTCCCCTTCCTTATGATAATCCTGTCAAGTACTATTTCAGCTCAAGATAATCTTGTCAGGTGATTGAACTTACGGCAATCCTGTCGGAAAACTTATCTTACGATGGTCCTGTCAAGAAATATGTGTCTTACAATAATCATGTCGCGTAACTGACCTTACAATCCTGTCAAGAAATAATGTAATTCACGATAATCCTGTAAAGTAATTGACCTTACGATAATCCTGCCGACCATATGATGGTTCTGTCAAGAACAAGTTTATCTTTGGATAACCTTGTCACGAAATATGAGATCTCACGATACTCTTGTCAAGAAAAAAAATTATCTCAGGATAACCCTGTCAAGAAATATTAGATCTTACAACACTCCTGTCAAGAAATATTGTATCTTACGATAACCCTATGAAGAAATATAAGAGCTCCTGTCAAGAAATATTGGATCTTAGGGTAACCCTGGCGAGAACTATTGTAACACACCAAAATCCTGTCAAGGAATATTGTGACACACACAAACTTCTGTCAAGAAATATTGCATTTTATGATAATCCTGCCAAGAAGTATCGTGCACATGCAGAATCCGGTCGATTAATACTATACATACTGAGAATATCGTCAAATATTATGTACCTAGCAATGAACCGATCAAGAAGTGTTGCACATGGCGACACTGCTGTCACCTAATATTCGTATGAAATGATAATAATCTAGCACCCAAACCCAAATCCACCCAGATCACCTCACTGACACGACTAAGATGAACTCTTAAAAATTGCAAAGAAAAGGCGTTATGAAAAGAAATGAGAGAGCGCGAGAGAGAGCGAAAGAGAGAGAGAGAGAGGGAGAGAGAGAGAGAGAGAGAGAGAGAGAGAGAGAGAGAGAGAAAAGAGAGAGAGAGAGACAGAGAGAGAGAGAGAGAGAGAGAAAGAAAGAGAGAGAGACAGACAGACAGACAGACAGGCAGGCAGGCAGGCAGCCAGGCAGGCAAGAGAGAGAGAGAGAGAGAGAGAACGAATGAACGAACGAACGAATCTTTTTTAATGAGGGAAAAAGCGGAATAAGCACAAAATGGCTTTTTTTACATCCGGCCCTCAACAAAGGGAAATACATATAAAATGCAATAATAACATCAGCAAAACTAATCTAGAATTAAAGTAAACATACATAAACGCTATAAATAGACAGAGGAAATGGTTAACACAAAAGAACAGACGACAATCAATGCCTGGAAGAGAGAGGGAGAGAGAGAGAGAGAGAGAGAGAGAGAGAGAGAGAGAGACAGACAGACAGACAGACAGCAGACAGACAGACACAGAGAGAGAGAGAGAGAGAGAGACGAGAGAGAAACAGAGACAGAGACAGAGAGACAGAGAGAGAAACAGATGGGAGGGGAGGGGTCATCATATATAGTTCATGAAAAAATGGTTATTGGAAGATAGATAAATATATATACAATAAACATTATCACAACAATAAAATTATAACACATTTCTGGAAAAAGAAAAAAAAATCATTGAACAGGCACCCCAACCTGTAAGCAAAGACAAAAATTTACACTTGACAAGCAGCACCTTTGGAACAATAGATGAAAGAGACCAGTACAGAGAGAGAGAGAGACAGACAGACAGACAGACAGACAGACAGAGGGAGAGAGGGGGAGAGACAGAGAGGAGAGAGAAGAGAGAGAGAGAGAGAGAGAGTTTAAGATCATGAATTGGAAAATTCAGTCATTAGCTGGGTATGAAGTGCCCTTTTAAAGCTATATATGCTGGCATGAACATCAAGAGAGGGTGAAATGCGGTTCCACAAGAAGCCACCAGAGTAGTGAAGACTGGTTTTAAACATATCTATTCTTGGACGGGGTATTACAATTTTATAAAAATGGCGATTTTCATTCAATCTAAATTTCTCTGTAATTGAAGGGGGAGCACGACCCGAAAGAATCTTAAACATGAATAAAGCTTTATTGAATTTAAGCTTCAAGTTTAATGGTAAAATATACCAGATCTGTATAGTCAGAGTATGATAACGTAACCGATTTTAACAAAACTAATTTCAGGGAACGTCTATAAAGACTAAACAAAGGTTTGAGTATATGATTACTTGCTGAATCCCAAATTGTAGATGCATAATTTATATGGGATTCAATATAAGCGTGAAAAAATATTTTACGTGAATGGCAGTCTAGGAAATGTTTTATCTTGGACAGCTGGTATATCTTTTTTGAAACTGTTTTGCACAAAGACCGTACATGTTCTGACCATGACAGATTGTTATCTATAACTACTCCTAAGACTTTATGACAGACTGTTTCTTCGATAGTTATGCCATTGATAGAAAGGGGTGTGCTCGTATAAGAAAGGGTTTGACGTTTTTGTCTTGTGGTTATGATCATATGTTTGGTTTTGACAGGGTTTAAACACATATGGTTTAATTCAGACCATTTGGTTAGCTGGTTAATACTTTGCTGTAATAACATAGATACTTTTTCTCCTTTGCGATCACACGTATGAACAGTAGTGTCATCGGCGAACATATCACAAAGCGCTGGGAGAAACAGGGGGAGATCATTAATATATATTGAGAAAAGTATGGGTCCTAGGACGGAGCCTTGAGGAACACCATGTTTGAGAGGCAAGATAGAAGACTGGCGTTCATGAATTGAGACAATTTGTTTTCTGTCGCTTAAAAACGAAGAGATGAGTTCTAGAACATTACTGGATAAACGGTACAATTTTAACTTTTTTAGAAGCAGTGTGTGGTCAATTACATCAAAAGCTTTTGCAAAGTCAATAAAAAGGACACCGGTCACTTTGTTTTCATTGATATTTGAGAGCCATTTGTCTACTAGGTTGGTCAGTGCAGTGTGGCAGGAGTGATGTTTCCTGAAACCAGACTGATTAGGGTGAAATAAGTTATATTTGTCAAAATGGTTAAGAATACATCTTCTTAGATGATCCTCTAAAGGTTTTGATACCACAGACAGGATCGAAATTGGTCTGTAATTACAAGGATCCGAGGTGTCACCTGATTTATAGATGGGTCTTACCCTAGCAATTTTGAAAGATTTAGGAAATTGGTTTTTAGATATACATAAATTGAAGATGTAGGTCAGTGTATCAGAAATAATTGGAGCTGCAAGTTTTAGGATGTTGCCATCAATACCGTCTAAGCCACGAGCACATGTTTCTTTTAGACGGATCAGGGCATTATATACATCATGGACTGACATTAAGGGGATGTCTAAGTCTGAGGATATGGCTTTTGAATCACAGAAATCGTTTAATAATGTAAGAGTGTTTTGGACAGATCTGTCTAATTTTATTGTTGTCTTAGCAATATTACAAAAATGGTCATTAAGTTTCTCGGGACACAGGTCTTCATGAGATGTATTTTTACTGATGTTTTTGTTCGTCAGCTGATTGATAGCATTCCAAATTGCTCTGCTATTGGTATTAGAAGAAACAAGTTCTTGAAAGTACTTTTTCTTAGCTGCTCGTTTTACATAATTAACATGATTTCTTTGATTTACAAATTCTTTCTTCGCTCCCGTAGACAAAAGGTGATCTCTTTGGTTCATAGAGAGAGAGAGAGAGAGAGAGAGAGAGAGAGAGAGAGAGGAGGGGAGAGAGAGGAGGGAGGGAGGGAGGGAGGGACGGAGGGAGGAAGAGAGAGAGATTTGTTAAAAACATATATAAAATCAGACACATTGTCAACACTACTCACACACCAATAATGAAAGGAAATGAAACAAAATATCTTACTCCCAGAATTCTTTGACAGGGGAAGAAAATCGCTCAGGGTCATACTCTTGGCTGCAGTTGTAGTCCTTGTACTTTTCCATCCAGTAGCTGGCGTCATACTGAGCCGAAACGTTCACCTGGAGATAAAAGTTGCCATTGACAACACGCATGTAAAGCTCTGTTGTTTTACTCGCCTCATTTCCACTTCTACCAATGTGCGACCCACTGCATCTTAAAGCTGTTTTCCTGATATCGATACTACTAATGTATGACGGAATCATTTTAGAGGGATGATTATTGAAACAAGAATACTAACACCATGAAGGTAAATACAAGGAAAAGCAGCAAAAGAAGACACAAAAAAGCATTGCCACTATCACGTGAACAATCGACAAGAACAACAATGAGGACAACAACAGACAGTAAAACAAATCATCCAAACAAAATTCTGCTTCTGATTATGAGTGACTATTTGAAACATTCCTGATGAGAGAGAGAGAGAGAGAGAGGAGAGAGAGAGAGAGAGAGAGAGAGAGAGAGAGAGAAGTAATCGCAGAGCAAGCCAATCCCAAACCTGGAAGAAAGAAGAGCCGTTGAGACACTTGAGTGGCAGTTTATCTCTGTCATACTCGGACAGACAGTGGTCAGTGTTCCACCAGTTGCCACAGGAGGCCCAGGGCAGGACAACGTTCAGCGAGTTGACCAGGTAGAAGACGGCCCACGCCAACATCACAATGTAATAGGTGATGACCCAGGCAGACATGATGGTCGAGGCATAACCTATGCCTTCCAGCAGCGTGAACAAACAGAAAGGGAGATGGTACAAAAACACCTAATATATACATATAGGGTAAAGATACCTAACCTAAGGGATCAAGACACCTAATACACACATACACGGTAACGATATCTAACCTAAGGGATAAAGATACCTATTACACACACACACACACACACACACACATACACACACACACACACACACACACACACACACACAACACACACACACACACACACACCGGTAAGTATGCCTAACCTAAGGGATAAAGATACCTAGTAGATACATACAGGGTAAAGATACCTAACCTACGGGATCAAGACACCTAATACACATATACAGAACAAAGATACCTAGCATATGCTTACAGTGATAAGATACCGAAAACATACATACGTCAACTTTTACCCACGGCTATCTAGTTCGTACTTATGTTTGGTATTCTCTCTCTCTCTCTCTCTCTCTCTCTCTCTCTCTCTCTCTCTCTCTCTCTCTCTCTCCTCAACCAGCCGTTCACAGCCGAGCAGTCAGCACCACCCACCTTTCCAGATGGGGGCGATCTTCCAGACTCCCAGAGCGCCCACACTCAGCCACTGGCCCAGCGCCAGTTCCAAGAAGTACATGGGGATGGCGGCAAACACGGCTGTCAGAAAGTAGGGCACCAAGAAAGCACCTGCAACAGTCACAGTCACCGGTCTTTGTATGGGTCTTTATTGGTCTCAGAAGATGAAAATGATTCATCATCAAGCTAGTCCTTCACAAAGCAGCCCTTAAGAAGCCTCCCGTCCCCGCTGTGATACCAATGACACCATTTAAACGCACATCAGTCGCAGATACCTGTTCTCTAGACTCATAATTATTTTGTCAGGCCTGCTAATTCTTGCCAAAGGTACAGCGGGAGAGGATAAATATCCCTTTTGCTTTCTCCTTGTTTACCTATTCGTATCCTCCCCCCCCCCCCCCCCTCTTAAAAAATGGGGGAAAGGCAGACAAGCTGGGTTTTTCGTTCCATCAAAAAGATTTCCAACCAGGAATAATCGGCGGTAGGATCTAGCCTACATTCACGAGAACGACAACATGGCACGTGCAACCCGTGAAAACGTTTGCTGGAGAAACAGATATCCAATAAATGATAAACGATGAACAGTTTATTTCAGGATAGCTAGAACAAGCAAAGAATACTTTTTTTTTTACAAGAGGTGTGTATTCGCTTTGCATCAGTCGAGTCAAAGGTTCTCCTCTGCAACTGATAGCCATGCATCCCATCACTACCCGCCCCACATGGGGAGTAAACCAAACCAAAAAAAAAAAGTGATCTAGAGGATGGGCTCCGCCAGCTTCGACTTGCCCAAAATACACCACATGGAATATGGAATGTTCTATTGTTCTGTCACATTTTTTTTTTTTTTTTTTTTTTTTTTTTTGTGTAAAACATAGATTTTCGAAAACAAACAGCTGCCTGAGAAAGCAAACTCTTTCAATGAAACACCACCAACCAACCATTTTCATTCTACGTTTTCAATTTCTAAGAAGGGTTTTGTGGCAAAACATGCTGCAACAACACCAACCACCTTGATGACGTCCTCAAACGTCCAGCCTTGCATGTTCGGTAGGTTGCTCACACGGCTCGGAAGACCAGACTGATTGTTGTATTTTCAGAGTTCATCTTTATTCTACATCATGAAAAAGCATTCTGAACAACACTGTTGCATTACAAATGGATTGGGAGTAATTTGTTCATTAAGAAGCGGATGTGACGGTTGCTACGGAAGTTTGTGGCCGTTCTGGTATTGTTAATGACTGTTCTCTGATTGACGCTGTATTTGCTGTTTTTGTTTTGTTTTGTTTGCTGTACCAACATTAACAAGCTGCATAACCGGCGCAGATAACAGCTGTTGTACAGTCTATCATGTATGTCTGTGTTTCTCTGTTTCTAGTTTTGTTGTATTTGTTTTTCTGCATGTAGCAGAGTTGTTCTTCATCTAATAAAATTTCCTTCTTTGCTTGTTTACTCAGTCGTTTCCGACTATTCACTTCAGCTAAACTCTGGCCAGTTTTGAGCTTCCCAGGGCTCTTAGTCACGTTTCTGACTATTTTGTCTTTGCTTGGTTAGTCGTTTCTTTTTCTTTATAGGTTTTAAAATTGTATGATTAAAAGTTATTAGTCCAGCAACAAGATGGGCTACCATTATACCCAGTAGAATATATTGCAGGCAAATGACGAGCAAACATTTGAGTCAGTACAGGTTCATATGCCAGGTCATGTTCCAGTTCAGCCCCTGAATGGAAATGAAGGAACCAACTCGTAATTTAAGTTTGTATAATCTACAACAGTGTGCACTAAGCTCCGAACCATTCTTGCGACAAGAAGTGATTCCTATCTGGCATGATACTTCTCAATGTCTTGCGGTCTCAGTTGCTGAACTTGTCCCATAGTCGAACGTCTTCCTCACTATTGCTTGATCTTATTGCAGGCAGCAAAAGAGTATAATCTTTCCATTTTGTGAAGGAAATTTCTTTCATCAGTTAGGGTCTTCACAAAAGATGCTAACAAAATCTCGTCGCTGTTCATTGTGACTGTATTAATAATAATAAAAAAAGGTTCAGTTTATAATATTGAGTACCGTATTAGTGATATATTCATTAAGAACTTAATACGAATTGTCGCCGGTCATAAATACGTTTCTGAGAAGTCTTCAGTGAGCAAGCGTAGAAGAATTTCATAAGACTTTGGATATTGTCGTTTAGTTTTCAAATAACAGCTTGATTAACAACTTCAAGAGCATGAACAAGTTGTTGCTCACTTTTTGTCAACGTTTTTCTTAGTTTGTAATATAAACTTAACAAACATGACAGAAGTGATATGCAAAAAAAAAAAAAAAACAGAGGGGGGATGGGCGTTATAGATCATCTCCTTCCACACTCCGATTTCGGATCTTAGCAGTGTGTGTGTGTGTGTGTGTGTGTGTGTGTGTTGTGTGTGTGTGTGTGTGTGTGTGTGTGTGTGTGTGTGTGTGCGAGAGAGAGAGAGAGAGAGAGAGAGAGAGAGAGAGAGAGAGAGAGAGTCTGTATGTGTCAGTGCTATTCCAAAAAGGGGACTGTGCATACCCGATGCTAGAAAAAACGGTATGGTGTGGGGATAAGGCTGAGAGCGAGTTTCCCTATCTCTTCAGGGTATCCATAGCATACAGAATACCAATGGCACACTGGCATCCACAGCACACGGGACATCGACAGCACACAGGACAACCATGGCACACACAACATCCATGGTACACAGGACAACCACGACACACAGGACATCCATGGTACACAGGACATCCATGGTACACAGGACATCCATGACACACACAACATCCATGGTACACAGGACAACCACGACACACAGGACATCCATGGCACACAGGACATCCATGCTACACATGACATTCATGGCACACAGGACATGCATGGTACCCAGGACTTCCATGACACACAGGACATCCATGGTACACAGGACATCCATGACACACAGGACATCCATGGTACCCAGGACATCCATGGTACACAGGACATCCATGACACACAGGACATCCAGGGTATACAGGACATCCAGGGTACACAGGACATCCATGACACACAGGACAACCATGGTAAACAGGCCATCCATGGTACACACAACATCCATGGCACACAGGACAACCATGGCATACAAAACATCCATGGCACACAGAACAACCATGGCACACAGTACAACCATGGCACACAGGACATCAATGGCACACAGGACAACCATGACACGCACATAACATTTATGGCACACAGGACAACCATGGCATACAAAACATCCATGGCACACAGAACAACCATGGCACACAGTACAACCATGGCATACAGGACATCAATGGCACACAGGACAACCATGACACGCACATAACATTTATGGCACCAAGGACACACAGAACAACCATGGCACACAGTACAACCATGGCATACAGGACATCAATGGCACACAGGACAACCATGACACGCACATAACATTTATGGCACCAAGGACATCCATGGCACACAGGACAACCATGACACGCACATAACATTTATGGCACACAGGACATCCATGGCACACAGGACAACCATGACACACACATAACATCCATGGCACACAGGACAACCATGACACACACATAACATTTATGGCACACAGGACATCCATGGCACACAGGACAACCATGACACTCACATAACATCCATGGCACACAGGACAACCATGACACACAGGACAACCATGGCACAAAGGACAACCGTGGCATCCACGACAACCATGGGACAACCATGGCACACAGGACAATCATGGCCTCCTAGATGCGCTGACTCACCTCCCCCGCTCCTGTAGCAGAGGTAAGAGAAGCGGACCACGTTGCTCATACCGATGCACTGACCCGCGCAGGCCAGCACGAACTCCAGCCGCCCGTTCCACGTGCCCCTCTCCGGCATACTCTCCTCCACCTCGCCGTCCAGGGCCGGATTGTCGGCCTCCAGAAGTGTGGGATTGTTCACAGGCAGGTCATCCTCCACAGATGGTGCACGGGTCTGTGGGATCAGCTCTATCCGCACATCGTGGTCTGTGTAGCCGTGCTGCCGGCAGCTGGGCTGATGGTGTAGCTGATTCTTCATAGTTAGGGATGGGCAGGAAGGGGGCAGAGAAAGTATGGTCGTGTCGTTGATGAGGAGGATGTTCTGAAGACAGAATCTGCAGTGAAGTAACCAGATGTGGTGTCTATTACTGAGTACCCTTCAGATGACTTTCCATTGAAGGTGAGACAAGAGAGATTTACGCAGAAATTAACGGAGTATGTGTTTGTCACAGATCTGCTTGTATTTTCTCAATATAGGAAAAGGGGATTGGCGTGGAAAGTCTTGAAATGTCTCTCCAGACATCGACCGGGTATTTTGTTTATGGCCGTAACACTTTTTGTTGGTTGAGGATATTTCTAATACATGTAAATGCGGAACCTGAATTCTGATACAGCTTGAACGTTCAAGGTCAAAGTAACAATAACCTCATCAGAGATTTGCAGAACCTTGAATATTAGCAGACAAAAAAGATTGTCATGGTCACTTTGGCTACGAATGAATTGCGACGGTTTTGTAGCTCTGATGACGAAAATCATCAGAGGAAAAACTCTTACTCAGTTGTTCGCCTGCCTGCTGCCGGCAACATCTTCTTCTTTCCCTTCACTACCGCCTTCATCATTTTGAAGATTCTGTAGACTATAAGGGGGTTTGCATGAAGTTGAAGGTACTTGAGATAGTGTTTGCTGGGCCGGGGGATGCTGGGGGATGGGGGTGAGGACAGGGGGAGGGATGTGGGATCAGATTAGGGATTTGAAGCCCTCAGCAGGAAGGCTGTTCCAGTCGGGTATGGTCCTGGGGAAAAAGGATTTCTGTCTATACGGAGTCCTGCAGCTGGAAAGGTGGTATGTTGCTGGATGGGACCGTCGGGTTCCTTTGGGTGCAGAAGGATTCTGAGAGGGTTTGTGACATGTTTGGGAAAGCTATCTACCATGCATCTGTTAACACGCTTGTAACCGAGATTGAAACTACTGTAAACGCCATGTCACTGGTTTCGTTGAGGGAAAATTTGTTGTAACACAATTTACTGTTCAGGAAATGATTCAGTGCTTAGAATTCAGAATGTTGAAAGATGATTGTTTCCAGGCAGACTTTGTGTCTGATTTTGTGATAGCGTTACGGTTATCTCAGAACAAAGCAGGCGTAGAAAGCTGTACCGAATAGAAATACTGAAGAATGAAATGTGGGAAAACCAGCCATACGCTTATCAACCACTGACAACGCCATCCAGTGACGATGTGATGAAACCTGGGTCCTTTAAAAGTTTGTCGTCACAAACTCTTGTGCATGACGTCAGTGCATGTGGCCTGAGGCTATCACAACACACACACACACACACACACACATTTCAGTGGAGAACTAGTACTGTTTGTAACAATTCATTCTAAAAGAAACACGAGCACATAAAGAACTTTTTCTGCATCATGAAAACAATCAACAAGGGTAAAAGATCGTTCAATCTCCACTGAAGTGAAACCCCCCTACATTGACGGCAAACCTGGACCATTGAACATTCTCTTGAGTGGCTGCCTTTTAGCCAGCTCCCTGCGTTGCAGGTGAGAGGACTGGAGAATTGTCCCCCCTTTAACATTGTTCGCACAAATAAAGAAATAAAATTAAAAAAAAAGCAAAACGTATTTCGAAGATACTGGTCTGGGCCATGACAGGTAATATAACAAACTAGGGTCTGCGTCAGTCTGCATGTTTTGTTTTCTAACAGGCTTCTTTGAATGGTCGGCAACAGCGAAAACAGTGCTTCATCTTCCAGCAATATTCAATTCAATTCAATTCAGTTCAATCAACTTTATTGTCCATCGGAAATTTTTCTTTTGCTCCACATCATTTCGCAAGTACGTAAGACCTTACAAAGAGACATTATAAATCATTACATAAAAGCCTGTGTTAGTATATGTATTTGTATATACATCAACACTCACACACCCCTCCCCACCCCCCACACATACACCTGCACACACACCACACACACACACACACACACACCACGCACGCACGCACGCACGCACGCACGCACGCACACACACACACACACACGCATACACACATAAAATAAACATTAAATCCATAAGACTAAAACATTACATAGATTATAAAAGCAATACATAAAAACACACACTCACCCGCACCAATGCCCAAACACTAAAAACACACACACACACACATGCGCGCACGCGCGCACACACACACACACACACACACACACATACACACACACACACACACACACACACACCACACACACACACACACACACACAGAGTCGTAGTCACAGTAAAAGCATAATATTACAGACTAAACTGTTCATGTCTAAGAGACAAGGGTCATGGCAGTCGATCACAGGCTTTAGAGTTTAAAATGCTAATGGCACTTGGTATAAAAGACTTCCTGAAGACATTCTTCTGTGCTCTGGGCATTCTGTAGCGTCTTCCTGATGGAAGTTTTTCAAAGTGGCAGTGGAGTGGGTGTGAGGGATCAGAAGTAATATTCACAGATTTCCTGATTACAGAAACAGTACAGACTTCTCTGAGAGCAGGTTGCTTTTTCCCTATAACCTTACTTACCTGATTGACAATTCTGGCGAGCTTTGCTCGCTCTTTCTCTGAAAGATTTCCAAACCAGACAGTAATGTTGAATGACATTAGACTTTTTATTACACAAAGGACACGTCAAGGCATGGCTCATAAAAGATTTGTTTGTGGAAACGATGCGTGGTCTAACTAGATATCTAAACTTTGTCATTATACATTTTAATGTTAATCACATTCATTTGTAAATAATGTTTCAAATTACAATTATGGCTCAACGACCTACAAATGAAATCTACGAGTATTATTAATACGTTCATTCCAGTTGTACTATCTGCATTCTGAAATGGTGACGACAAACTTTTACAGGATCACGGTTTCATTTTCTGTAACTTGATGAAACCAAACATATCTAAAACCATTGTCATACAAACGAGCCCATAACCCGAAATTTAGTTTTATGACTAAAAGTACCTGTAACATCTTTTTTCAATATGCAGGTTACAGACTCTGAGTCTAAAAGCCGCAGGACAGTTCACTATAGGAGCTTCACCGTGTCCAAGGCACCCCATAACAGTAGGCAGAGCCAGCCCTCACTTTCCACTGCATTCACTTCCATAAACTCCGGGACCAGGCTGCTTTCAATTCAGTAGTGGGGCGACCATCCCCAACTCGGCGGGTCCCCGGGTGGCGGATAGGGGAATGGCCCTCAGATATGGGGGTTAGCTGCGATATAAGTCAGGCTTGCCTGGCAGAATAAGCAGTCCCGGACCAACTGGCGATGTTCCTATCAGGACGGGGTGGGTCAACAGGTGGCACTGTTGTCCTCACTGAAATACCCCATGTGTCCTATGACGGGCTCATCATGCGGTCAAGAGGCGCGGTATAACCTCTAGCCCCGGGGTGGGATCCCCGGAGAAACAATCCCCCCTGTGCTCACAGGGCAGGACGCACGGGCCATGAGCTAAGGGTGAGGCACCCCGAAAGAAAACTCCAGCTGAAGACGGAGGTATCGGGCCACTGGCGCAGCTTAAACCACGATACCACGCATATACGCCTCCATGATGATGCAGTCCACAGAATTTCGATGTGGCGCTCGACCTTCGGAGACCCGCCGGGGAGGTCGGGAGCCGGGCCCTATGCCTCAAAGGGGCCCACCCCAAGCGGTCGGTGGTCAGACAAAGAAATTCTGCATGTCAATGCGACGAAGAAGGAGACCTCATCCTCCTGCTAATGCCAAGCAAACGGTACCACCCAGAATGCTCAACATTCTCCAGTGGAATGCAGAAGGGGTGCATAAAAAGAAACTTGGCTTGGCAGAAAGGATGCATCAAGAAAATATTGATATCGCATGTGTCCAAGAGACACATTTGACCGTAAACCATCGCTTTCAAGTGAGGGGTTACGAGACCATCAGGTTGGACCGTGAGGAAAGAAACAAAGGAGGGGTGCTTATCTTGGTGCGGAATTCCATCGCCGCACAAGAACTCAAGATCAACACCAATCAACAGGCAGAGATCCAAGGTATTGATATAGTCCTTAAGGAACGCAACATCAGGATCTACAATGTCTATTGCCCTCAAGATCGTGATCTTTCCCTCACATACATGAACATCCCAGACAACAACTGCGTGGTGGTGGGTGATTTTAACAGTCACTCAGAGAGATGGGGCTATGAGGAGACGGACAAGAGAGGCGAAGAAGTTGAGGATTGGGAGATTGACACACATCTTCATCTCATTAATCAAGAAGATGATGAACCCACCTTTTACTCTAGACGCTGGATGACCACATCAACACCAGATCTAGCGTTCGCCACCAACGACCTGTTCGTCAGGACCACAAGAACAGTCCTCAACCAGCTTGGAGGAAGTGACCACAAGCCCGTCAAACTCTCTATCAACCTCAACTTACAGTGTCCACAAGCAAAGTGTTTTCCCCGCTGGAATTACAGAAAGGCGGACTGGACTCTCTTCGAGACCCTCACTGATACACACACAAAGCCAATCAACATCAGGCAGAAGGACTCAAACAAGATGGTTCGAGACTTCACAAAGGCCGTCTTGAAAGCTGCTACAGAATCCATCCCAAGAGGAGCACGTAAAGATTACAAGCCCTACTGGACGGAGGAACTCCAGAATCTGGAAGATGCTGTTACGGAAGCCAGGGACAGAGCAGAAAAGCAGCCATCACTGGAGAATAACATAGCGCTGAAGGAAGTAACTGCCAGATACAAGCTGTCCTGCGCACAAGCTGCAAGAAAAAGCTGGCAAGAGAAAACTGAAAGCCTAAATCTCGACAGGGATGGCAGCAAGCTGTGGAAACTGGCTAGAACCCTCTGTAATGAAACAACAAGTCACACCACTATAACAATACAAGAGAATGGAAATTACCTCTCTGGAAAGAAAGCAGCAGACCACTTCATAGACGTCTATGAAAACATCAGCAATCTGGAAGTCCCTCCTGAACATAGAGCTGCAGTGCACAGGGCCCAAGGTGAACTTCATGAGGAAGAGCCCCAAGAGGAAGTCATGACCACAGCTTTCACAGAGAAAGAGCTGGAGGAAGCGTTGCAGAGCCTCAACCTGAAGAAGTCACCTGGACCAGACGGAATCACAAATGAAATGATTCTGCATCTTGGGATGAAGAGCAAGGCAGTCCTTCTAAAAATCTTTAACTCCAGCTGGAAGACAGGATCAGTACCACAGTGTTGGAGGGAAGCAGACATGATCCCCATTCACAAAAAGGGAAAGGACAAGTCGAAGGCTGACAGCTACAGACCCATCAGCCTTACAAGCTGCTTAGGAAAGCTGATGGAGAGACTTGTCAACACAAGGCTTGTCTGGCACCTTGAGGAGCATCAGCTGCTGAGCCCTGAACAGGCAGGCTTCCGCCAACACAGATCAACAGAAGACCAGATCACATTCATCACGCAAAGCATTGAGGACGCTTTCCAAGAAAAGAAGAACACGCTTGCTGTCTGGATTGACATGGAGAAGGCGTTCGACAAAGTCTGGAAGGACGGACTTAGGCTCAAACTACGGCGATGTGGTGTGTCTGGGGGGATGTACACCTGGATCAGCCAGTACCTACACAATCGCCAAGCCCGAGTCAAGATTCAGGGCCAGAAAAGCAAGAAGAAGGTGCTGAGACAGGGAGTACCACAAGGAGGAGTCCTTTCGCCAACGTTGTTCCTCATCTTCATAGATGACATCGTCAGAGAACTGCCAAAAGGGGTCAGAGGAGCGATCTACGCAGATGACCTGGTGCTTTGGTGCTCTGAAGAGTACACCACCACAGCACAGGTACGCCTCCAGACTGCGCTCAACAAGATCAGCGACTGGACCAAGGAATGGCTTGTCTCTGTCAACTCAAGCAAAACAACCTACACAGTCTTCAGCCTATCCAGCAAGAAGCAAGAGGCGAAGCTGACACTGAACAACCAAAGGCTTGCAGAGGAACCCACACCTACCTACCTGGGAGTGACCTTTGATCGCAGGCTCACTTGGAAACAGCAGATCACCAGATGCTGTAGCAAGGCCAAGTTGAGACTGGCGATCATGAGGAAACTTGCGGGGACGAACTGGGGGGCTGACGAACGTATCCTGAAGAGACTCTATACAGGGAGAGTCCGACCTGTAGTTGAGTACGGGACATCAGCATGGGCATCTGCTGCAAAGTCTAACCTCAACCACCTCAATAAGATACAGAACCAAGCTCAGCGTGTCATAATTGGCGCCATGAGATCCACCCCAATCCTGAAGATGGAAGAGACCACTGGGCTACAGTCATTAGAGGACAGAAGGGACACAAAGATCCTCATCCAAGCAGCAAAATTCAAACGCCTTGAAAACCATCCAATGAACAACAGAATGAGCAGACCCACCAAGAGCCGGTTGAAAAGAGGCAGCTTCATCTGCCAGTCAAGACGCCTTGAAAGACAAAGCCCAGTCTTGATGGAACACGAAGCAAAGCCTATCCCGGCAAATGTCACCCACCCATCTTGGAAGAGGCAGGTGTTCCCAACAGTCGTCACCAGCATTCCCGGAGTGGAGAAGAGAGGAATACAGTCAGACACCCAAAGGAAGGCCCTGGCCATGGAGTACATCTGCAACCAATATCCCCAGGAAGACTGGACCCATGTCTTCACAGATGGCTCCGCCACAGAGGCAACGAGGGATGGTGGAGCTGGAATCTTCCTTCGATACAAAGACGGAGATGAAGAAATTGCAATTCCAACAGGAAAATACTCCACCAACTTCCGAGCTGAGCGAGAAGCCCTCTGTGAGGCAGCCACAACAGTCTTGCAGAACTCCAAAAGAACAACAGGGCAGGTGGTGGTCTTCTCTGACGCTCTCTCCGTGCTCCAAGCCCTCAAGAACTCCCGCTGCAAAGAACAGAACCATATCACTTCAGCCCTTGTTGCCCTGAGTGCCAGAGTGGAGAAAGTGATGATACAATGGGTACCAGCACACTGTGGCATCAGAGGCAACGAAAAAGCGGACATTCTGGCAAAAGATGGTGCACAGAAGGAGCAGGCCAACAACCTGGTGTCATACGATGAAATTAAGACAATCATCAAGGCACAACAAGGAATAAAATGGCGCCTCCTGCATCCCAAATACAACCCAGAAGACACATACCATTTGCTGGGACGACGGGAACAGGTCAAGATCTTCCGCCTGAGGACTGGACACAATCGCCTGCTCCACCACATGCACACAAAATTTGGCATTGGACAGAGTGGAGAGTGCCCTTGTAGTGAGGGACCAATGACAACTGACCACATCCTTCAAGTCTGTACGACGTATGCAGCATCCAGGAGAAAGTACTGGCCAACACCGACAGCAGTGGAAGCCAAGCTGTATGGCACCCTGGAGGAGCTGCGACGGACGGCAGCCTTCATCGAGGACACCGGGCTGCTCATCTAACGGGATGGCGAACGAGGAAGAAGAAGACTTCCATAAACTGATTCAGGTACCTGTTCAACAGCTTGATAGACAGAGGGCTTCCAACAAGTGAAGGCCGGCGATTCTTCCTGTCAATCGCAAAGCGAGTAATAGAATTCGGCGATTCACATGGCTCGACTTATAGAATAATGAAGCAGAGATATAAAAAAAAGATGTAAACTGTTTTCTAATTCATCTTCGATCCGTTTACAATCCATTCTATCCTCGAGAGAGAGAGAAAAAAAATATAGGCCAAACATTGACTTCAAGGACAAGAGGTCAAAAAACAAGTCTTGTTCTTATTGAGTTCGCCCATTAATTTGCTTTCCCCACGGAACAGAAATACTAACGTTCACTGATTAGAAGAGAACGCCGTCAGATTTTTTTTTGTTTTCATTCTCGTTTCCAGCCTCTACAAAATCGACGAGTAGTCCGAACGCTACCAAATTCTGAAAATAGACTGATCATTCAAATCTAGAGCCCTCACTACTGTTGTACGCGTTCATCCATGTTGCAGTTTGACCAATTACCAGAGTAGAAAGAAACTCGTGGAGAGCGTGGCAGCAGAGAGTCCTCAGAAGAGAAGCCCCCTTCAAGCAAGTGTTTCGGCCCTTATCTCCTGACACTCTAGGGGGGTTGGGCCACACCCGGTTCATGACTCCGGATGTCCCTCTGCTGCCCCTTTTTTTTTTCCCATCTTGGGACGAGCCATGGCTGGGATTCGAACCCATGACCCTCTGGACATGCTCATTTTCCACTTAATGACTCGCGCTTTAACCACTGAGCCACAGGGACACCTGATATTTGTAGGGAAATTAAGCCTTATGAAGTTCACTTTTGTTCCTCCTTGACCAGATCCAGCTTGAACACCTCTCTGCCGCTTCTGCCATTGCTTTCAGGGCTCTGGTTTTTTTCCTTCCCTGCAACTGAGAGCTGTTTCATGAGGCTGTATGCAGACGTTCCTACAAACCCCCTAGCTCCAATTTCTGCAGTGAGGACTTTGACCTGATAGCCTTCTCTCCTCAGGCTGTTTGCCAGATCAGCATACTTTTCAGTCTTGTAGATTTGAGCTGCCTCCATTCTGTTCTCATATGGCACCGTGAGCTCGATCATGATCAGCTGCTTGGTTGACTTAGAGTGGACTACTATGTCTGGTCTCATGCCACTCTTGCTGATGATCTCTGGGTGACTCTTCCATTCTGGGAGGTCTGCAGTGCACTCCCAGTCATCTGCCCCGTCCAGCAGACTCTGCCTGCATGTTTCGAGTGGCACTGTTGTTCTTGGCCATGATTTGC
>CM065721.1:11389016-11394016 GCA_033310375.1 Conus canariensis | reverse complement strand
CTCTCTCTCTCTCTCTCTCTCTCTCTCTCTCTCTCTCTCTCTCTCTCTCTGTGTTTTGACCTGAGTTTTTTCGTTTGGCATGGGGGGTCTAAAGATCAAACAGGGAATCAGTTATTTCCAACACGAAGATATCACATTCACTTTATATATATATATATACATAACTCCAGAAACACGAGCGAATTTTCAATAACTTTTTCTCCCTGACATCCAAAATGACAGACATAAAAAAATCCACAGAATAATTCTCGCCAGATCGCGTTCAGTCAGCAAATAAATCCATGACAGGCTGGTGCCATTATATCCATTATGGCCGGAATTTACGAATGGACAACTTCCTCCACACACATTCACAAAGCTATCAAGTTATCGTAATGTTGGTTTAAGGCAACTCAAATGATATTAATGTAAATCAGAAAATAAATACACGTTTATAGATACAAACATGCACTCATCTAGCCGATGCAAATCGAAAGATCAGGTTACCCGCATCATGCTTGTATATATATATACTCTCCAGTGAGCATGTGTCATACTTTTAGTATACAAGAGAACAATATTTGGCTCACATCTTTTCAGCTAAGCATTTTGAACAATGCTTTTCCCACCTTGTGTGTAAATAATAATTTCTGTAGTGAGATAGTTGTTATATCTGATTGAATGAAGGTCTGAATGGTGTATGAAAGCGCTACGAGTAGTTTTTAACTAAAACTGCACTGCACAAATACAATTTATCATTGTCATCATCATCATTAGCAGTAGTAGTAGTTGTTGTAGTAGTAGTAGTAGTAGTAGTAGTAGTGGTGGTGGTGGTGGTAGTAGTAGTAGTAGCAGTAGTAGTAGTGTTATCATTATCATCATCACTATCATCATCATCATTTGTTCAAAAAGAAGCCAATGCAGTGTTTTAAGGAAACGTGTACAGTTTTGAGATTTACGTGCTTCAAAGACAAGTTTGCGACAGAATTTTGAACTCGCTGCAAAAAAACAACAACAACAAACAAACACACGAACATGCGTAGACTTTGCAGGCAAACAGCAAGAAGCGAAGTACTATCATCCAGTCGAGACAGAAAACATGTACTGTCTTGGGTTGCAATGAATATGAGGTATCAGCGAATGACACCGATGGATCATAGTTCAATCTGGAGACTTTCACAGCAGTCCAGGAAGACACAGTTCGGTTGGTGACTCTAGACGACATAGAGGAGGCCAGGCAGCGGCTGCAGAGAACGGGGCTGGTGGTTCGAACCCCCGTGCTGCGTGATGTGCAGGGCGTCTTCCCTGAGGTGGGCAACACTCGTCTGCATCTGAAGATGGAGAACATGCAGAACACGGGTCAGTGGTCCATTCATGTCTGTCTGTCTGTCTGTCTGTCTGTCTCTGTCTCTGTCTATCTGTTTGTCCTCTCTCTCTCACTCTCTCTTTCTTTCTTTCTTTCTTCTCTTTCTCCGTCTCTCTCTGCCTCTCTCTGTCTCTCTCTCTCTCTCTCTCTCTCTCTCTCTCTCTCTCTGCCTCTCTCTGCCTCTCTCTGTCTCTCTTCTCTCTCTCTCTCGCTCGCTCGCTCGCTCGCTTTCTCGATTGCTCCCTATTTAGTTTGTCATTCCAGCGATTTTGAATCCGCTCTTCAAACGATTTATGCATCAACACTTTTCTCCTTCCTTTCGGTATTTATGTAACATTATGTCGTTATTTTTTCATATTTATTTTGTATTAAATGTTCATAATGATTCACAATATCCATTTTTGAAATCCACTGATGATATCCGTCTGGTATACACACACACACACACACACACACACACACACACACACACACACACACACACACACACATATATATATATATATATATATATTATATATATATACAATGAACTAATAAATTCCAAGGATAAGTACCGAGCACCATTCCAGCAACTTACAGAGCAGCTTGGTGTTGCAATGACTGCAAGAAATATTGAATTATAAACAAAGCTTGCTCTTATGTCTTAGATTGAAAAATAGGGGGAGATAAGCATACAAATCTGCAGTGGTAGATAATTCTGCCTAACTAACAGTATGTGCTTGAGTGGGTGAATGGGGAAAAATAAAATAAATGCTTTTCAAAATGAGCTTCAAAGACAAGTTTGCGACAGAATTTTGAACTCGCTGAAAAAAAACAACAAACAAACGCACGAACATGCGTAGACTTTGAAGGCTCATCCCCAAGCGGGGATCGATAGAGACGATGGAGAGACTGAGGGCAGGTACGAGGAGGAGGAGAAGGGATGGGAAGAAAACGTGGTGATAGACTAGATATTCCTTACGTAATTTCCAACATCATGTATACCATGTACATACTCATCTTCCACCATCTTGTCAAACATCACTATAATGCATATAGGTATACACCAATTACACAAATATAGTACACACTTACGCATGTGCTCACACATAATTACACACACACACACACACACACACACACACACACACACACACACACACACACAACAGACACACACACACACACCACACACACACACACACACACACACACACACACACACACACACACACACACACACCTCAGATCTCAACAACAAACGTGAAGTTTTTAATGCTGCAAATCTTTCAAGTCTTCACAATGTCAAAAATGTCTCCTTTGTGTCTCACGAAAACATCAACAGCAAGAGACAATACATGCGGGACAACATTCATCCCTCCACAAGAGGCTCGAGCGTTTTTGCCGGCAACCTTGGCCGCCATCTGCATTACCTGTTCTGGACGAAACAAAGGCGGCATCATCAGAACATCCCAAGAGAACGCCATCAGGACGGCAGACTGAGACCTCGGTACTATCACATGGACCACTTTCTGCCCGTGCCGCCTTTCCCACCGAGAAGTCCTGACATCTTTTTCGACTGGTTCCCGTGATCGTCTTCTACCAGCTGAATGATAGCATCTCTCCAATTCGCCATTACTGAAACCACTCTACAAATGTAGTTTAATTAAATCTCGTGTTTTCTTTTTTTTCCATTGTTGTGCTTGTAGTTTGTTTCAAAGTTTAACGTGTATTTATCGAGACTTCTTATTTCTTTTTTTTTTTCTTAAGCTTTTGAATGTCATCTGTATCAATGACCAACAAATCAAAAATAGACATTTTACAATGGAACTGTCGATCAGTGTCAACCAATATCGCGAACTTTCAAGAACACATAGAGAATAACTCCTATACAGTGCTTATTCTTCAGTCACTAAATGTGTCCAAGATGAACTTACCACGTCTCGCTCATTTCTTCTACCCTCCAGTGTATCATCTCTCTGACGAAACAGGAAAAGTGAACTGTGCCATCTATATACATGAAAAGCTATCTTACCATCCAATTTCAACGCCAGTACCATCGACTGCGCCAAATATCCACTCTTGTGCAGCTTGTGTCAAATTTGATAACTCATTAATTTTAAATGTTCTTTCTGTTTATCTCCCTAAAGGTGTTGATGATTGTAACAGTGACTGGCTACGTACCCTGGGTACCCAAAATGAAAAGTGGCTAGTAGCCGGTGACTTTAATGAACACGCCCCATTTTGGGATAGTGGCTGCCCTAAGGTTAGCTCCAATCGTCTAGTGGAGAATATTTCGGACTTGGCACTCTTTCTTCTAAATGATGGAACCATAACTAGATTGCCTGACGTTCCTAGCCACAAACGATCTGCTATTGACCTGTCTTTGATTTCGCCATCACTAGCGACTAGCTGTACTT
Source organism: Conus canariensis (assembly GCA_033310375.1). Taxonomy (NCBI): domain Eukaryota; kingdom Metazoa; phylum Mollusca; class Gastropoda; order Neogastropoda; family Conidae; genus Conus; species Conus canariensis. The sequence continues at coordinate 11,390,269 of CM065721.1, read as the reverse complement.
GGCAAGTTCATAATAACACTTTAGGCAGCGATCACCTCCCAATTACCATTTCCTTGAGAGGATTTACAATTTTGCATGATGATACAAGGGATAAAATCCCAAAATTTGATTATAAACGAGCTGACTGGGATAAATTCAAGTCCATTTTAATGTCCTTTAATGTAGTCTGCTGGAGAACCCAGATATTGATAAAATGTATGTAACTTTTCTGAATCGGTCTTGAAAGCTGCAACCGAGGCAATTCCAAAATTTAGTCAGACAAAATCCTCTAAACATGCTGGCAAGGTCTGGTGGACGGAATCCTGCAAAGATGCTGTTAATAAAAAAAAAATCAAAGTTCAAAATACACGCAGAAGACAAAAAAGTAGATGACTTACTCCCATGAAACGGACAAAAAATGAAAGTACTAGGATTATAGAGAAAGCCAAAAGCGATTACTGGTCATCATTTTGTGTAAATGAAGTTAATGATAACAAAGATTTTTAAAAAGTATGGACAAAGATACACAAAATGAAACATGGAATACATTTACCCGCTTATCCAATCACCTTAGGGCATGAACAAATCCCAACATCAGCTCAAAAAGCTGAACTGTTTGCTGATTTTTTTGCAAAAAATAGCTTCAAATTAGTCTCTCAGACAAGTGCAGAACTTTGAGGGAAGACCAATCAAATAACCATATCTATTCTGACCCAGAAGAAAACAATGAACACTATTTAAATGCAGAAATAACATTAGAAGAATTAAGAAATGCTATATCGTCATTGCCAACAAAGAAAAACATCAGCTGGTTTAGACGCAGTCTCAAACGAAATGTTAAGGAACCTCCCAATCAATTTTACAACATTTCTGTATACCATTATGAAAAAAATGTTGGATAGATGGGAAGACTCCGTCTGTTTGGAAAGATTCTGTCATTGTGCCCATTCTCAAGCAGGGCAAACCTAACACTGATATTAATAGTTATCGTCCTATCGCTCTCACCTCTCATACTGGTAAACTAATGGAAAAAATTGTATTCAATAGACTTACTTATCATTGTGAAAAAAACGGACATATTCCTACTGCTCAGGCTGGGTTTAGAAAAGGCGATCGACTGTTGATCACCTTGTAAAGCTTACAACTCAGATAAAACGTCAATTTGCCCGGAGAAAAAATGTACTTGCAACTTTTTTCGATGTCAAAAAGGCGTATGATCAAGTCTGGCACGAGCGACTTTTGTACAAACTTAAAATGATAGGTCTCTCTGGTCA
>CM065721.1:11361516-11381516 GCA_033310375.1 Conus canariensis | reverse complement strand
TTAGCATCAGCAGCGCTTTCAAAACTCAAGACTATCTGACACAGCAACATGTGTTTCAGTTCAAAAGTAAGAATGATGCGCACACTAGTGGTGTCGATGTTTCTCTGTGCTGATAAAAGGCAAATCCTGGCAACAGGTCTACAAAGACGAATTCAGCTTTGGAATGACATGCAACCACAAAATCCTACGCATCCCCTTCCAAGACTATGACGTTGTCATCGATGAAGAAGTGCGCAAAAGAATCGAGGCAGCCATTGGTCCCTTAACGAACACTGTAGTGATGTGGTTTCAAAGTAAGGTGACTGTAGGTGGAAACTGAAACAAGGGCAAAAAGGCAATTGCTGTGCCCCCAAGCAAAGGAACAAACGAATCACGCTTTCTGATTTGTTCCCTCGTTTGGCGGCGCAGTAACTTTGTTTGTTGCTCTTGTAATGGTATGGTCAGCCGCATCTTTCGAGTATAGCACTGTGCAGATACAACAGAAGGGGCAGACAAAGAAAAAGGTGGGTAGACAATATCCAGGAATGGTCAGGCCTGACGTTTGGCAATTCTCAGACAACGGCAGAGGACAGACAGGATTGTCGTTTCAAATGATGCCCCCAACGACCTTAGAGTTAAGGGACTGATGATGAATGATGATGATCAAATTTCAGCATTGCCAACCCCTTGGCCACTGTCTGTCCCCAGCGAACGCGATGCAGGAAAGTCTGCGAGTGGGGCATGCTGTATCCATGGACACCAAGTCTGTAGCAGCTGGTTTGTCTATTCCTTGCATAGGTGAGTACAGGACTGACAATTCCGCTCTTTTCATGTACCAATCAGAGGACGTTGGCATTTAAAGAACATGGAAGGGTGCAGAAGGGGGAGAGGGGGTGGGAGGTTATACCGGTAATCCAGATTATTCAGTTGATTTTAAAGGAAACGAAATGAATACGAGACTAGGTTGTCTACACATTTTTTCCCATTTCTCTCTCTCTCTCTCTCTCTCTCTCTCTCTCTCTCTCTCTCTCTCTCTCTCTCTCTCTCTCGTGACCCACACACACACACACACACACACACACACACACACACACACACACACACACACACAAAATCTGTCTAGACAATTGTTCACATTACACATGTCTAGAAAAGAGAGTGCGTGCGTGCGTGTGTGTGTGTGTGTGTGTGTGTGTGCGGCGCGCGCGCGCGCGCACGCGCACGCCCGTGGGCTTTAATTCAATGTGTATCTACTACACTATGTGACTTGAAACCCAAAAAAGGCTGTTTGCCTGTTTGACACACGTTTGACAGACATATGCAGCGCAAGACAAAAAGCGCAGAGTGGGCAGAAAAGGATTAGATTGTGTGGGCCTATGTGTGTGGGTAGGGGATGGGGAAGGGTGCGTTGGACTGTCATGTTTGACCCAAAGATTCCCTCCCTTCACCCTGCACCATTTATGTCCCTTCCTCTACAGGCAAGCTGTGCTACGCTCACTGCCGGCAGTACGTGGAAGACGTACTTCTGGTGTCCGACCAAGAAATCCTGCAGTGCATGCGCACTCTGCTGGATCGAGGCATCAAGGCGGAACCCTCAGGCTGTGCTGCCATGGCGGCCATGTTGAACGGGCGTGTGCCGGATGTGGAGGGGAAGGAGGTGGTGGTGGTGATCACAGGAGGCAACGTCACTGTGGAGGAAATGAACGTGCTGCTGTCCTCTCCATTGGATGGTTGTGCATGAGTGGAGCTGGTAGCTAGCCAGGTCTGGAGTCTCCAACAATGGATTCCACTGACATTGATAACACTTGACTGGGTCTTTTTCAGAACAACTATTTATGTGCGTGCAACCTGCACGAAAGCTGCCATTCGAACAAAGAAACTGAAGTCATGTCGACCTCAATACAGAACAAAACTTTGGTATCAGTCAGTAAGACAATAATGCTTTAATATGAACATAGATACCTGCCTGTAAGCTTTGGTATTCGACCCAGTTGACATTTGTGTATCGTTTTCGGTCGTCGCTGTACGAAAGTAGCCTACACGTAAATAGTCTCGCATTTGACAATTGCGAGTTTTTCACGTTTTCTACGTTCAGCTAACTGTATGTGGTCGCATGCGCTTCTGCTTTGCACGTTCGATTCCGTGTTTTCATTATCCCCGCTTGCTTGAATTAAAAAAAACTCTCCGTGTGATCGAAGTCATTACTGAGTCGGCATCAGTTTAAAGAATCGTCATTACGGAAGGGAAGCAAGCCTCGCGAGGGTTATCTGCTCGTGATCACGGAAAGCGATCCTGAATGGACATTGCAAGCAATATTGGTAAGGGATGATAACCCACAAGAACTATTACTCTAATCTTTCAACTGTCCATTCGCGAGGTAGGGGGACAGGTCCTGCCAATGCTTAAAACAGCGTTGATCAGCCCTCAACCCCCAAAACGTGCTACATAATGAAGACCGCAAATGTATCCAGTTTCGGGATAGGAACTAGGCAAAATAAAAGCAGATTATTTATCTGACAGATAATAAACAAACACACAGCACCAAACAAATGATGTTTGTGCACAGCCATTCAGACACCCAAACAGTACAAAACAAACAAAATCTACTAGAAACCATGAACAAACAAGCTAATCCAAACGAAGGAAGGCAATGACTTACCTGTCTCTTGAGGAAGAGCACGTCAACATAGCAATCCAGTCTGCGAAGGTACCCCAAGTGAAGAAAAGTCACCATCACAAGCGATGTCCATATCCAGCAGTTAATCCAGTCAGTGAAGGTACTCCAAGAGAAAAAACATCACAGGCGAAGCACACATACACCACGTAATCCAATCACTGAAGGAATTCCGAGTAAAAAACATATCACAAATCACCACAACCGAAGCACATACAGACAGAAAGGCAGACAGATGACAAACAGAAAGATAGATTAAAATAACTAAAGAATAAGATTAGGAGAAGAACGGATAATACAAGGAGATAGGATCTAGGCAAAATAAAAGCCAATTATTTATCTGACAGATGATAAACAAACACACAGCACCAAGCAAATGATGTTTGTGTACAGCCATTCAGACACACAAACAGTACAAAACAAACAATATCTACGAGAAACCATGAACAAACATCCTAATCCAAATGATGAAAGGCAATGACTTACCTGTCTCTTGATGAAGAACACGTCATCATAGCAATCCAGTCTGTGAAGGTACTCCAAGGAAGAAAAGTCACCATCACAAGCGAGGTCCACGTCCAGCAGTTCATCCAGTCAGTGAAGGTACTCCAAGTGAAAGACACATCACAGGCGAAGCACACATACACCACGTAATACAATCACTGAAGGAATTCCGAGTAAAAAACATATCACAAATCACACAACCGAAGCACATATATTCCAGGTAATCCAGTTACTGAAGGTACTCCACGTGACAGACATCACAAATCACCACAATTGTAGCACAAGCAATGTATTCCGGGTAATCCAGTCTCTGATGGTTCTCCAAGTGTGTGCAAATCACATTTAATCACACCAGAAGCACAAAACACTCCGTAATCCAGTACGTGAAGGTTCACCAAACGAAACAATATCCACCAGGTCATTCACTTGGTGAAGGTACTCTAGGTGTAAAACAAATCATCATTTATCACAACACCACCCGAATATACTCCACTTTATCCTGTGAATATAGGGACACCAAGTGATAAACAAATCACAACTAATAACATATGAAGCACATATATCCAGGTCATGCAGGTAGTCAGGAACTCTATGTAAGAAACAGGTCAAAGACAAGCACATTATACACCAAAACAATCAGTCAACCATATACTTTGAGTGACATGCAAAGCACACAAGCAAACGAAAGAAAAACAGCAGATATATTAACGACAAATAACCCGAAGAGAGAGTGAGGGGAGGTGGGGGAGGGCGGGAGAGAGAGAGAGAGAAGGAGGGAGGGAGAGAGAGAGGGGGGGGAACACACACACACACACACACACACACACAACACACACACACACACACACAACACACACACACACACACACACACAGGCAAACAAACAGACAGACAAACAGAAAGGCAGACAGATGACAGACAGAACGACTGACAGATTGAAATAACTAAAGAATGAGATTAGGAGAAGAACGGATAATAAGGAGATAGGATCTAGGCAAAATAAAAGCCAATTATTATCTGACAGATAATAAACAAACACACAGCACCAAACAAATGATGTTTGTGCACAGCCATTCAGACACACAAACAGTACAAAACAAATAAGTATTCTAGAAACCATGACAAACATCCTAATCCAAATGATGAAAGGCAATGACTTACCTGTCTCTTGATGAAGAACACGTCAGCATAGCAATCCAGTCTGTGAAGGTACTCCAAGTGAAGAAAGTCACCATCACAAGCGAGGTCCACGTCCAGCAGTTTAATCCAGTCAGTGAAGATACTCCAAGTGAAAAACACATCACAGGCGAAGCACACATACACCACGTAATCCAATCACTGAAGGTATTCCGAGTGAAAAACATATCACAAATCACCACAACCGAAGCACATATATTCCAGGTAATCCAGTTACTGAAGGTACTCCACGAAAAAAACAATCACCAACATACATTCCTATCAGTTGAGACTCCAGTGAAAATCACATCACACGAAACATAGTGGCTAATCCAGTTCCTGATGGTACTCCAAGTGTCAGCAAATCACATTACATCACACCAGAAGGACAAATCACCTGGTAATCCAGTAGCTGAAGGTAGTCCAAGTGAAAAACACATCACAGGCAAAGAACACATATACCACGCAATTCAATGACTGTAGGTATCCGAGTGGAAAACATATCACAAATCACCATAACCGAAGCACATATATTCCAGGTAATCCAGTTACGAAGGTACTCCACGTGACAAACATCACAAATCACCACAATTGTAGCACATGTAATTCGGGTAATCCAGTCTCTGATGGTACTCCAAGGTGGCGCCAATCGCATTTCATAACACCAGAAGCACAAAACACTTCGTAATCCAATACGTGAAGGATCACCAAACGAAACAATATCCACCAGCTCATCCACTTGGTGAAGGTACTCCAGGTGTAAAACAAATCATGATTTATCATATACCACCTGAATACACTTCACTTTATCCTGTGAATAAAGGCACTCCAAGTGATAAACAAGTCACAACTGATCATATATGAAGCTCATATACTCCAGGTCATCTGGGTGGTCAGGAACACTATGTAAGAAACAGGTCAAACACGAAGCAAATTATACACCAAACAATCCAGTCAACAATATACTTTGGGTGAAATGCAAAGCAGACAAGCAAACGAAAGAAAGACAACAGATATTTGGAAGACAAATAACCAGAAGAGAAAGAGAAAGGGGAGTGGGAGAGACAAAAGAGAGAGAGATGGAGAGAGAGAGAGGGGGGGGGGAGACGGGACAAAAACACACACAGACTCACACACAGACATACACACACAGTCAGACACACACACACACACACACACACACACACACACACACACACACACACACACACACACACACACACACACACACACACAGGCAAACAGGCAGACAGACAGACAGACAGAAAGGCAGACAGATGACAGACAGAAAGACAGACAGATTAAAACTAAAGAATGAGATTAGGAGAAGAAAGGATAATACAAGGTGATAGGAACTAGGCAAAATAATATCCAATTATTTATCGGACAGATAATAAACAAACACACAATGCCAAACAAATAATGTTTGTGTACAGCCATTCAGACACACAAAAAGTACAAAACAAACAATATCTACGAGAAACCATGAACAAACAACCCATTCCAAATGATGGAAGGCAATGACTTACCTGTCTCTTGATGAAGAACACGTCAGCATAGCAATCCAGTCTGTGAAGGTACTCCAAGTGAAGAAAAGTCACCATCACAAGCGAGGTCCACGTCCAGCAGTTCATCCAGTCAGTGAAGATACTCCAAGTGAAAAACACATCACAGGCGAAGCACACATACACCACGTAATCCAATTACTGAAGGTATTCCGAGTGAAAAACATATCACAAATCACCACAACCGAAGCACATATATTCCAGGTAATCCAGTTACTGAAGGTACTCCACGTAAGAAACATCACAAATCACCACGTCTGAAGCACATGTAGTGTGGCTAATCGACTTCCTGATGGTACTCCAAGTTTCAGCAAATCACATTGCATCACACCAGAAGAACAGAAGACCTGTTAATCCAGTAGCTGAAGGTACTCCAAGTGAAAAACACATCACAGACAAACAACACATATATCACGCAATTCAATGACTGTAGGTATCCGAGTGGAAAACATATCACAAATCACCATAACCGAAGCACATATATTCCAGGTAATCCAGTTACTGAAGGTACTCCACGTGACAAACATCACAAATCACCACAATTGTAGCACAAGCACATGTATTCCGGGTAATCCAGTCTCTAATGGTACTCCAAGCATGGGGCAAATCACATTTCATAACACCAGAAGTACAAAACACTTCGTAATCCAGTACGTGAAGGATCACCAAACGAAACAATATCCACCAGCTCATCCACTTGGTGAAGGTACTCCAGGTGTAAAACAAATCATAATTTATCACATACCACCCGAATACACTTCACTTTATCCTGTGAATAAAGGCACTCCAAGTGATAAACAAATCACAACTGATCACATATGAAGCACATATACTCCAGGTCATCTGGGTAGTCAGGAACTCCACCTAAGAAACAGGTCAAACACGAAACACATTATACACCAAACAATCCAGTCAACAATATACTTTGGGTGAAATGCAAAGCAGACAAGCAAACGAAAGAAAGACAACAGATATGTTGAAGACGAATAACCAGAAGAGAGAGAGAGAAAGGGGGGTGGGGAGAGAGAGAGAGAGAGAGAGAGAGAGAGAGGAGAGAGAGAGAGAGTGAGAGAGAGAGAGATGGAGACAGAGAGAGAGAGTGGGGGTGGGAGCGACAGAGGAACAGAAACAGACACAGAGACATACACACATAGTCAGAGACACGCACAGACAGGTAAACAGGCAGACAGACAGACGAGGAAGGCAGACAGATGACAGATTAAAATAACTAAAGAATGAGATTACGAGAAGAAAGGATAATACAAGGTGATAGGAACTAGGCAAAATAAAAGGCAATTATTTATCGGACAGATAATAAACAAACACACAGCACCAAATAAATGATGTTTGTGTACAGCCATTCACACACCAAAACAGTACAAAACAAACAAATATCTACTAGAAACCATCAACAAACAACCCATTCCAAATGATGGAAGGCAATGACTTACCTGTCTCTTGATGAAGAACACGTCAGCATAGCAATCCAGTCTGTGACGGCACTCCAAGTGAAGAAAAGTCACCATCACAAGCGAGGTCCACGTCCAGCAGTTAATCCAGTCAGTGAAGATACTCCAAGTGAAAAACACATCACAGGCGAAGACACATACACAACGTAATCCAATTACTGAAGGTATTCCGAGTGAAAAACATATCACAAATCACCACAACCGAAGCACATATATTCCAGGTAATCCAGTTACTGAAGGTACTCCACGTAAGAAACATCACAAATCACCACGTCTGAAGCACATGTAGTGTGGCTAATCGACTTCCTGATGGTACTCCAAGTGTCAGCAAATCACATTGCATCACACCAGAAGAACAGAAGACCTGGTAATCCAGTAGCTGAAGGTACTCCAAGTGAAAAACACATCACAGGCAAAGAACACATATACCACGCAATTCAATGACTGTAGGTATCCGAGTGGAAAACATATCACAAATCACCATAACCGAAGCACATATATTCCAGGTAATCCAGTTACTGAAGGTACTCCACGTGACAAACATCACAAATCACCACAATTGTAGCACATGTATTCCGGGTAATCCAGTCTCTGATGGTACTCCAAGCGTGGCGCCAATCGCATTTCATAACACCAGAAGCACAAAACACTTCGTAATCCAATACGTGAAGGATCACCAAACGAAACAATATCCACCAGCTCATCCACTTGGTGAAGGTACTCCAGGTGTAAAACAAATCATGATTTATCATATACCACCTGAATACACTTCACTTTATCCTGTGAATAAAGGCACTCCAAGTGATAAACAAGTCACAACTGATCACAATATGAAGCACATATACACCAGGTCATCTGGGTAGTCAGGAACTCCACCTAAGAAACACATCAAAGACGAAACACATTATACACCAAACAGTCCAGTCAACAATATACTTTGGGTGAAATGCAAAGTAGACAAGCAAACGAAATAAAGACAACAGATATGTTGAAGACATATAACCAGAAGAGAGAGAGAAAGGGGGGTGGAGAGACAGAGAGAGAGAGAGAGATGAGGAGAGAGAGAGAGAGAGAGAGGGGGGGGGCGACAGAGGGACAGAAACACACACAGACACACACAGAGACATACACAAACACTCAGACACACACACAGACACACACACACAGAGGCAAACAGGCAGACAGACAGACAGACAGACAGAAAGGCAGACAAATGACAGACAGGAATACAGACAGATTAAAATAATAAAGAATGAGATTAGGAGAAGAAAGGATAATACAAGGAGATAGGAACGAGCCAAACTAAAAGCCAATTATTTATCGGACGATAATAAACAAACTCACAGCACCAAATAAATGATGCTTGTGTACAGCCATTCACACACCCAAACAGTACAAAACAAACAATATCTACTAGAAACCATGAACAAACAACCCATTCCAAATGATGGAAGGCAATGACTTACCTGTCTCTTGATGAAGAACACGTCAGCATAGCAATCCAGTCTGTGAAGGTACTCCAAGTGAAGAAAAGTCACCATCACAAGCGAGGTCCACGTCCAGCAGTTAATCCAGTCAGTGAAGATACTCCAAGTGAAAAACACATCACAGGCGAAGCACACATACACCACGTAATCCAATCACTGAAGGTATTCCGAGTGAAAAACATATCACAAATCACCACAACCGAAGCACATATATTCCAGGTAATCCAGTTTACTGAAGGTACTCCACGTAAGAAACATCACAAATCACCACGTCTGAAGCACATGTAGTGTGGCTAATCCAGTTCCTGATGGTACTCCAAGCGTGTGCAAATCACATTGCATCACACCAGAAAACAGAAGACCTGGTAATCCAGTAGCTGAAGGTACTCCAAGTGAAAAACACATCACAGACAAACAACACATATATCACGCAATTCAATGACTGTAGGTATCCGAGTGGAAAACATATCACAAATCACCATAACCGAAGCACATATATTCCAGGTAATCCAGTTACTGAAGGTACTCCACGTGACAAACATCACAAATCACCACAATTGTAGCACATGTATTCCGGGTAATCCAGTCTCTGATGGTACTCCAAGCGTGGGGCAAATCACATTTCATAACACCAGAAGCACAAAACACTTCGTAATCCAATACGTGAAGGATCACCAAACGAAACAATATCCACCAGCTCATCCACTTGGTGAAGGTACTCCAGGTGTAAAACAAATCATAATTTATCATCATACCACCTGAATACACTTCACTTTATCCTGTGAATAAAGGCACTCCAAGTGATAAACAAATCACAACTGATCACATATGAAGCACATATACTCCAGGTCATCTGGGTAGTCAGGAACTCCACCTAAGAAAACAGGTCAAACACGAAACACATTATACACCAAACAATCCAGTCAACAATATACTTTGGGTGAAATGCAAAGCAGCACAAGCAAACGAAAGAAAGACAACAGATATGTTGAAGACATATAACCAGAAGAGAGAGAGAGAGAGAAAGGGGGGTGGAGGAGAGAGAGAGAGAGGAGAGAGAGAGAGAGGAAGAGAGAAGATGGAGAAGAGAGAGAGTGGGGTGGGAGCGACAGAGGGACAGAAACACAGCACACACAGAGACATACACAAACATCAGAGACACACACAGAGCAGGACACACACAGAGGCAACAGCAGACAGACAGACAGACAGAAGAGCAGACAAATGACAGACAGGAATACAGACAGATTAAAATAACTAAAGAATGAGATTAGGAGAAGAAAGGATAATACAAGGAGATAGGAACAGGCAAACTAAAAGCCAATTATTTATCGGACGGATAATAAACAAACCACAGCACCAAAAAATGATGTTTGTGTACAGCCATTCACACACCCAAACAGTACAAAACAAACAATATCTACTAGAAACCATGAACAAACAACCCATTCCAAATGATGGAAGGCAATGACTTACCTGTCTCTTGATGAAAAACACGTCAGCATAGCAATCCAGTCTGTGAAGGTACTCCAAGTGAAGAAAAGTCACCATCACAAGCGAGGTCCACGTCCAGCAGTTAATCCAGTCAGTGAAGATACTCCAAGTGAAAAACACATCACAGGCGAAGCACACATACACCACGTAATCCAATCACTGAAGGTATTCCGAGTGAAAAACATATCACAAATCACCACAACCGAAGCACATATATTCCAGGTAATCCAGTTACTGAAGGTACTCCACGTAAGAAACATCACAAACACCACGTCTGAAGCACATTAGTGTCTAATCCAGTTCTGATGGTACTCCAGGTGTGCAAATCACATTGCATCACACCAGAACAACAGAAACCTGGTAATCCAGTAGCTGAAGGTACTCCAAGTGAAAACACACACAACAAACACAACACGCAATTCAATGACTGTAGGTATCCGAGTGGAAAACATATCACAAATCACCATAACCGAAGCACATATATTCCAGGTAATCCAGTTACTGAAGGTACTCCACGTAAAACATCACAAATCACCAATTGTAGCACATGTATTGGGTAATCCGTCCTGATGGTACTCAAGTGGCACAATCACATTTCATACACCAGAACACAAAAACTCGTAATCCATACTGAAGGATCACCAAAAACAATACCACCAGCTCATCCACTTGTAGGTATCCAGTGTAAAACAAATCATAATTTATCACATACACCCAATACATTCACTTATCCTTGAATAAAGGCACTCCAAGTGAAAACAATCACAATGATCACAATGAGCACATATATCCAGGTCTCTGGGTAGTAGGCAAATCCACTAAAACAGGTCAAACACGAAACATATACACCAAACAACAGTCAACAATATACTTGGGTGAAATGCAAGCAACACAAGCAAACGAAAGAAAGAAACAATATGTTGAAGACAAATAAACCAGAAAGAGAAGAGAGAAAGGGGAGAAAGGAGACAGGAGAGAGAGAGAGAGAGAGAAGAGAGGGGGAGAGAGAGAGAGAGAGGAGAGGAGAGAAGAGAGAGAGAGAGAGAGGAGCGAGAGGGGGTGGGAGCGACAGAGGGACAGAAACAACACAGAGACATACACCACGTCAGAACACACACAGAGAAAACAGGCAACAGACAGACAGACAGACAGGAAGGCAGACAGATGACAGACAGAAAGACAGACAGATTAAAATAACTAAAGAATGAGATTAGGAGAAGAAAGGATAATACAAGGTGATAGGAACTAGGCAAATAAAAGCCAATTATTTATCGGACAGATAATAAACAAACTCACAGCACCAAAAAATGATGTTTGTGTACAGCCATTCACACACCCAAACAGTACAAAACAAACAATATCTACTAGAAACCATGAACAAACAACCCATTCCAAATGATGGAAGGCATGACTTACCTGTCTCTTGATAAAGAAACACGTCCAGCATAGCAATCCAAGTCTGTGAAGGTACTCCAAGTGAAGAAAAGTCACCATCACAAGCGAGGTCCAGTCCAGCAGTTAATCCAGTCAGTGAAGATACTCCAAGTGAAAAAACCAACCATCACAAGCGAAGCACACATACACCACGTAATCCAATCACGAAGGTATTCCAGTGAAAACATATCACAAATCACCACAACCGAAGCACATTATTCCAGTAATCCAGTTACTGAAGGTACTCCACGTAAGAAACATCACAAATCACCACGTCTGAAGCAATTAGTGTGGCTAATCCAGTTCCTGATGGTACTCCTAGGTGTGCAAATCACATTGCATCACACCAGAAAACAAAGACCTGGTAATCCAGTACTGAAGGTACTCCAAGTGAAAAACACATCACAGACAAAAACCATATATCACGCAATTCAATGACTGTAGGTATCCGAGTGGAAAACATATCACAAATCACCATAACCGAAGCACATATATCCAGGAAATCCAGTACTGAAGGTACTCCACGTGACAAACATCACAAATCACCACAATTGTAGCACCATGATTCCGGGTAATCCATACTCTGATGGTACTCCAAGGTGGGCAAATCACATTTCATAACACCAGAAGCACAAAACACTTCGTAATCCAATACGTGAAGGATCACCAAATGAAACAATATCCACCAGCTCATCCACTTGTGAAGGTACTCCAGGTGTAAAACAAATCATAATTTATCACAATACCACCGAAATACACTCACTTTATACTGTGAATAAAGGCACTCCATGATAAAAAATCACAACTGAATCACATATGAAGCACATATACTCCAGGTCATCTGGGTAGTCAGGAACTCCACCTAAGAAACAGGTCACAACGAAACACATTATACACCAAACAATCCAGTCAACAATATACTTTGGGTGAAATGCAAAGCAACAAGCAAACGAAAGAAAGACAACAGATATGTTGAAACAATAACCAGAAGAGAAGAGAAGAGAGAGAAAAGGGGGGGAGAGAAGAGAGAGAGAGAAGAGAAGAGAGAGATGAGAGAGAGAGGAGAAGAGGGAGGAGGGGTGAGAGCAGACAAGAGGACAGAACAGACACAGAGACATACACACAGCGAGACACACAACAGAGAGGTAAACAGGCAGACAGACAGACAGACAGACACAGGAAGGCAGACAAATGACAGACAGAAGACAGACAGATTAAAAAACTAAAGAATGAGATTAGGAGAAGAAAGGATAATACAAGGGATAGGAACTAGGCAAAATAAAAGCCAATTATTTATCGGACGATAATAAACAAACCACAGCACCAAAAAATGATGTTTGTGTACAGCCATTCACACACCCAAAAGTACAAAACAAACAATACTACTAGAAACCATGAACAAACAACCCATTCCATAATGATGGAAGCAATGACTTACCTGTCTCTTGATGAAGAACACGTCAGCATAGCAATCCAGTCTGTGAAGGTACTCCAAGTGAAGAAAAGTCACCATCACAAGCGAGGTCCACGTCCAGCAGTTAATCCAGTCAGCGAAGATACTCCAAGTGAAAACACATCACAGGCGAAGCACACATACACCACGTAATCCAATCACTGAAGGTATTCCGAGTGAAAAACATATCACAAATCACCACAACCGAAGCACATTATTCCAGGTAATCCAGTTCTGAAGGTACTCCACGTAAGAAACATCACAAATCACCACGTCTGAAGCAATGTAGTGTGGCTAATCAGTTCCTGATGGTACTCCAAGTGTGCAAATCACATTGCATCACACCAGAAACAGAAGACCTGGTAATCCAGTACTGAAGGTACTCCAAGTGAAAAACACATCACAGACAAACAACACAAATCACGCAATTCAATGACTGTAGGTATCCGAGTGGAAAACATATCACAAATCACCATAACCGAAGCACATATATTCCAGGTAATCCAGTTACTGAAGGTACTCCACGTGACAAACATCACAAATCACCACAATTGTAGCACATGTATTCCGGGTAATCCAGTCTCTGATGGTACTCCAAGGTGGGGCAAATCACATTTCATAACACCAGAAGCACAAAACACTTCGTAATCCAATACGTGAAGGATCACCAAACGAAACAATATCCACCAGCTCATCCACTTGGTGAAGGTACTCCAGGTGTAAAACAAATCATAATTTATCACATACCACCCGAATACACTTCACTTTATCCTGTGAATAAAGGCACTCCAAGTGATAAACAAATCACAACTGATCACATATGAAGCACATATACTCCAGGTCATCTGGGTAGTCAGGAACTCCACCTAAGAAACAGGTCAAACACGAAACACATTATACACCAAACAATCCAGTCAACAATATACTTTGGGTGAAATGCAAAGCAGACAAGCAAACGAAAGAAAGACAACAGATATGTTGAAGACAAATAACCAGAAGAGAGAGAGAAGGGGGGTGGGAGAGAGAGAAGGGGGAGAGAGAGAGAGAGAGGAGAGGAGAGAGAGAGATGGAAGAGAGAGGGGGGGGGAGCGACAGAGGGACAGAACACACACAGACACACACAGAGACATACACAAACATCAGACACACACAGACACACACACACAGAGGCAAACAGGCAGACAGACAGACAGACAGACAGGAAGGCAGACAAATGACAGACAGAAATACAGACAGATTAAAATAACTAAAGAATGAGATTAGGAGAAGAAAGGATAATACAAGGAGATAGGAACGAGGCAAAATAAAAGCCAATTATTTCTCGGACGGATAATAAACAAACCACAGCACCAAACAAATGATGTTTGTGTACAGCCATTCACACACCCAAACAGTACAAAACAAACAATATCTACTAGAAACCATGAACAAACAACCCATTCCAAATGATGGAAGGCAATGACTTACCTGTCTCTTGATGAAGAACACGTCAGCATAGCAATCCAGTCTGTGAAGGTACTCCAAGTGAAGAAAAGTCACCATCACAAGCGAGGTCCACGTCCAGCAGTTAATCCAGTCAGTGAAGATACTCCAAGTGAAAACACATCACAGGCGAAGCACACATACACCACGTAATCCAATCACTGAAGGTATTCCGAGTGAAAAAACATATCACAAATCACCACAACCGAAGCCATATATTCCAGGTAATCCAGTTACTGAAGGTACTCCACGTAAGAAACATCACAAATCACCACGTCTGAAGCACATGTAGTGTGGCTAATCCAGTTCATGATGGTACTCCTAGTGTCATGCAAATCACATTGCATCACACCAGAACAACAGAAGACCTGGTAATCCAGTAGCTGAAGGTACTCCAAGTGAAAAACACATCACAGACAAACAACACATATATCACGCAATTCAATGACTGTAGGTATCCGAGTGGAAAACATATCACAAATCACCATAACCGAAGCACATATATTCCAGGTAATCCAGTTACTGAAGGTACTCCACGTGACAAACATCACAAATCACCACAATTGTAGCACATGTATTCCGGGTAATCCAGTCTCTGATGGTACTCCAAGCGTGGGGCAAATCACATTTCATAACACCAGAAGCACAAAACACTTCGTAATCCAATACGTGAAGGATCACCAAACGAAACAATATCCACCAGCTCATCCACTTGGTGAAGGTACTCCAGGTGTAAAACATATAATTTATCACACACCACCTGAATACACTTCAGTTTATCCTGTGAATAAAGGCACTCCAACTGATAACCAAATCACAACTGATCACATATGAAACACATATACTCCAGGTAATCTGGATAGTCAGGAACTCCATGTAAGAAACAGGTCAAACACGAAGCAGCAGTAGAAAGAAACTCGTGGAGAGCGTGGCAGCAGAGAGTCCTCAGAAGAGAAGCTCCCTTCAAGCAAGTGTTTCGGCCCTTATCTCCTGACACTCCAGGGGGGTTGGGCCACACCCGGTTCATAACTCCGGATGTCCCTCTGCTGTCCCTTTTTTTTCCCATCTTGGGACGAGCCATGGCTGGGATTCGAACCCATGACCCTCTGGACATGCTCATTTTCCACTTAATGACTCGCGCTTTAACCACTGAGTCACAGGGACACCTGATATTTGTAGGGAAATTAAGCCTTATGAAGTTCACTTTTGTTCCTCCTTGACCAGATCCAGCTTGAACACCCCTCTGCCGCTTCTGCCATTGCTTTCAGGGCTCTGGTTTTTTCCTTCCCTGCAACTGAGAGCTGTTTCATGAGGCTGTATGCAGACGTTCCTACAAACTCCCTATCTCCAATTTCTGCAGTGAGGACTTTGACCTGATAGCCTTCTCTCCTCAGGCTGTTTGCCAGATCAGCATACTTTTCAGTCTTGTAGATTTGAGCTGCCTCCATTCTGTTCTCATATGGCACCGTGAGCTCGATCATGATCAGCTGCTTGGTTGACTTAGAGTGGACTACTATGTCTGGTCTCATGCCACTCTTGCTGATGATCTCTGGGTGACTCTTCTATTCTGGGAGGTCTGCAGTGCACTCCCAGTCATCTGCCCCATCCAGCAGACTCTGCCTGCATGTTTCGAGTGGCACTGTTGTTCTTGGCCATGATTTGCTGCTTCCTGCCGTGAAGAATGTTGCGGGTGCTTTTGGAGTCCTGATTTTCCCTTTTGTGGTGTTGGTACTAGCCCAGACTACTTGTACAATCTCTTTGAGCACTTGGTTGTGCCTCCATGTGTACCTTCCTTGAGCCAGGGCTACTTTACATGAGCTTACGACATGCTCCACTGTTTGTTTTTCATAGCAGAGGGGGCATGCAGGATCGTCTGTTTTCCCCCACTTCACCAGGTTTGCATTTGAGGGCAGAAGGTCATATGCAGATCTGAGAATGAAGCTGATCCTGAGAGGGGCCATGTGCCAAATGTCATTCCAAGTGAGACTTCTTTGGAGTGCATTCTCCCACGTTGTCCATTGCCCTTGCAGGCTCTGCTGGACTGCTTTTTGGAGTCTTTTTTGGTCTTCTTCTTTTCTCATCTCCTGAATCATCATGTCTCTTTTGGCGTTTCCTTTGGCCTTTGACCACCATTCAGTTTTGGTCAACCCCAGTCCTTGTCTGTTGGTCTGTGTGTGTCCTGTTATTTCTCTGATCTTGAGACTTTCTTTTGCAGAATCCATCGCCTCTTGAACTTTCCATTTTCTGCCTGTCTTCAGCTGGGGCTTGATTGCTTCTACCACCTTGTCTCCTGAGTCCTCCAGCATGCTTTGAAGTCTGATCTTCCCTGCTTTGTATTCCTCCAGGATGGATTTCAGTGGTAGTTTCAGCTTTGCTTGGCGACAGTACAGCGCTATGTCAGTCAGACAGGGTGGGACACCAAGCCATTTCCTTGTGAACTTGTTGATTTTGGCTTCCATTGCCTCCACTATGCTGGTGCAGATGTCGTATATCATCAGAGGCCATAGGAGCTTTGGTATCAGCATGAACTGCAGACACCAGACCTTGTATTTGCCAGGGAGCCCACACTGGTCAATGGTCTCCGAGCCTTCCTCCGCCATCTGCTTGGTTTCTTTTGCTCTTTGTGTGTCTTTCAGCGTATCATCATACCATCTTCCAAGGCTCTTGACTGGTTCTTCTGTGACTGTTGGAATGGCCTGGTTGGCAACACTGAAGACCACAGATCCGGCCACTTTTCCTTTCCTCAGTGAGAGACTCCGTGATTTCTTTGGCTTGAACTTCATTCTGGATGAGGCAATTATGTCGTCCAGCCTCTCCAGCACATGACGTGTCTCGTCTTCTCTGGATGAAATCACTGTAGTGTCATCCACGAAGGCCTTGAGAGGAGGCATCTTGTATCCATCGCCAAGGTCTGTTTGTCTCGCGTTGTTTGTTGCTGCTTTCAAGATGAGTTCCATTGCCAGCACGAACAGTATTGGGGAAATTGCACAGCCCATTGCAATACCCACTTCCAAGTTGATCCAGTCTGTTGTGTACTCCTTGGTAGAGAACCGCATTGAGAAGCCATTGAAGTACTTCTTGAGCATGTCGCGGATGTTCTTTGGCACATGGTACATCTCAAGAGCCAACTGTATCATCTCATGGGGCACAGATCCATATGCGTTTGCCAGATCAAGCCACACTACGTCCATGTCTCTCTTTTCTGTTTTTGCTTTTTGGATTGCGTCCCAGATCATTGTGGCGTGTTCTACACAGACAGCCACGCCTGGGATGCCACCTTTCTGGACTGACACATCCAAGTACTTGTTTTCTATCAGGTACTTGGTCAGCCTTGCTGCCATGACAGAGAAGAATATTTTCCCTTCGACGTTCAGTAGTGATATTGGCCTGAACTGGCTGATGTCACTTGAATTTTGCTCTTTGGGGATGTACACACCATCTGCCGTCATTCACTGCCCGCTGATCTGGTTTCTCCAAGCCGATCGCAGCAGCCTGTGGAGCCACTCCAGCACCTTGGGACATTTCTTGTAAAGCTGGTAAGGTATTCCGTTTGGCCCTGGTGATGATTTGGCTCTGGCTTTGTCGACCACCTTCTTGATTTCCGCCAACGTTGGAGGCTTGCCATTGAACTGTTCCTCAGGGTTGGTTGGCCACACCAGACCTTGAATGTCGAGTGGTGCTTTGCTCTGTGGGTCAGAATATGTTTTCCTCAGATGCTGCTCAAGAACTCCTTTGTCCACACTTAGGGTCCCAGATTTTGGCTGCTCAAACAGTGTTCTGGCAAACTGGAAGGGGTCTCTGAAGAAGCGCTCTTGTGTCTTCTTTTTGCTCTTCCTCTTCCTCGCAGATTCCGCTTTGCTGAGGGCGCTGTGTTTTTCTTTCAGGTCTTTCCACAGTTTTTCCAAGCCTTGTTTTTCAGCTGGCAATGCGGTCTTCATTTGCATCTTGAGGTTTTTCTTTTGGACCCTGATCTTGTCCATCTTTTCTTGGCGTCTGGATTTCTTTGGAGGTGTTTTCTCTTTGGGTAGTTTTGCTCCATAAGCGTCTCTACATGTGGCATACACAATGTCCCCATATGTGGCTAGTTTGTGTTCCAGGGTGCTTTTCCCTATCAGTGCATCGAGTCTTTGGACGATTTTTGCATCCAGTTTCTCCCAATCTTCAGTTTCGTTTGCTCGTGGCAGGTTGAGTTTGAGGCGCCTGGCATCGAGGGCCTGTGCAAATTCCTCATCCGAACCAACAGCGTGGATGTCCTTGGCACTGTGGTTTAAATCCTGGCCTTGGTCTTCCGACGTCTTATCTGCTGATGCAGTGCGCTGCTGCTCATTCAGATGAGTCTTCACACATCCCATCTTTGTTCTGTGGATCTTCATGCCACGGGTGGTAGCGAAACGCTTTCCACAGACACATGGATATTCCATTTGGTCCATGTTCATAGTCCGTTTGGGATTTGCAGTCATGATTGGTTGAGCACCGATGGATTCATCATTCTCTCCCCCTTTCGGTGAATCCTGGGAGCATCTTTTCCTTTTATTCTTAGTAGCCACATGTTTAAGGCAAAGTGGGGAGCCAGCCCACACAGCCCTTGGTTCTGGTCTTTCCCAGTGTCCTCCGGTCTTTCCCGGATGTCCTCCGGCCTATTCCCGGAAGTCAATGGTTTACCCATGCATCAGTAGAAAGAAACTCGTGGAGAGCGTGGCAGCAGAGAGTCCTCAGAAGAGAAGCCCCCTTCAAGCAAGTGTTTCGGCCCTTATCGCATATTATACACCAAACAATCCAGTCAACAATATACTTTGGGTGAAATGCAAAGCAGACAAGCAAACGAAAGAAAGACAACAGATATTTGGAAGACAAATAACCAGAAGACAGAGAGAAAGGGGAGTGGGAGAGACAGAGAGAGAGAGAGAGAGAGAGAGATGGAGAGAGAGATGGGGGAGGGAGACAGAGGGACAGTAACACACACAGACACACACAGAGACATACACACACAGTCAGACACACACACAGACACACACACAGAAGCAAACAGGCAGACAGACAGACAGACAGAAAGACAGACAGATGACAGACAGAAAGACAGACAAATTAAAATAACTAAAGAATGAGATTAGGAGAAGAAAGGGTAATACAAGGAGATAGGAACTAGGCAAAATAAAAGGCAGTTTATCGGACGGATAATAAACAAACTCACACACCAAACAAATGATGTTTGTGTACAGCCATTCACACACCCAAACAGTACAAAACAAACAATATCTACTAGAAACCATGAACAAACAACCC